>BLKR01001693.1:0-135000 GCA_011170035.1 Teleogryllus occipitalis | reverse complement strand
CAGATATTTTGAAATTCATGTTAGAGCATAATCATAAAGTTACAAAAACTGAAGTGTTGAAATCAGAACAAAGTGTTTTTAAAACTCTCATGTATAAGGTAATTAAAACAAGTTTTCTTTCATAATAAGTGTTCATAACAAGTGTTATTCATGATATCACTTCATAACAAGTGTTATTCATGATATCACTTCATAACAAGTGTTATTCATGATATAAAATTCCTCATGGCCGATTCGGTGGCTGAGATTGCTAAGGCAGTAGTGTCGTAGCGATCTTGGACCGAAGGGTCAGAAGTTTGAGTCCTGCCTCAGGTATGGTTTGTCCTTTCACTCGTTATCATCACCATATCATTTCATCTCCACAGTTACCATAATGTTAACTCCAATAACGGTCGCTAATGACCTAATGTTGATGTGACTTTAAATAACAATCAAACAAACAAACAAAATCTCATGGTTTTCTTCATCTCATGGTGGAGTTGGGTTTTAGTATTTGATTGCAAATAACTATAGAACTCACAATCAATGTGAAACAATATACTAGTGGTGCTACAGAATGGCACAGACTTTCTTGTAGTAAAGTTTTCTAATTTTCATAGTGTGGACTGACTTTACAGTCTTGCTCCATCCTCTTGCCAACTGCCAATTATCGCTGCTCAAAGTATTTTTTTTGTTGAAATTTTCTCAATTTTTCAGTTTTCTAATAGTAGATTTCCTTCTAAATGGTAATTTTTATTGAAAAATTTACAGATGTTTTTAACAAAATAGCATTTAAGTGTTACTGTAAATGCAAAATTTGAAGCTCTTTTTCACAGAAAATTTTTGAGTTTTGGAAAAACTTCATTTGAAGTCATTTGAGGCAGTGTAACTCACAACTGCAATAGTGTTTACAAATTGCTACAAATGTGCAGTGTGAGATATATATAAAAATTACATTTGTGTAATTTGTGTAAAGGTTTGAGGAAAAAATTTGTAGCCATTTTTGAGAAAATGGTGTTTGAGTGTTTCTGAAAATGTGGAATTTTGAGCTTATTTTAACAGAAAACTGTTGAGTTTTCGAGAAACTTTATCTGACATTATTTAAATCACATGTTCTCATAAATACAATAATGTGAACATTTTTTGATATACTCAAGGTACAGATTGTCATTCAATTTCTGTAGTAATTGAACATTCAGGTAAAGTCCAAAAACTTTATTGGCAATTACCTTATTGACTCATTTTTGTTTTTATTAACTACATATCATTGAATTACATAATGTTTTGGAGATTTGTTTTTCTCCTTCTTCAGATGTTTATACATTTCTACTTTTTATGTTTACTGGAATCCTTGTTTCATCTCACATTTTGCTAGCTGTATGTTTACTCCATTGGAGTAGGTAGTGATCTACAGTCTTTGTTTTTATCAACTGGTCACAGATGAATGTGGAAAAGGACTCTGTGTGAACTCTGTGGAATAAAACATGAGAACAGAATAGTTTTTAACTAGAAATGTATTAACATCTGAAGAAGGAGAAAAACGAATCTCCGAAGTGTTATGTAATGTAATGATATGTAGTTAATAAAAACAAAAACAAGTCAATAAGGTGATTGTCATTAAAGTTTTTGGACCTTGCCTGTATGTTAAATTACAAAAATAATGTGAACAAATTGCCGCTGATGCAAATATTAACGATGTGAGAGATAAGTCAAAACAATTACACTTTTGCTATTAAAAAACAAAAGAATAGAGCAATATAAGAAAAAATCGTACATATGGTTTAGGCGCTAGTGGTGTTCACAGACCGATGGACAGACAGACAGCCACGCAGACGGACAGACAACGTACGCAGACGGACGTTTTGAAAAAAATACTTTCTCGGTATCAAGGGATTCCAAAACATGTATTCCCGTGGAAATCTCAAAATCGATTTTCCACAGGATTACATAAATTTCTCTATACCACATATGTACTCCAAATAAAAGTATGTACACAAAAAAGTTAAAATGATAGAAGCCATTTACAAGTTCACACATGTGACATTTTAGTATTAAATGTGTAAACTTCAAGAATTAATAAGTTTTCTCATAATAAAATGAAAATTCAATTTTGTGACTCTTGTAGCTGATGTTAAGTACAATTATGTTCACCATGTTTGTTTGTTTCTCAATTCTTTGCTGTTATATTTTCAAAATGTTATGACAAGAGGAATGTAGTTATATGTCTGTTGCAGGTACCAGCTTTTTCTCCCTTAATATATGTAGAAACACTGGTTCATTTGCTTCCTGTGAAGAAGCTAAACTTGGTCTGTTCGGTGTTTATGGAGACCTGTGTACAATTTATGATGATTGCATATTGTCATCACCAAGTTCTGTATGACAGTCTCTACTACATTTTCACATCAAAGGAAACATGCCTTTACAAAGACCGGTATGTGTGATTTTGAAAGCATTGCAATTCATCGATGATTACATTAGTAAATCAATTAACCTGCAAATGAAAAATATCCCTTTGAATTTTCATGCCAACATAAAATATTTCTTTTTAACTTGTAAATGGATAGGAAAACATTTTTTTTCCTTCATTTGCAAGAGTTTCATAAATCTTTGGACCAAGGGCTGGATTAATATTTTCAGGGATCCTAAGCAATATTATTGGATTTTCCCCATTAATACTGAAATATTGAACATAAGTAACCAAAACCATTATGAAAATAAACCTTTTGCACTGTAAAAATTTTAGTATTCAAATAACAAATACAATATATACACACATATGTATTTTTAAATGAATTTATCTACCTCTTTATGTGATGCTTTTTTTAAACAAAATGCATAATCAAGTTTTAAAAATTTGAATTAAATTTACAATTTTTTTGTGTTATTAACAAAAATATTATTAATCAATGAACTTTTACATAAGATTTGTTGAAAAAAATAATGAGGGGCTCTGAGCATATGCTTTGGCTGCTTCCCATCCCTAATTGGACTTTAAACCAACAACTTGAAGCTACCTGGAGATACATCTTTGCATTTATCTCAAGTAGGGCTCTGAATTGTTGCAAATACACATTTATATCTTTATAAATTATGCAAATATTGCTCTCTCATAAAATAACCACCATTCTATTTATTAATTTTTCCCCAATTTAATACATTTTAACTTTCTCGGGCACTACATACTTAGTTCTGAGAAAGTATTGTAATGTTGCATCAGAACCAGTAATTTTTCAATAGAAAAAAAGCATTTTGGTGGTCTCTCATATCAAAAAAGTGGATAATTCTTGTTTCTAAATGTTGTAAATTACTTCCTCCAAAACATAGTCAGGCGGATTAATGTTTTTTGTGTTCTTGGTACCAAAAAATTGGTTTATGGCAAAACATCTCTCCATATGTTTCTCTATTGGTGAACTTAGTAGGTTTTTTACAGAACTAACATATTCTGATCAATCTGGCTGATGAAGTGGCTCCTTGTATTTGAAATGGATATTTTGTTTTTTGTAGGTACTTAACATATAGCTTCAAAAACATTTTCAAAATTTTCTCAGAAATTACTTCAAATCATTTTTTAAATTCTTTTTCCCAAATAGAGAACAGTATGCTTATAAAAATGGATGCAAGTCCAATTTTCATTAAATTCTTCTCAAAAATTGAAACTTTTTTCAGCATCTTCCTACAATCACGATATTGAAGACAATTTTGAAAAGAATATTTCCTCTAAAAAGGCTCTTAGAACTCTGTGAATTTTCAAAAATTGCAAAAGGAGCAAATAATGCGAGAAAGCATGAAGCATGTACTGTTGTAGCACCACTAGTTATATGAATCGCTAACTGCATAAAGGCAACCAGTCCACAGTTCCCAATTTTACAGGAGACACAAAAAAAACTCATATTACCAGTTCTATGCAATTTCTCTACTTACATATTTTTGTTATCTAATTATAAATATACTTATTTAATCCTATGAATAATTTTTTTTTATGGCGGAAGGTAAAGGAGAGGGAATTTATTTTTGAGTTCTTTTTACAGTAAACAGATGTCCAAATGATTTCTTAGTTTAAACTTCTTTTAAAAAATATAAAATTTTGCATAAAAATTATTTTATTTTAATTAACATTTTGTTAAACATGTTAAAATACATTTTACATTTTGGATTGTCTAGATGCTTAGTAATCTTCATCTTCATGAGATGTTATTGTTAAGAGCTATAATGTGATTCAATGCCAAAACTACATCTTGTCCTCAGTGATGTTTTCTTGATGTCATCCATTTTTTTTTGTCTTTATAGGCAGTACAGATATAAAGGCTTTCTCTGAAGGAAGATCTAAAAGTTTTACTGAATTTTTCAGCCTAAAAGTATCCAGCATCCAACCACCAATATGGAAGTTGCATTGAATACTCTGTGGAGTTTCAGCTGAAAAGATCAATTCATTTCATCGTATTCAATTCATCGTATTTTGAGAGTGATAGATTGTTTTAGGTGTTTAGGAATACCTTTGCCATACGTTGCATCACTGACAGGTTTTCTTGTGGAATTTAGAAAACCATGAACTGTAATCGACAAAATCATTCATCTTCTTCTGAACAATAGAAGACTTTTTGGAGGATTGTTTTATAAGGTTAACAACTTCATTGACTGTTTAATATCTTTCTTTCTTTCTTTTTCAGCTATCTCCTCATTATCACCAAATCCCTATTTCTCGGCAACAAGTGGCCTCTAACTGGAAAATGAGCAATAACATCATTGAATATTTTTTTCTCACAGTTTCCTTTCTACATTTAATGACGCATTGACTCACTCACATCCCTCCCTGCCAATAAAAAAAAATTCTGAAAACGTGGATTGGTTGCTTTTCTGCAATTAGCAATTCATATTTTGTAACAATTGTGTGTTCAATTATTATTCAATTGAAAGACTCCTTATTATCAGATAATCAGTAAAACTCAAATTAATAGCAGTTTAAACTTTTTATTCTAACAACACATATATACACCAATATTCACAATTTTTTTGGATTTAGATCATTACAAGAATCAGACATGGTCTGGGGAACACTGCTCTATGGAGACAAGAGGCTGACATGATTTTACCTGTGCTAGTTTTAAATTTGACTATTTTCGGGAATATGTTATTTAAAAAGATCTAGAGGAAGATTGTGAATTCAAGTTTGGGCCAGGAGTCATTGCAGGTTGCAATTTGTTTTCACAGTATGGAATTTCTGCGTGTGGAGCTGGACCAGCTGTATCTGGCAGGGGCAGTGGTGGTGGCTGCAGTACGGGTGCTAGCACCGGATGCACGTGTAGCCTCAGGCTGGCTATTGTCCCGGGTGCGCCTTCTCACAGGCATTCCCACCCGTGAAGTGATGCGCCTCGCCGCCATCCTCTCAGACATTGCTGCAGATATCCCCAGAAGCCTCAACGCGACCACATGAACTGACTGACTTTGGCTTTAAGTTTGGCTTCTCATATAGATTTTTTTAAAACGTTCCATGTTCAATGCAATTTATTTATGCCTTTATTCATTTGTGGTGGTTTATTCTGATTGTTGTGTTATTTGTTGTAATTATATTATATTCACTCTCTTTCATACAAGTTCTTGAAGAACCCATTGACTGTCAATCTCAAAATTACCTCATTGATTGTTGCCAAATACGTTTTGAAGCAAAATGCTCTACCTCTAGAATTATAATGTCAAAAATAGACTCCTTAAGTTTATTTTGTTTCTCTATCTTCTGTGAATTTGTGTAAGGCATCTATCTTATCCCGTTTTGTTCTCTACGTATTCTTGATAAGCTTGGTATAATCTGAGCAGATACTTATATGTAATTTGGTTTATTCATAATCTTTTCCAGGGAGTATTGAAATGAAGTACAAGAATAAGAAGAAATGTTTATTCACAAAATAAATAATGAACAAATATAAGAAGTGTTGAAAAATTCTGATTATAAAAAATTACAAAAACTTATGTTCTTAAGTTAGGATGATGACTTTTTTATTTCAAAAACTTCTGAAACTATATGGATTCTAAATGGTCCAAAATCAAATTTCTTGTATGTTTTCCTATTCATCAATTCTTAAAAAAAATCTTTTGTACAATTTATTTTGTAATTAACTACTCGATAACCCATTCTGATGTTAGCATTTGCTCAGAATTCGGATCTGTTACCTATTAATTTTTATTTATCCTGAAATACTCATTTGGGATTTTTAATTTGCCTTAAAATTTGATTTTCCAATAAAAGGTTTGCAACACAATACCCCCAGACTACAAAAGATTCTGTATGTACATTGTTGTAACTGGAATGGACCTAGAAGCCTAGAATAGCCATAGTCACCCTCCACTAAAATTTGTATACATTAAGGTGATTGCAAGTAATTGAATTCTAATAGTTCTTTATCAGGAACCCATAAAAAGTTGCCAATTGATGTAAAAATGAGATTCTTGAAGTTTCAGCTCAATTGCATAACATTAAGATCAGACTCAACTGATGAAAGCTGTTAAAAAAATGTAATTTTTCGAACAAAATTGAATAACTCACACTAGAATGAGTAAGCACATGTTCTTTTTTAACTTTCTCGTATACATACGTACATACTTTTTTTTTTAAATGTCCATCTGTCTGGTGTATGTGAACAACACTAGCACCTAAACTATACATAGAATTTCTTCCAAATTGAAGAAACCCCTGCCCATCTGCCCTGAGTTGAAACTCTGCAGTTTTGAAAAACATTCATTTAATTTTGGGGGTACTTTACATGAAGCTCCCTGGACATATTCAAAATTTTCTCAAAAATGGTTTCAAATTTTTTCTTTAAATTTCTTGTAAGAATAGAGTAAAATACACTTATAAAGGTGGCATAAGTAGTCCAATTTTAATGGTTAACTCTGAATTTTCAAAAATTGCAAAATTTAGAAATTTTTTTTGGTGTCTTCGTACAACTACAAAATTGAAGATACAGATTTTTCCTTCAAATGAAATTTGTTGTCCATAAGTACTTCTTTCACTAAGATCATGTAGATTTTTTTGAAAATTTTAGTAGTTTTCTTGCAATAATGCGTACAATAGTAAAAAATAACAAAAACAAACATTTTTTCAAAAACGGCACCAAATTTTTTCTTTTAATTTTTAGTAGGGAGAGTGTCAAATGTACCCTACATGATGATATAAACATTGCTCTATTCTATTGTTTTATCAAAAATTACAAAAATGTAATTTTTTTTACATCTCTCCCAAGTTATTTATATTAGAAGCGATTTCTTCACATTATTATATTTATGAGTACATGTGCTTTAAATAATTTTATGCAAAGTTTCTTGAAAACTCAACAGTTTTCTGTTAAAAGGAGCTCAAAATTCTGCATTTTCAGAAACGCTCAAATGCTATTTTCTCAAAAAGGTTCAAATTTTTCAAATGATTAGTGATTATAGTACGTTAAGTTCATTTTGTGTATCCTTTTGTTTTTTCAAAAATTACATAAATGTAATTTCTTTGAAATATCTCTCATACATTTACATGCACATTTCCATTGATTTGTATACATTATAGCATTTGTGAGTGAAAGTGATTCAAATAACTTTAAATGAAGTTCTTTGAAAACTCAATAGATTCCTGTGAAAAAGAACTTCACATTTTTGCGTTTACAGTAATACTTAAATGCCATTTTCTTAAAAACGGCTCATAATTTTTCAGTGAAAATTTCTATTTAGGATGTGGTTTTACTTTTCTTTAATATTCTTGAAGTAATAGTTTGGTTCCACAATTAGGCAAGAGAAAAGTTGAGAAAATGTAAAAAAAAAAGTACTTTGGGAGACGATATATGGCAGCTGGCAAGAGGATGGGGCATGACCATAAAACCAGTCCACTCCAAGGAAAAAAGAAAACTACTATGAGGAAGTCTGTGCCATTGTGTAACACCACTAGTTTATTTTTGTAGAGAATGTTTCTGTTCTCAATTTGTATCCTCGCAACATGTGTGACTAACTTTTGTATTGCAAGCTATACAGTGAAACCATTACTTTTAGTCCCTTGGATATGTTGATGAAACCTCTCTCAAAGATAAATTTTTCGTGGATCATACTCTGAAAACCACATTAACAGACCACCCATATCCCTAAGCACTGACCAGTTCCTTTATAGCAATATTCTTCATTTACCCCTTTTAAGAGACCATTTTCAGGAAAATTATAATACAGTACACAGAGTTTTGAATAGATAAAATGAGAATGAACATCTTTGTAAATGGCATTCACACAACATACTCTATGACTGAGCTTCAATCCTCAAGGAATTCACAGCATGGGGTATCCCAAAAATCATGTAACAACACACTGAGACCTCTGATATGGTACCCTGATGTTCACTCCATTTCTGTTCTCTTTTTAACCAAGAGAAGAAGGAGATACAAATAATTATTATAATGAATTTATAGGAACATGTTCTCTTTCAAGTTTTGAGAAAACATGTCTAGCTTCAATTTTTAATCATGCTGATCAGAACATACAGGGCGCCAGGAAAATCTCTCCTCACCAAGATGAGTTAGGACCTCCTACTGACATATAGGATTTAAGTTGGTAGCAACAAGATCACTGGGAAACAAGTGAAGGGGACAACAGTTCCAGAATCTGTTATGATTGTAGTGAGTACGCAATTTTTCTTTTGTTACAAGCTGCAGCTTATGCTTCCAACAAAATTCCTGTTGCTAGCCCACTCAGCAGCAAGGTATAGCTGCAGAGTGACTTTTCAGGTACACTGTAGAATGGTTTTCCATGGACTTGATGTGGTAAACTGACCCCCATGAGATGAACAGATGTTTTTAATGTGAAAAAACGGGAGACAGAAGATGTGGGCAATTTTTGACACTGGCAAGCAGCTCTGAGATAGATGTCATCAGAATTAGTTCATTCATAATTAGTATTATGTCAAATCATGGTTTAATTTTCCTAAAACTACATTGGTCTCAACCACAATTTTAATTTTTTTGAAACCTTAATTAATTATGATAAAATTGATGGAGAAATTTCAAGGGCAGCACTCTCTGAACTTGTGGTATTTGAACTGACAGCAAGTTTCTTTCACTTTTTTCATCAACTTTAGACAAAAAAAAAAAAAAAAAAAAGAAGAGTTAAACATGTCTGCAAAACAGTGATGACGATGTTGGTGATAGGCTCTTTGAGTTTCAGGAAGAAAACACCCACGAAGAAAGGGTAAATCAAGTGAAAATCACTTTGAAAGCACTTCATTCTTTTTAAGACAAAAAGTTGATACCTTCATAACACTACTAACATTTAAATTCTTCAAAAGGTCAACATTCAACTCATTTCTTACATTCTAGTCTGGATGATTGAAATGAAGACCTGAATATTTTGAAAGATTAGGGGAAAGTCAAACATTTGTGTTGTAAATGAAACAGCTGAAAGGGGTGTCGAATTATTCAACAATGAAATGTGGAGCAAAGAATAGAGCAGAAGCAATATGTTTTGAAAGTAGTTGGTCAATGACAAAAACTGTTCCAAGATGGAATAAAATCTACCTCCTCAAAATCTCAACCATCTAGTTGATTCTAATAAAAATCTGATGAATCTTTTCCACTTTAACCTACCAACCTATTGCATTATAGGAAAATTTTACATATTAAAACCTGTTACAATGTTACTTCTTTCCGCTTCTCAAAATTGTTTTTGTAATAATGAAGTACAATATTTTAAATCAGTTATGATTTAATTATAACACAAATTGAAGATCTTGTTCCTGGGTGATTTTAATTCCCCTGAACTCTCCTGGATTATCAACAATCCAGATTTGCTGTACATCGTTAGTGACAGTGGATACGACATCACTTGTGATCTGTTCAACATGGTATCATTCTTATCCTTGTCTCAATTTAATAATGTGTTTAATTCTATGGGCTCACGCGTTAATTTGTTGTTTTTTCAGATATAGTCTCTGGTATTGAGGAGTCATTGTATCCTTTAGTAGCATGTAACTTGCCTTACTTGTTCATTTCCTCCTTGTACTCCAGATATGAAACTATTACATAAAAATTATAAATCAAGGAAAACTTCTTTGAACTATATTAAACTTTCTGAAAGTCAACTGAAATGTAACTAGCTACGAAAACCTTGTTACATTTCTATACAAACAAGGTGGAAACAGTTGTCAATTCCAACATTCTGGACATTTGTTAATAATTGTAATGAGTGAAACTTGATTATACCTTCAACTGTGTTCTACAAGGTATGTTTAATGAAGAATAAGTTATATAATCATAATTTTGGGAAGGGCAAATAAAAATAGATTACAGCAGGTGGAGTGTAATGATTTTATTTTTCACAGCCACGTTATTGCTTGTTATGGAGCTCAACATAAATGTTTAACTTACCTGGATTGAGATTACCAAGGAAATACGAAAACAGATGATACTGTGTTCTCTTATGGAAATATGAAAAGTCAAACAGAGTCAAGTTAATAAGTAAATCTGAACCATTAAATTTAGGTAAAAAATAAAATCTTTTATGTCCCACGGGTGTTTATTGGTTTTAATGATCTTTGGCCAAAAGTCCTTGTGCTTTTTGTCACTGCTTGATCATTAGAACCCTTATAACACCCTTGGTGTATAAACAACATTTCATGTTTAGTTCAGTTCACAAAAGGTCAAGATCAAATTCACTGTGTTGTTAATGAACAAATCAGTACAGAAGAATTTGTTGTGCACAAGGTTTCCAAGCAACCTTTTTTATTCATGTGTAAAATTTATATTTAAATATAAAAGAAATCATTGAAGCAAATTTAATTTAATTACAGTATATTAATTACATGCAGGTACAACAGTAACTCATACAATATATACAAAGTAGAACTTGTATTTATCTCACATTCTAAAGAGCACCTTACTGAGACACAAGAGTATTTAGCCTATAGTTAAGTGAGAAAAAACAAAACTGCAGTATAAAAACTCTTTCATAAACTTCTAAAAATCTTAATAAATAAATTGGTAAAAATATTATATGTGATATGTAGGTCACATTTGTTTAAAAAATCTTATAGCACAGGGCAACAATAAAATTTCATCTGTTCACAAATACATGTCATTAATTCAATTCAAATCCTTTCAAATTAAAATAAAATACTTAATTTAAATACACAATAGCATCACAAACAAATGTTACTAAACAAAAAGGCAACAGAAAATCAATTACAAATTTCACTGTTAATAAATTTTAAAAAATTTCTTTTCAGAATTAATTTGCATACAAAGAAAAGTAAAATAGGTCAAAGTTTCCAAAAACTTTTCTGTTATTCAGAGCAACAGGAACAAATGATTGTAAACAATTTTTTTAAGACTCAAAAATTGGCATTGGGGAAAAAACATTGCCCTTTTGATTGTTTTTTTGTATTTCAGTTTTCCAAATCAAATGCAATGTATTTCATTTGCATGTACACATTTCATAGTCCACAGCACTGCATTGTCTACCAACTCTATGAAAGTTGGTACAACGGTAGTTGGAGTTAAAATACTTCATTTTCTTCTCATTGAGAAATAGATGTTAAATATCTTTGTCCAATAATTTCTACTTTTATCTTACAAAAAGCGAGATTCACTTTTAAAAATTTTCTTATTTCTTTGTTTCCCTTATTCTCTCTGTTGGATACGAGGGAGACTAGAAATAAAAAAGACAATTTACAGATGTCTCCTAATAATTCTTTCTTTGACAAACATTGAGCTGCCCAGAGCTCTTTAGTTATTTATCTTCACAAAAGATCTTTGATTGGTATTCAGCAATGGGTGAAGCACTTCGAGACCTCTGAACACCATAGTTGAATTTTTTTATTTTTAAGAGATTCTCCACTAATTCTGCATTTTCGATGCTTGAGGTGTTTTTGTTCAATTTGGATGTTGGATGGCAGTTTGGATTGCTGAAAGAAAGGCGAGATTTCAGGAGAGTCACTTGAAGGAGGAGAATGCCAAAGGAATTGTGGTAGGTGGTTTGGAGGGGAGACCAGTGTTGGAATTGCACCAGTGATAGATTATACGCTAGAATCATAGGTGGGCGAGGGAGTTATTTAAAAGAGGTCATGTGTCAGTTTAGTGCCAACAAAGAGTAATTTAAATGAATAAATGGGGATTTAAAAATGACTTTGATTGGGTGGATAAGACTAGATATATAGCACGGTGAAGAGGAAAGTACCATAAAGTGGGGTGAATTGGGACAAGTCTGAATTGAAGCAAAGGTATTCAATTGCTTCTTACATCACACTCCTGAATGAATTAGTTGTTGATATTTAGAAGGCTCTGGAAGGTGTTCTGTTGCGGGAAACCAGAATTGTTGCCAGAAGTTGAGCATTGTGCTGAATTTTTGTTGAATTGCCAAGTATTACTACAGTCTATTTTGACAGTTCTCACAGTATAAAAACCTTTTAGGAATATCTTATGAAGAAAATGTAAAGAAATGTATTTTGACCCTTAATTCTGTGAGCGTGTTGTGTCTGGAAGAATGTCACATACTTTTGTGGGGTTATGTTTTGTCAAGTTGTAATAAAGAAAATTATCCATAATTGTTATTTGTACGGGCGAATTGAGACATGCCAAGAAATTACAAGAAGGTGCTTTGGCTCATCCCATGGCAGAAATATTCACAGGAATCATTGGAGAAAGCAGTCACTGATGTTTGCAGAGGCCTGATAACACTGAGAAAAGCTGAAGAAAAGTACAGAGAACCCCAAAATACCATTTCGGTTCATGTCAAAGTTAAGAAAGAAGGGATAGTGTTGAAGAAAGTTGGTGGACAGTGTTAACACTGATGGATGAAAGAATATTTTAAAATAAGGCATCCTTTTGTGTGCTGAATGGGAATTTCCACTCAATGCATCAAGTGTGAGGGTTATTGTAAAAATTATCAACTTAGAAAAGGTGTCATTGTGAAAACATTTACAGATAATACACCAGGGAAAGACTGAAACGTCATCCAAATTAGATGCAAAGGTTGGCCCAAAACATAAAGAAAGTTGTGGTTGAAGTGAAGGAAGACACCATCAATACGTATTGTGACAATTTGCAAGGTAGCTTGTCAGGAAAATTTGTTCCTTGTTCATTTTGATGAAATAAACTTCACTGATGATCCTGGAATTACAAAAGCAATTGTTAGGCAAGGGTGCTGCCCCCCAGAGCGGGTAATGGATAGCTCAAAAACTTCAACAAGTGGCAGCAACAACAGATGGCCATCTTTTACCTTAGTTAGTGTTGTACAAGGCACAGTGCTTGTACCCAACATGGATTAAAGGTGGTCCTCTTGGAACACCAACTAGGAACAGTTAGGCTGGTTTGATACGAACCTTTGAGAGGAGGGGTTTGTGCACATTAATCTTCCAATCTTAAAGGGCAAGGAAGCAAGGAAGAAAGGCAGTGCTTTGTGATAATTTACCTTCCCATTTATCAGTGCATATAAATTCACTTTGTGAGTACATGACACTGAGTTTATCTTATTGCCCTAACATGCAACACATTAGTGCCAGCCACTTGATGTGTCATTCTTCCGCCCCATGAAGAGAACATGGACAAATGTGTTGTCAGACTTCAAGGAGTCACAGAGGTGTTCTATTAAAATGTGAATTCCCTAAAGTGTTAAAGATGGCCATTGAAGCAAACACTATTAAAATAATTTTGTCTGGTTTCAAATGATGCGGATTAGTACCACTTAAAAGAGGCTGTAATAACAAAAATTGTGAGGAGGAGAGACAGGGAAGAGACAATTGGTTCTTTCTGGTCAGGAACAATTACTGAAAGCTTCAAAAGTCAAGAAATTCTGTTCTGGAAAAATCATCTGTAAAAAGCCGTGGGACAAGGCTTCATGTCTCTCCAGGGACGTCAGTGACAGTGGCTGATGTTTTCAGAGCACATAACATTGTATTACAGGAGGAACAGACCCCTATTGTTCTTGAATCTAATGACTCAGATCTTGACTTTGATGCATGAGCAAATCCATCAACCTTCTATGAGAGTGTGCAGAGAAATGTGGAAAAGGTATCCATGGCTAAAAGAGAGGACTTTGTTGTTGTTAAATTTGTTACAGAGGATGACAGAATTAAATTCTATGTTGGACAAGTTGTTAATTTAAATGACAGTCATTACAGTTATTTAGCAGTGAAATTTTTCAGGAAAGAGGGAAAGAAGGAGCTGTATTTTGTGTTCCTTGATGTGCTGGACTTGGACACTGAAAAATTTGTGATGTAGAATGCATCACAAAGGTGGCAAGTGGAGTACAAGGATTTCTGGCAAGAGTTGGGATTGGTGGGGGTTTAGGAATCCTTTATGTTGTAGAGGTTGAGTAGGAGAGGAGTCTGCTCTGAGGGTAGTCAGCTTGAGATCTCTGGACCTACTAACTCAGTGGATTATGGAAGCCAGTTAGTTTGTTATGGAGACAGGTTTCTATACCTATGTCCATGAGGGAGCACAGCCAAAGCTGTTTATGGGTTCAAACCTACCATACACGAACCACTGGTGGTTCATGAAGTACAAAGTTGACACACAGCGATCTGACAAAGGGATGTCCACTCGTCTATGAAATTATGTGAAATGATAATAAATAACAGGCGATGATTCCAATCATAAGTTAATATTTTATTTCATATTATGAGTGGAACCACCACCAGTTATTTATTGTATTTATCCAGTGTTCCTTGAACTTTTTTATATATCAATGTGAAATTAATTCAGACATATGAAAAGGAAGTAAATAAGAACAGATATTTGCAATAGTTCAGACACTATGTTCGAGAACATATGAAAAGAAAGTAAACAAGAACAGATACTTGAAATACTGTTGCAGTTAAGAGCCCAAGTGATTTGTGGCCAGGCATGAGGTTGTTGGTTCCAAATCACATGAGAAGAAAGGAACAGGAACAAAGGGCTGGCAAGGCTGTCCTGGTGGCAGGACCATTACGCGTTCGGTTGCTGGTTCCATTCCATACAAAGAGTGAAGAAAAACTAGGGGCTGGCAGGAGTGACATTGTGTCTTCGGCGGTGTGTGTTGAGGCTGCCGACCTGTGTGAAGGCGGCACCGCACACCTCGCAACGGTAGGGCTGTTCACCTGTGTGTCGCCGCTTGTGTGTCTTCAGCTCTGAGAGAGTGATGAAGGCAACACCACAAGCCTCACACAGGAAGGGCCGCTTGCCCGCATGTCGACGCTTGTGCACATTAAGGGTGCCCTGGTGGCTGAAGGTGGCGGGGCACAGACCACATGCGTACGGGCGCTCTCCTGTGTGGCGACGCTGATGCACCTTCACAACAAGAAAAATTGGTTAATAAAATTATTTAATCAGCACTGTCAACAGCTGTTTTCTGTCAATTGTTTTAACAGGCAACCTGCTTGTCACATACTTGCTACTGCAATACACACTTTCGGGTTGCAGAGACCTCTGCAACTGTCATGAAATACTACAATTAGCTGTAAGAAAGAAGAGAAGATGAAAAAAATGTAGAAGAAAAAGAAGCAGAGGAAGAAACAGATGCTAAGATTGGAGAAAAGAGACATGACAAGGAAAATTTAAATTAAAGAGAGATAGTATAAGGGGAAAAAAGGAGGAGAAGTTTGCAATAAAGAGGAAATGAAGTTGAGTTGTGGTTATGACAGAATAATGTGAAGTGTTTATGTACTCCCATAAGCAGGTGTAAAGGTGTATAACCTTAAGGTAATGCCATCTTCTCCTCACTCACACATCAAGTAAGGACTAATGTAGGTCCATTACAACTAGATGGGCACTGCAGGCCAATGTATCAAATTATATTCATCAAACCACAGCCAAGTTACCTTATAGCACATTAAAGACAATAAGATCTCTTCATTCTACTCATTCTCTAAGATTAATTTTTCAAAAATTAGAATGCAATGTTCGAAAATGTATAACTCTTCTGCAGAACTGGTGAACTCTTCTTGCAGAAAATTTTCTCATTAAATGTTTACTACGTAATACCATTACTGCATAATTTATTTAACAGAAATACAATTTTTAAATGAAAATTTAACTATGCTGATTACATAAAGTTGCTCAGGTAATGTTATACGTAAATGAAGAATGCCAAGAGAATGAATTCTAAATAAAACTCCAAACCTACAGTTATTAACTGTCATTATGCTGTAGCATCTATCATCTTTAATAACATCCCTAACTGAACTGGAACAATACACAGCTTCATAAGCAGTCTGAGCATGAAGAGATCGCACCTTGAGGTCCCCTCTAGAGTTGAAAGCGAGTGTGCAGGCATCACAGGGAAACGGCCGCTCGCCAGTGTGCGTGCGCCGGTGCAGCACCAGGCTGGTCATCTGGCTGAAGGCGGCAGCGCACAGCACGCAGCGGTAAGGTCGCTCACCCGTGTGGCGGCGGCGGTGCACCTTGAAGTTGTGATGACAAATTTTACCCAAACAATGATACATCACCAAAAGGTTTTCAATGTCGATGAAAACACTGATGTTAAAAACATCGATGTTTTAAATATAAAAAAACAAGTTGTAATTTCCCATCCAATTTCCATTTGAATTATTGTACTTAAATGAGTTATATTTTATTGTTTTGTCACGTATAAATAAAATGCTAAAAATAATCTTTATCGGATGTAAAGGAGTCTTTATGCCCTTTATATCTGCGCATGAAACACAATAGTTATTTTGTTAAAATTATAATAAAGTGAGTCATCCTGGACAACCCCCAAAAGTAACCATATAGAAATCTCTCCATCTGTGCACCGACAACAGTGACAGATATCAGTAGAGACCGGATTTTTATGTAATTACTGTTTGTCTTTGTACTTAATGTTCTCAAAACTGTTATCTTGGTGAATCGTTACAATACTAGCACAATATCCAATTTTTTCATTACATATTTAGTACCATATTACATATTTTACATATTTTGCTATTTTTACAAAATATTTTTATTTTATCAATGTTCTTTTATGTTATCCATATTTTTTAAGAAAAGCAGTATTTCAAAAAAATCAGAAATTTTTCCCACATTATTACCGAGTGCTGTCGAATTGAGAAGTGCTTCATTAAGACATGGTTGGATGTTCTTACACTCCGGCGTGTGCTTGCGCTGTTCTTACACTACACACATGTGGGAAGTGCACGTCAGCGAATATGCATTTTCACCGTTAGGTGTGAAACGTTTCATTCATTGGTGATCTTTAACCTTAATTTCCGAGAAAATCTGGCTGTCACCAATGTGTAACACTTCAATGAGAATGCTGCATGCTGCAGTGATAGTTTGTTGGTGGTAGATATCGTATGAGGGCTTCAGTTTGTACAGGGGCTTCTATTTCGTCTAGTCTGGCTGCTAAATTACCATTTGGATAGTAAAAGATGAAGCTTTTATTACTGACGGGAAAGTTGTAGGGTGAAAAATGTGCATCAACTTGTGCTCTTCAATGATTTTTAAAATATTTGTATTATTTTTAAAATTTGTTTAAGAAAGTTTTCAGAAATTTAATTTCGAATTAGGTAACTGTGTTTTATAATTAGTGTGCTTCAATATTACATATTATGTCTGATTTTACATATTTGTTACATATTCTCTCTATTTTCATTACATATTTATGTACATATTTTGACTTTTCATACTACATACGATTTACGATTTTCAACACGGGGCAGGGAGACGGGTGAATAGAGGCCAGGCCCATATACCTTCCCACACTCAGAGAGTTGGGAGAGGGAACTCCCCTGCGGCCTACGCCTTGAGGGAGGAGCGACTCTCAGGTCGAATTCTACGCTGACGGCTGAAGCCCCTCTGCTTCAATGTCCGGCTGCCGCATCTAAATCGTGAGTCACAGGGTTAGAGAATTAAAAACCAGATTGCAAATGCATTCAGTTCATTAAAAGATCTTACGTTTCTTTGCAAATTGCATTAAATTCATATGAATTCCATTTTATGAAGATTTTTTTTCCTCTGCAGGTCATGAAAAACCGTTCCGTTTTATGATGTGTAAAATGCCATTTAACGTCACGAGCAGGAGAAATTTTCCGGTTAAGGCAGGTTTCCGGCTTCTAAGGGGTTCCGGTTTAGTCAGGTTTTAATGCACGCGCGAGTGCGTATAACGATTTTCCTGAGGATGAGCCAAAGTGACAGCTAGTGCTGGGAACATAACGGAAGGTTCTGCCCTGGACGTAGTGACGTTATTAGTGACGTGAAGCTCCAGGTTGGATGTCACCGTGAAAGGTGACGATCTGTGAAATGAAGCTCTAAATCAATCGAAGTATATTCGGGGGTGCCTCGGGCCGTGCGCGCACGCTCTGAGGGACCGGCGCTAGCGGGTGGATGGCTCAGGGCAGCAGCTCTTGGCGCTGCAGCGGCTCTCCCCGGGACGTTCTGTGAGGTTCTAGTCCCGACGGTGCCAGGATTTTCGACACTAGCTTGTCTGCTAGTTTGAATTCAGCTGCTGTCTGGAGGAGAATTCTAGCGGCCGGCTGTTCTGATCGGTAGTTTTCCGTGGTTTCTTTGATCAACACCAGGTGAATGCCGGAGCAGTACCCTACCAAACGGGCCACGGACCGCGCGCGATCTGTCCTTCCTCTTCCTTGTCCTATCCTCTCCTCTTACACACACACTTACACTAACATGCACTACACTACCACACATGCCGGGAGTTTGGCACCTGCACCAGCCGGAGCAGTGCCTCTCGAAGATATAGAACGATTTTCCTAAGGACGAGCCAAAGCGACCGACGTACCTTGAGGTGCGCGGGCTGCATGAAGGCGGCGCCGCACGCGTCGCAGCGGAAGGGCCGCTCGCCCGAGTGCGTGCGCCGGTGGATGGTGAGGTTGCCGCGCTGCGAGAAGCGCGCGCCGCACGTCTCGCACGCGAAGGGCCGCTCCTTGGTGTGCACGCGCTGGTGCACGCGCAGCTTGGAGGCGCGCGCGAAGCACTTGCCGCACGCGTCGCAGCAGTGCCGCTTGGCGCCCGCGTGCGAGGAGCGCCGGTGCGCGCGCAGCGCCGCCGCCGACGCCGCCGGCTCCTGGCACACCGGGCACGCCAGCGGCGCGGCCTGCGCGCTCGCCGCACCGCCTGCCGATGGAATCGACTGCGTTAAAAGCCTCCTCGGTGGGTGAGGAGCTAGCTTACTGGCCCGGATTTTCGAAGGGCGGAAAATCCACAGTAGCAATGTCACTCTCGTGGCATGTAAAAGAACCCTGGCAGGATGCCCGGCAAAATTAAATCCCTCCGACAACATCCCGCCCTAACGAGATCCCACTTTCTCCCAACCAGACATTTCGGATATAGTTAACTGAGGTCTACATCTGGCGGAGAAAGTGAGAGTCAAATCCCAGGCGCAGACGGGACTGCCCACGGGGTGCGCCTGCTTAGATAAAAGTCCCCAGACCCGCGTCGGGGGTAGGCTTCGAAGGAAGCCTGGGTCGAAACTCGGGTGCGGAACACTGCCTACGGGCAGTCTCCCCGCAAAAATAACCCGTACGATAATAATAATAATAATAATAATAATAATAATAATAATAATAATAATAATAATAATAACTGCGTTAAAACAAAGTAAAGTCCACTCCGGCTCTAGTGAACTTCTCGAGACTAACATTTTGGGTTCACTCTATCCGATGAAAAAATTTAATAGAATTTCTCCACAGGATTGATTTCATTAATGTAGAGATGCAGCAAAATACATTAACAGCACGAACTGAAAATTTCAATACCTCTATTTGACCTTAAAAATGTGAATTATTTTGAACTGTTTGCGTCTGTGGTAGTGACGCTTCCTGTCGCCTACATAGAACTTAATGCGCTTTGTCTCGCGGAATAACAAGTAACATCAAGCTTGAAATTGAAGCAAGCAGTTCCGCTGACGCCAGTTGTAGCCCAGGGAGGACGACCTTTTGTTTCCGCAGTGAAACTGAGTGGCATAAGGTCATCAGTAAGGTCCCCATTCCGGATCCACTACTTCTACTTCAGGGGATACTTCTTCGATGACGACCTTTGGCCGACGATATTTTTCCAAGTTGAAATTTATGGCACTGGGGCGATATATTTTTTCAGAAAGAAATTAATTTTCAGGAAGTTGTATTTTCTACGTTCACTATAGCCGATGTTCAGAGTTCACTATAACCAATTCTTCTGTTTATTTGGAATGTAAATGAAATGGGACCAGTGTCTTTAAGTTCACTATAACCAGAGTTGATTGTATATGATTAATTGGAAAATAAGGAACCATCCTCAAACTTTCAAATAGGTACAGAAAAAGATTAGAGATATTCAAATATTTGGGATGTCTCATTACTTCCATAACCAATACAGAAATGGAAATAAAAACACGTATGACCTAAGTCAATAATTGTTTCAGAGCAGTAAGATACATATTAAGAAAGAGAAATACATGTAGTTACCTCAAGGTCTAAGGTGTATAATACAGGAATATAAGACCAGTAATATTGTATGGTTTTGAGTCTTGAATGTGTTCTGATGTCCTGGGAAAGGAAAACCTTACAATGTATTTTTGGCCCTACATATGAAAATAGACATTGGAGGATAAAGAATAATTTAAAATGGAACAATATGTATAAAACAACAGACATTGTTGCAGAAATTAAAGGTTGAAGACTACAATGCCTCGGACATCTATTTATGAATGGAGGAAGAAAGAATTAAAAAAAAAAAAAGTCCTAAGAAAAAACAACTGTTCTGGAACTACTCATGAACTACATCACAACCAAACTATTCAAACAGTACAAATGGCAACACAAGAGTAATTCCTTTGTTAAGCAAATATTGTTATTTTTGTCTGTTTACAGTTCAATCTGATCACCCGCTCAAAAATAGATCAAGAAATGCCTTGTGTGATTTGAATGGAAGATCACTATGTGTTTGTGTAAGAGAATCAGAAATGCAAAGGGGATAAGGCTCAGTGAATTAGTGTTTTAATATCAATCACAGTCATACTTCATTTACTATTTTATATCAATATCCTGAAATACTCCACCAATTTTGTTATAGAAAATAACGAAATGACCTGGATAACTTGAAAAGGGGGGAACTTTATCCTAGAAAAAGAGTAGTCACCATATTATTCTTTGAAATGTACAATGTAATATATCTTGATCTATTATTTAGTGGTTTTCTCGTTATAATACAAGGTCAATAAAAATCAAATTAAAAAAAAAAGATTTTTTTGATTTAAATCACAGTTTTTCGATTTACATACAAAGTTTTTATTAAAGTGCGATCTAAATTTAAATATTCAAATTAAGTAAAATATTTAGATATTTGAAAAAAGACCGAAATATTATCTTGAACACACTAATGCCTTAAAAAACTTCACTCATATGTACAGAGTGGTGGAAAAGTGTGCAAGCCATGAAAAATCTTTTTACGAAAAAAGAAATGAACATTGTAAAACAAAATTTATTAGCATCAGCATCTTCATGTTATGAAACAAATATTTACATTTGAACTTGTCCAATCAAAAATTAGAAATTGCCTTGGAACAGAAAAAGCAGCAAAATTGGTGTTCCTTCATAAGTAATTAAATAATTTTTAAAAGCTATTATAGTTCATTGTTTATTAAAAAAACTGTAAATGTTATAATTTGTAATTATTTTCTTTATCGCTTTAAAATTTTTAATCATTCTTTGTCAAATTTACAATAAATTATATTTTTGATTTAAATCAATGATTTTTGTGAGTAAATTATTTGATTTAAATTGTGATTTAAATCAATGTTATAAGTCACAATATCATCGAAACCCTGTTATACTATTTCCTTGTAATATGATTTACTTGATATACTGTTTAGTTGTACAAAAAGAATCATTTTGCTCTGAAATCTATTTTGGATGTCCTGAATTCCCTATTATCCTTAAGGCAGCCCTACCCTCCTTGACTTCCTTGGCTGCCTTGGTCCGCCGCTGGAGCGGCACCGGTGTGGGCCGTGGGCCTGGGTGCACCCGCTCATGCTCCTCCAGGTGGAAGTAGCTGGTGAAGAGCGCAGGACAGAACTCACACGAGTACAGTGCCTGCCCTGTGTGGATCACTGTCTTGTACATGCGTGCACCGTCGCAAGTCAGCACCTCCGATGATGAGGACGAGGCGCTGCCTGCATCTCCTGCGGGCAGTGGCCAACAGAAGTCGCTACGTTCTATTAGCTTTGTCCTTACAATACTCTTCATACTACAAACGTCATATCAATTGTTGATTGATCAAAGTCAAATAGAAAATATGATCGGTGCAATATTCACATCTTTATTATAACCCAAAGAGATGTCTCTGTCTCAAAGTGGTGTGTGTGTACACACATATATACGCACATACATACATACATAAATTCAAGCACACACTTATTTCAAGAGAATTCTACTACAAAAGTTAGTTTATTCAACAAATAATTGAGGTTTGTTTCTTATGCTGTAAAAGAACGTCAAGTAGTGTGAAAGTTCTTCAATCATTACCAAACCAAACATCAATCTACATTTAAAAATTCCACGATAAAAAAAGGTAGTATTTTTCCTAGCAGTGTCTAATTACAAAAAATTAGCTATGAATGAGTATATGAAAGTAATAACAATGAAAATATTTTAAGAGATTTTCCCAATTTCTTACACAAAACAATCTGACTATTTATAAATATATAGAGGGCCACGTTTACATGTAGTCTGCATAGCTAGAGAAACATTTTATTGATGGAGAGTGTAAGAAGAAACAAATGTTTAAACACGGCTGAAATTTCCTTATCACTTGCCAAAATGTAATTAGACATTACACTTTTACATTTGAAATGTACCAGCGTTAGCCAAATCAGTTTGTCTTTTTAGATTTCCATCCATACGAGAATATGTAATAAAATTCAACTGTTTTCATAGTTTCCTCATAATCATAATCCTCTCCATCCAAGTAAGTTAGGTAGAATATATATCAAGCTCCATAACGAAGGTTATGACAAGCAATAACATATCAGTAAAAAAATAAATATTATTTTCACAATTAACCAAATTTCTTTTTATGTTTTTATCTCTGGGGTTCAAAACAGTTTTGATTGACCAACCCACTTCACCCAGTGCAATTCATGAGCTCTGTTATCCCATTTACATAAAAGCAGTGGAATTTATAATAAATAAATAATATATATATATATTATAAAAAAATTATAGTAAATATGAGTTTTAGCCCCAATAATATTCCAATAAGATTACCATAAACACCCAATTAGTAAATACTCCCTGCCCTTCCTTTGAATCTAATACCAACGTACAAAATGTGATAAAAGAAACGCTCCAAAAATATGATAACTTCTACCAAGTTCACACTGACGGATCAAAACGAGAAGGAAAAGCTGGTTGTGCAATATTTCTAACAAATGATAATGAAGTCAATTCATATCGTCTCCCGGACTACTTTTCCATTTTCACATGTGAAGCATGGGCAGTGCTTAATGCCATTGAAATCAGCATCAGATCTGCTAACAACATGCCTAATGTCATCTTTTCAGATTCAATGTCAACCCTTAAAGCCATTGAAAACCGATACACCAGCAATCCAATAATCCAAACTATCCAAGAACTTATATTTACCCAAAACACAAAAGGAGTCAAAATAGAACCAGTTTGGATTCCTTCTCATAAGAAAATTACTGGAAATGAGAAGGCAGACATTGCTGCAAAAATGGCAACATCATTACCAAATGCTGAACCACAAATCCATCCAGCACCCTGAAAGATATAAGAAACCTTTTCAAGGACTCCTGTTGAAAGTATTGGAACTTACAATGGAAGATGGAGTCTACAAAGCTACATCGAGTAAGAAACTCCATTCTGGAACCAGGTCTACCAAAATCAAACTTCAAAAGAAGAGAAGAAGTCATCATTACAAGATTAAGGATCGGTCACTTTAACCTAAATTACTGTCATCTGTTCAAAAAATCCAACCCTGAACCCTGTCCTAAATGTGGCACTACCGTGTCTACTCCTCATTTTATTCTAGACTGCCAAGGACTTGTTAATATAAGGAAATCATTAAACATAGAAGGCAGCTAATATTCACTGTTCAAATCAGAAGGAGGTTGTAAAACAATTTTGAAACTACTAGAAATAAGTAAATTGTTGAATGTAATATAATAATGATGCAATTTTTGTTATGATATATTGATATAATGTTTATGGTGTAATGATTCAACTATTTGTAACCTTGAAATGTAATGTACTGATGTAAACACAATGAGGTTGCTGATGATCTGAGCTGTTATAAAGTGACCATAAATAAACAAATTAAAAAAAAATCCAAAAGTTTTCAAATATCTACATATAACTCATTCTGTTCTCGATAATAAATTTTTTTAAAAGTCTTTTGTATGATTTGTCAAATAAATATAATGGGCAACTGCTACTGGGGGATATTGATTTTCTTTGTGAAGAACAGTTTTGAGGTTTTGTTTTGAAGAATCTATAAACAACTGACCAATACTTCTTCCATTTTTTGAAAGTTCAGCCTGAATGTTTTTGCAGTAAACGAGAGGGCCCTCTTTCACAGAATAATCAAGGAACACTTATTTTGTCTTTCAATGCCAGTAAAAAATTGTCTGGAGTTCTCCCTTAATTGTGAGCCTAAAACCTGCAAAAATTCCTTGAAAGATCAAAATCTCACTACAAATCATTAAGTTTTTCTTGATTAAACAACTGTGGTTGTTTCTCTTTGGCAAAATCAGTAAATATGTGGAAAAGGTCTTATGGCTGAGTGCATTTTCATGTAAACTGCTGGTATTTCTTTCATTTCTTGTTAAGTCTACACATTTTAACCAAACAAAGTACAATGTACGTTTACACAATTCTTCAGTTCTTTCTACACCATTGGAATATTAAAAGTTAAAGGTGTCTGTTTTACTTAATACAGCAGCATATCATTGCAGCCCTTTCAAATATTTAAAAATTTAATTTGTCGATATATTTATAGATAAATATAAAACATATTTTGCAAACATTGTACCTAGTAAAATAAACTGAAATTATAATGTAATCAGGCTCCAAAACTGATTAATTACAACCATTTCCATTAAAAAGCAACAAATTGCCACAGCCGTGCTATTATTCACCTATTTTGTGGAATTATGGAAGCTTAAGAGGTCTATGAATCAATGTCTTTGACACACAGAAACAATTTAAGAGCTTTCACCTTGTGTTGTCTCTTGTATTGTCACGTCAGGCTCCGTTAACCTAGGGGCCTGCTCTGTGTCCAACTTCTCCCCCTTCAGTTGCTTCTCAGGTGGAGAGAGAGTTAAAATCTCTATGTCAACCTGAAAAACAGGAATCTTTAAGACTCAATTACTCTAGTATCTCTTAAAAATGCTGTGAATGGATAAAAGCACTGGAAAGAAAAGTCTCAAAAATTCAATTTCTTTAAAAATGAAATAAAATTCTGTGAAAGTAATTTTTTATCAAATATGTCATATTTAGAAATGATGGCCCTTTTTGATTTTTATTTATTTATTTATATTTAAAAAATTGTACTAGTTTGTATCTTAACATTTAGGAAGGGTGATAATAGCTACATTTACATGTACAAGGGAGGAAAGTACAAGGCCATCTTGACATTTTATCCACGGATAAAGGGAAACTGGACTTAAACCTCTTGAAAATTAGTGTTATTGACCTAGAATCTGTTTACAATATTTGAGATACAATTACAGTAAAATTAACGGTTTTAAGCAGCCTAGAAGTGAGCATTTCATAATTGCTTTTTACTAATGTTTCATTGTTTTGTAAGTGAACTATTTTCATTTTTTTCCCCCAATATTGTCTCTAATAATATAAAAACAACTTTGTTAAAAAATATTTTACTGAATGCAAATGATATTTGATATAAATGTAAATGATTTCATTAAACAATAACAAAGGATTGTCTATTAATTATTTTTTAAATTTAGTAGTATCCACATTGATTGTTAAAGACAATCAAATGAGGTCACTGAATTATTTATTGTCATTGTCATCACAAAGCTTTTTTAACATTTCATATGCCTTGTGTTCATGCATCTTTGTTGTTCACCTTTATTGTTTCTTGTTCTTGATTGGATTTTAAAATTTTACTATCTATTAACTTTCCCCTCCCCTCCCTGATAATTAATTCTTTATCCTCTCTACTATTTTTCCTCCCTCACTTCTTATACCACTCTCCTTTCCTCACTTGTCCATGTGAGTCCTGTATTGCAGAAACTCTCACTGTGAGATTAGTTGTGTGGAGGAGAGCGCCTCTCCTTGACCCTCTCTCCAATTCGATATAACCAACCTTAGGTGAAGTGAAGTCATAAATGACTACTAGCATTTTTTCAAGTTTTAATGCCTTTTGGCTATATCCCCTTTTCTCATTTAATATTTTTATATTGTGGTAAGTACCTTTTCTGGCTTGTGCTTGGATCTAGGGTTTCTGACATACATTTTTATTGTTTCATGATGATTATTCTGTTGTAATTTTCTTGTTCTATTTGTATTTCATTCATTTGACTCAGTTAAATTTTACATATAAGTTTTAATACTCTCTATCCACATTTTAGTTACATTTTTTAAAATTGTGAGATATCCATTGTTTTTGTAAATTTAAAGGCAGCCTGAAGATGCATACATACAAGTCATGTGAAACATTATGACAAAGATTTTTTAATGATTAAATAAATAAAACAGTGACCTCATTTGATTGCCTTTAACATTTGCATTACTAATAAAAATTAAAAGAACAGAATTTTGTTTTACATTCTAGATATGAATACCTGTGTTACAAAAAATTTTGCTCCTCCATTTATTATATCAGTTTCCACAGTAACTACTAATTCAAAAACGAAAAGGAAAGACAGTAGCAGTATTTTATTTGCATGAAAAGAGGTTTTCAAGAATGGCAAGATCTTGTAAATTTGAAAGAAATACATCAATATTTTCCTTCAACTCATTTTCTAACTTGCAGGCTGTCACTCACAAGTGTCAGGAAGTCAATGACTTTTCCTTGCTATTTTCTTCTCCTTTCTTCAGAATGTTGACCAATAATTTTGGGGTGATTGGTAATAGTGTTATCTCCCCTTAGTCAATATGATATGTTTTACTTTCTTTTGTACATATATTTATTTCCAAACTTGTTTTACCACCCTGTTGGGATCACATTATTTTCTTCATATTCTGTTTAAGACTCTAAGAAAATTGTTTTCAGTGCTGAATAACATTTCCTTCTCTATCATTAGGTCCATCTTCTCTTTGTTGTTTCAACCCCATGCATTCTTAGGAATTAGAAGGCAAATGTCTGTGAGCTTCCACAGCCGAGCCCAGTATACTGAAATCGACCTATTGCCCTACCACCATAACAGACAAACTAACAAGTTCAACTCTTGAAAATTTCCACCAAATATAATTATTACACAAAACTCTCTGATTAGCAGGCAGATGAATTTAAAACATGTAACAGTTAATTTTGTAGTAAAGGAAATGGCAAATCACAAAAAATTTACTTGTAAAATTAATATCATATGCTTAAACTTAGTTACTTTTGTTCAACGAGGGCTCAAACGTGCTGAAAACTTTTATAGTATTTTCCACAAATTTGCACATTCATTTAAACGTACACATGATGAGATTACTGTGGGCGCTCAGGCTTTCAGGCTGACTATTTTTATTTGCTCTTATTATTTTTAGTTTATTTTCAGTTTAACCTTCATTATAAATTAATAAACACAGTCACGGAAAAATTAAATTTTGTTGCCCATGCATTTTATTTTAGAGATCACTAAACGACTTTTAAAACATTGCATCGATGTTAAAAAAATAGATGGTTTTTGATTGATGCTTTATTAACATCAATGTTTTCATTTTGAACATTGATGATTTGTTATTGATGTCGCATCACTAACTGGCACCACCAATAGAATTTCACTCCGGCCGCCACTGTTAGACATTGTATCTTAATTTAATCAAACCTTAATACCTAAGGTCACACTTCATTTGTTTGAATTTAATCCTTCATATGATTCTGTACGTTTAAGACACTTCTTTTTGCAAACATCATTAATTTTTTTACTTCTGTGGTCAGGAAACACCAGAAAAAAGAACAATATAAAGGTATAACTATCTCTCACATCTTTACTTAGTGATTAAGTATGACACTCGTCATTATTGTCATCATGATCTTTATTATCACCATTATTATCTACAACAGCTCTTCCTGGTGCAATATATTTATTACAGCACATCTTTTGCAATTTAAACAATGTTTTTTATTACCATTGCATCTAAAATAAGTACATACTGTTGTCTAAATAATTCAATTAAAGTAGAGAACTGCCTTTCTTATTCATTTCTTGACGTCTCAGCCTTGAAATAAATTGTTTTATTAGCAATAAATTTAAATATTTTATCCAAATTAATGTTACATAATTAATTATTTTTATATGAAAACTATTTTTATGTTAAAAATAGCTATTATAGTTGGAAGACCTATTGGGGGAATTCACATTATAGTAAAACCAGATTTGATATAGTTGACTCTCATAGGTGATTTACAGTTGACTTATTCAAAACTATTTTAGTTTCCAATCAGCATCCTCATCCTCCTATTTAAATTAATCTTAAAATGCTTAGCAATGGCCACTTCTAAATTTAAATTTAGATTTCTGATAAATTAAAAAATATTTGCAGTATGTATTTCTTATGTTGATACTTTACATAATATTTGATTGGATACTAATAATAAACTGTTACTGTTTTAGTAATTTTTTGCTGATCGTTTAAAAAAAATTTGTCACTATTGATAGTACCTGAAGAGGGAAAAACATTTAAGTATTATGAAATATTGAACTAATAAATGTAAAATTGAAAAAATATCAAATCTGGTTTCACTGTAATGTGAATTACCGGAATAGGACTTTCATCTATTCAAATAACTCAGGAATTTTCAGGAATTAATTTTTGACTACAAAATAATAATTATACATTATGTGAAGAATAATGAGCCTTGAGCTCAAAACCTAACAAAATGAAGAAAGAGTGACAAAAAAGTAATTATCAATCCTGCAATGCGATTCATTATGAATATCCGTCCATTCCTTTGAATATTGCAGGACGGGTTGAAAACCTTCGGTTCAGAAATTGGTGGGACTCACAAAATGCCACCATATTAGGACATTTAGACAGCTCCAACAGTAGCTAGCTAGCATCAAAAATCTTGCCACTGTCAGGACTTGAACCCTAGGACCTCCAGTTCAGTTGATGTCCTAAGCCACCTTTGCTGGTATAAAAATTGGTATTTTATAATCTTTATGTAATTGTATTATTTGACAAAGGCTAATTTAACAACATTTCCAGACAAATCCCAGAGGGAAACCAAACCCCCTTTGAAAATGTATACAATTAAACTTTTATATAGAGTGTGAAAAAGACATTTAACAATTGAATGATAAAGTTGTTTCATGCAAGATCCTTCAGGTCTGCGCACAGGCATTGCCTCCTGGAGAATTTTCTGCATGTGTTATATTGAAAATTGTATTTATTACAACCCAAATAAATTGAATTGAAAGAAATATTTTTAAACAAATTTTACTTTAATTCTTTTAAATAGTTCCTCCACAAATATTTTCCAGCATTACCCTTAACAACACATGCATCTATCACTTTCCAAGAAATAAAGAATGACACATTATGTGTTATTTCTTCATAATTACGGCAGTACTCTAACCAAATTTTTGATGAGTAAATGTAAAATAAATAATTGAACAATAATTTATTGACCTTTAAGCTGGGTAATGCTAAACATGTAAATTGTCAGTTTAATTGAATAATTTTAATGTATTAAATTTGATGTAAAAAGCAGGGAAGGAATATTTAAACTTATGACAACTGAATTCAAAATATCAATTTTTATTTTAATTCTACTTCTTAAGTTACTTTTAAAAGAGAAAAATAACATAACACCAATTTCAACTGTATTAAAATAACCCTGTTAATTAAACCATTCAACAAATGTTAACCCTAAAGTGGTAACACTGGTTTCTCAAACCCTGCCGCTATTTTCTTTTGTTAATTTTCTCTGTAATGGTTATATTGCAACTCTGAACATTGAGCTATGCGTTATTTGAGAGTCTCTCTTTGATGTGATAACGGTTTTGTAATTTTTCTTACTTGTGAATTTGCCAGTAAGGTCTGAGGGACCTGTATTACAGGAAACAGTATGTACAGTATTTTGCAACCGTGGGATGTTCTTTTTCAGAGTAAGGCATTGTTTTCTCGTGTGCTTCAAATAATATTTCATTCTCTTAGAAAACATCCAAGGTTCTGTTATGTTTATGTGATTTTTTAAATTTAGTTTTGTTAATGTCAAAAGAACAAGCCTATAAGTGTCTCACCAGAGTCAGTTGTTGGACAGGAACCGAATTGCTTGGAGTGTTCCAAGAAGTTGTGCAATGAATGTGTGATGAAATTCTGATGACTAATTGTTGTGACTAGTTATGTGCAATGACCAAATTTTGATTTACAAAAAATAACCTAATACAAATATTTGAAACTGAATTTCACACTAGCTTCAAACATTCCTGTAACAACTCTGATTTAAAAATTTAATTTCAATGTTAAAGCAATATTATTATGAACATTTTAATTGAAATATGTGCATTATTAGTTATATAAGAGGTAAATACACTAAAAAACTGAATAATGTGCAAATGAAACAAAAATAATGCAAATTTGGATGTTTCAGGATAGCCTTCTTCCCCTTGCAGCATATTTCTAACGCAAATGTGTCTCTCACTAAATAATTATACAACACTGCTTTACCCACCACCTTTCCTAAGAAAGGTTGCATAGACAGAAAAATATCTGCCAACAAACACATGAGGATGACACATGGGTCACATCCTCACACATGGTCTCTTGTACTACAATAGGTAAATCAATTTTTAACATCATTTTCTTTCTATTCTAACAGGTTTAATCAATAAACCAGTGATGGAAAAATATTTTCATTTATTAAAACAATTTGTAAGTCATACCTGACAATTTATTTTAATATTTTTAAAATTGTCTTTCTTAATACTTTAATTGTTTTGTAGTTTCAGTACCAGACTGAATAAAAATAATTAATCCTGAAAATATTGAAAATTTTAAAAATAAATAATCAGCGTGATTAGACTACTCCTACCCTCTTAATACAACACACTTCTCTTCTGTGCAGTACATACCTGAGTGGGTTCAGTCTTTGGTGGAGTGGATGGAGGTGGTGGTTCATCTATCACATCCTAAAAACAAAAAGCATAAATATGTATAAAGCAAAAACACAGTACAAATATCACAAACAAATTTTAGGTACTGAAGATCATCACTAAAAGTTAAATAAGCTTCTTATAATGACACCTTTTACTGGGAAGTATGAAAATATTTAATATTTATAGATGTGTATGAAAAAAATAGTCTTAATAAATTCAAAAGTCAGCAACTTCATCAGCTTGTAAATTTAAATATACAGGACGACTTGACATGACAAATGTTATTTTCAGTTACAGGTAGATATGAAAATGAAAAAAAAGCAGAATATGGTAAAAATTGAATAAATAAGATCGATTTGTAATTTTAAAAGAAGTATTACTTCTTCATTTCTTGTTGTGGTTCCTCTTCCTCTTCTAGTGGGATGATTTTTTCTATGATTGAAAGTTTTACTAGTATCTTCAAATATTGTTGGATAGGCATCTTCAGATAATTTTGGTCTATCTCGACGAACAACTAAAATTGTACCATCATCCCTCGTGGCAGAAACTTCTCGAAGAATATACTCTTCCTTAAAATGTTTTATACACACAGCTGCTGAATTTCCAGGGACAAAATTTTCTCTTGGAATACATTTAAGCCACAATTCTCTCCGATCTACATTTTTGGGAAAAGCAAACGTTGTAACAGTAGGCCCACCCTGGGATCTATAGTTGGAAGAACAAAGAGGCACACAACACATTCGAGGCATCTGAAACACAAAGAGAAATGTTTTTCGAATTAATACATTGACTATTTGGATCCCACCAATTGTAATCATTAGAACTAATACCGCCAATTGTAATCATTAGAACGTTGGCACCCAGGAATAATAGTTTTGTGACTGAATTTAACTAGTTTGGCAACGTTACAAGCGTATTTATGAAATATTAAAGCATTTTTATAACAATAACAAATCTTACCTTCTCGTATTTTAAAAAAATTCTATTGAGTACGAAAATTTTGAGCGGTTATCTCAGTAGTCCTAAGCAATGATACCACTACTCTGCCGCTTCTCGACATCATTATTTTCATTTATTACCATCATTTCAGTGCATTGAATAGCATGTCAAAATATCATAAACAAGAAATGAAATAATACAGAATAAATAGTTTTGAAAAGACACATTTGTAAGTATGGTAGAAAGGAAGACACCATTTTCATGGAGGTTATGAGAATTTCATTTGTTCAGTGGCGGGATTTCAAATACAAAGTGTCTTCAAACAATCTCTTCAAAACAATGTGTTCAAAATTCTCAAGCTTACATAGGGAAAACATTTTTTAAATTCACTTTTATTTGTGGGCTGTTGTGTTTTAATCACTATTATACAATTAGAGCCAGTGCAAGGTTATTTTGCGCCCCAGGTTAGGAAGTACTTGAAAACCAAAACGTAAAGCTGCGCATAGCCCATTTGAAAACAGACATTCCTACTAAGTCTAAAAAACAGGTAGTAATTTTAAGGGATGTAGTTCATGGAATTGGTCAGAGTATAAAAAAATAAACAAATGGTTTGCCGACGTTTACGAATATTTTAATTCCAACATCAGGACTTACTAATACATTTTAGTCACTCAGCCATATACTCTTTGACTCAGCAACATATGCCGAATCATCTCCACATAGAGATGCTGCAGCGCAGGGGTCCATCTCGTAAATCGTCTGAAACGGGCCAAGCCACCAAAGCAAACGCATAAGATATTTGCTTATAGTTATACTTCCAGACTATTTTTATTAGCAGTGTTTAAAATATCTTGCATTTTATGTTCGAATTTTGGGATTTCAAAATAAATTTTCAATGACAAAACCTTTTCAAACTATGACATTACATTTTTATATCACAGTAATTTAACCAACGTTCAAAAAATATTTATTGAAACTGTATAAATAGTCCAGTCAGTAAGTCCATTTTACCTGAAAAAAAAAGGCCATAAAAACATTTTCTTTCATATACCACTACAATAAACCTGGGAGTGTCTACAACCAGCAACACTATTTTTCCGCGTCGTAACTCGAACCAAGCCCTCCGTCTTTACTTGCTGCAAGCCTTACCTCTGTACTATCGAAACGCATTGAGGTCAGAACTCGTGCTTGTAGTTTTGAAATGATACTTTTTGCAATTTTCGAAAATACGGAGAGTTCGCCGAAAATGATACTACTACCCTATTTTTAACCGCCTTGTACATATGAGAGAAAATTTAATGAAAAATTTTGAGCGGTTTTTGAGAAAATATTATTTTTAGAAATTACATAAATTTTAGGCACAAATTACGCGAAAACGAACAAATTACTCGGGTTTTCAAAAAATTGAACATGTTCTTTTTTATAGAGCTGCTATGTAAGAACAGACTTGCTTAAGGCAAAAATCTCTATCTTCAATTTTGTCGTTTTGAAATAAATTCTGTAGTGGCAGCAGAGATCTTGTGGTACTTCATGATTCAAATTTCAGGGTGTAAGAGGTATCAACCACAATAGTAGACTACATAAATTTACTGTGTAGAAAACTCAGCCATACACGTATTTCAGGATTCTTTCCCCCTAAACCGTTCAGTCGATTTTATTCAAAATTGATATTATTCAATCGATCTGAATGGACTTGAGGCTCTGAGAGTTTCAAACGGATATTTTGATTTTTAAGACCTCATGAAACTTCAAAAAAACATTTTCAAAATTTTCTCAAAACTAGCCCCAAATTTTTTGATCAAACTTTGTCTTCGGATATTTGAAAGAGAATTAAGCTCACGGGAATGGTGCAGGTCTCATCGTCTTTGAAATTCCCGATTGTTTGAAAATTGCAAAAGTATAATTTTTTGGGGCTTCTTCCTACAACTATAATATTAAAGATAGAGATTTTTTTCCTTAATGAAATCTGTTCCTTAAAAACGGATAAATCCAGTTACTAATAAGTATAGAAAAACTAATAATGCTATAGAACGCCACAAAATTAGATTTTTTGTTATTGTTATAATTGTTTTAAATCTTTATTGTTATCGTTTGTTATTAGTTTTGTTATCGTTTGTTATCGCCTATTGGTATCGTTTCGTTAGCTCTGTCTTCTAACATGTCGGAAGAAAATGTCAAACATCGAGTCCGACCAAATATTCATCCCTTAAAGGAAAAAAGGAAAACCTGTCGAGGCGCCCTGGAAGGACTCTAGCGAGAAACTTGGCCTCTGAAAGGACAATAGCGAGAAACTTGTTACCCTTTTCTAAAATAGTACAGCCATAGACTAAAGAGGTCTATACATCTTTACTCTATGGTACAGCGAACAGATGATGCTCTGAAATGGTACGTAAATGCAGTAATGAAGACTGGGAAAGAGAAGCAGGATAAAAATGCATTTTTGCATTTTTGTTGATAGAGAGCACGATGGGTAAATCGGAATTTGACGGTAGAAGGTTTTTTTTGACACGAAAAAAAATTCATCAGGAAGGAATCGGTTCTCAACAATACGAACAGAAGAATGTCTGATACAAGACCATAGACGTATAGTACTATATATCTATGTACAAGACATCCTAGAAATTAATTTTATAGTCAACGCAATTTTACAACCAATGCATTTTGACACCAAGTGGCCCGCGACGTACGTCGACCGGTCCAACCATGGTGGAAATAAGGGTAATTACATGGTGGAAATAATTACATGGTGTTATTTCCACCATGGGTAATTATTTCCACCATGGGTCCAACGTTCATGAGGACCTCCTGGCCCTCGTTCGCGCCACCGCTCTCCCTCCGGCGCCCACGCCTTTTTATATAACTCCCTCACTTTTAAGGGAACTTTTTAAAAAGGGAATAGTATTTACCTTTTAAAAAGGGAATAGTATTTATTAAAAAGGGAATAGTATTATCCTTTAGTGTTCTGTGGTATTTACCGACCTATATGAACAGTAACAATCAACAATGAAACAACAATGAACCATAATACCAACACGAGAAATAATACAAATCATTAAAAGGAAGCGTGCCACCAACTTTCGATCAACCCGCATGATGTAGTGTTCTCAAATAAATATTTACTAAGTTTGTTATTTTGTCACATAACAGTATAGTTGGGGAATAATTGACGAAGGATCAGAAAAGGTAAGTTTAGTATATATTATCTTTCGTTAACTCGTTACAAGTTTCTCAACATTCCTTTTTCCTGTTTGCCTAGTTAGTTGTGAGAGCACGTGGTAGAGCGCGCAGTATGCGGCAACGCCGCCACAATCCAACCCAACTGTCAACTATTCTAATTTTCTTTGTACTGTAGTACAGAAATTAGTCAACTGTAGGTCTTTATGTGGAATAGTTTATTTTCCGCACGTGAAAGAAAATTAACTCATATAATTACATAAAACCCTCTACAGGATACCCTACTTTGCTTCTGTATGTTTCTCAAAATCCACTTTTCTCGAAAATAATTATTTCTGAATGTAATATCTCGCTCTAATCACTTCAAAGCTGAGCCGATTATACGTCCAAAGAGAATGCATAAACAATGATTTCTTTTGCATGGATATGAAATGGTTCAGTGTACAATATTGTTTCAAATATAAATAAATATTTGGAGAAATGTGTAATTAAATTATAAATACTTATATAAATACTAACTTATTATATGATATTACTAAAATATTAAATACTTATATAAATGCGCACTTTTTAATCTTCGAAATCCCTGATCCTTCGCTTTTATCAAACATAGTTAAATTATGAATGTAGTTAGCAAAGGGTTGTTGACATCACTGTTAACAAAGGTTTTTGCTCTTCCGTAATGTAAACTATTTGCATTAGTAAACGAGCCACAGATTTGATTTGATAATATTTCCAATGCAATAACTTTCATAGCAGAATGAAAGCTCACAAAAACATATGCATATAAACTAATATATAATTGTTTAGTACAAATAGTGTCAAATGTAATTCTAGTGCTAGGGAAATCGCATTTATCATTTACTTACATTGTATAGAATATTTTATTTTTATTTTATATTTTTACTAATAGTTTATTTATAATAATTCTCCATTTGTGCGAGTTTATGAAGCTACGACCAAGAACATATTGGCATCACTGCCATAATTGACAGAGAGGGGAAGATTCGTGAAACAGTCTTGGTTGGGCGGATAGGTAGAAGGGGCTAGAGCAATTTCTTTGCGTTTTTTGCAGAGCATTGAATGAACGTAATTTTGGAGTTGTGGAGAATGCATAGTGAGTTGGAATATACAGAAATAAATACGAAAGGGAAGTTACATCAGTTCGTAAGAAGTCTTCTGAAAACACGTGAGTTTTGTCCGGTCCGATGCTATGAGGATTCTGGAACGCGCGTTTATGTGCCTGTTTTGTTTGAAAATAAATTTCAGCATTTTGTAAGTAATTATAATAGTACTAAAATAATATTAACAGTTATCAAAACCAATTTTGAGTACTGCTTCCGCGTCTGTTTTCTATATTTGCAACATGGCATTGCAAGATCATGAGTATTGAAGTTCAGAGAGGGGGAGGGGTTCTAACGGAATTAAATTTATTATGTATCGGCAGTTTTTATTATGTTATGATGAAATGTTTGAAGTATGCGTGACTTTGTTTCGCGGTAATATTTATTGTCTGTCATTTTGGCTACATCTGATTGTAAGGAGAGCAATAATTTCGACTTACTACGTAATAACGGTGCCATTGCTTCCATTAAACAACGATTGCTTACTACGCCTGCATATATGAAATATCATATTAGGACATGGTTAATTACATATTAAATATCATATTAGGACATGGTTAATTACTAGTATCTACAAGTTAACATTAAATAAGTGCAAAATTAAAGAGTTGCGTATGCCTAGAGACAATGAATTTTGATAAGACAGAATTATTGCTTAACAGCGAAGAAAAAGAAGTGGGATGTGCTTTCCGCATATGCTTCCGCTCCGGCTGGAGCTCTTCATGTTGGTTCGTGTTTGGTGTTGATTTTGCAGATCTTGGTGCGCCCGTCCCTCATACAAGACGAGGATTGGATAGCAATTTTGATTCAAAAGTTGTTTTTTTTTTTAAAGATGGGACAGAAAAGAAAGACACATAAAGAGAACAGAAAGATAAAGAGAGAAGTGAATAGAATGGTAAATTTTAAAGCGTGCTTCATATCTAGTGAGTCGATTTACTAGTTGCCGGTTGTGTTTGTTGCGTCATTGTAACGATTGTCTTTTGCCATGTCATTTTCTTTTATTTACTTTAGTAGTTAGTCACGTGGTTGTAAAGTTGTCGAAGTCATTGTTTCTTCTGTGTTGAGTTGGGGGTGGGGAAATTGGAGGATGTCAAGTGGATGTTTCTTAGTTCGCTGTGTCGGTGGATTTGTAAAAACGCGATATGTGAGGAGGAAGTAGTAAGTAGGTTCATTTGAATTAAGTCTATAATTCGGTTTGGGAGAGTAGGATGGATGTTCTTTTGTACTGTGGTTGTTTTTCTAAACGAAATTTTAATTTGTCGTGTCAGGTGGAAAATGTGTTTATCAATGTCGATGAGGGGATGATGTCTGAGACATGAACGTTTTTAGATAATACGTGGGCAAAGTCTTTCCAATTTGTTGTCGATTGTGATGGTCGGTGTGGCGTGAAATAGGCAGTTGTAGAACTACTAGTGAAAATGAGTGGGAGGTGGTCAGAGCTATTAAAGATATCAAATTTTGTGTTAGGGTTTGAAGTTTGAATAAATGATGAATGGATAACAACCTCTGGTATGTCATATATAATGAGTCGGTCCCGAAGGGCATTTTATGATTGTTTGGGTGCGTGTCGAAGTTTTCTATTGTCTACTGTCGTATTTGTCGTTTTGCAGCCACATCAGAATTTGGGGTGGGGACGCCTGGGCTTTCGTATGCTATTACTATAATTGTGGTTGAGGGAGTTTCAATTTTATCCTCGTATGCATGAAAGGAAATTACAAAAATTGGTACTAGACTAATTTCCGACGAACTCGTATTTTCGCAAATCGCAAAATTGCTCTTTGCGCGCTTTCTTCTTAACTAAAAAAAAGCAAATTAAGCTTTTAACGGGAAAGTAATACTTGGCTCACACAAGAAATTAGAACATCGTGTAAAAACAAACTTTATTTATAAACATAAGGTATCACCCGGTTTCCATGTCTACTTCCGAGAATACAAAAGAAATGTAAAGAACTTTTTAGTTCAGAGACAAATAACCAGGATATTTTGAACGCTAGTAACAAAACTAAAGCAATGTGGAATATCGTAAAAAAATACAACCCCATAACCTCGTACCTTAAACATAGATATCAAAGAGTAGAAATTTCGTACTGGCACGAAAGAACATTATTTATCTTTCCAATTCTTTGCTAATTGAGAATGGGATCCCGCAAGGTTCGATCTTAGGACCTATCCTCTTTCTGTTGTACGTAAAGGATAGGCCTTCATCTATTAAAAATAAAAGAACAGTTCTGTTTGCCGATGACGCGAATGTTCTTTGCAAAAAAGGAACAGTAAATAGTACGATTTCAGAAGTTTCAAATTGGTTTCGTAATAAATTAATAGTTAACGAAGGAAAAACGGTTTCAATGCATTTTTGCATTTCAAATCAGCAGTCGCGTACTCAATTGAAAACGAACAATATGCAATTAGCTGATGTTAAGATAACAAAATTTGTAGGTGTCTCAATTCAGCCAAACCTCATATAGAATATATCAGAATTAAACACTCAGTTAATATGTAACGCAATCAGGATTCTTTCAAATTCTGTTAGCCTTCACGCAGATCGTTGCGTGTATTTTGCAAACGTACATTCCCGCCTGAGATATGGCATAATATTCTGGGGAAGCTCATCCTGTAGTACCCACACCTTTAGATTGCCAAAGAAAATTATCTGAATAATAAAAAAATGCCATCCACATGTCTCCTTACAAACTTCTCTTCATTGAGCTTGGAATCTTACCATTGCTTTGCCTATTTATTTAGGAATCTGTGATATTTGTCAAAACTGACTTACTTAACGATGAGAACATATTTTCATGCAATACTGATATTTATAATTACAACACATGCCGTATAAATCTCATTAAAGTGTTTGTATCAACAGCTCACTACAAGAAATTTACACACACGTACGCATTGCCAGATCACATTAAACAATTTAAGTCGGTACACAAATTTAAGTTAAAAGTAAAATCTTTTCTGCTGCATAACTGTTTCTATACATTTAGAGACTATACTGATCATCAAAAAGAAAAAGAATATTTATTTTACCAAAACAATGACATAATGCAAGTGTTTAAAATGGTATTGTATAAAAAAAGACTTAATATGCCAGTAACAAGTAATGTACTTGAGCTTCCGGGTCAATGACCCCCATCTCGATTTTTGCCCAGTTTCCTTGATCCACTGAGCAAATGCTGAGACGGTCCTTTGTGTTCCTTTTTGGACATAAATAAAGCTTCAGTATGCACACGTTTTGTTGAGCTATCCTTTTGCTTATAGTGAAAGGAGTAGAGCTGGGGTGAGTTGACTTTTCGTTAGTAATGCAGAAAAATCGAATCTAGAGTTAGTTTACCGATTCAAATACGTTTTATCAAACTCGGGAACGAAAATGTCTAGTTTTTCAAATGTCACTCGCACTTTTTAAAAGTTTATTATTATTATTATTATTATTATTATTATTATTATTATTATTATTATTATTATTATTATTATATATTCTGGTTTTTAAAACTTTTATTCATATTTCAATTATTTATGGTTAAAATGTTGGAAAGAAAGTCTGGAACTCAAGACAACGCAGGTGATCTTCTTCCATATATGTTGCATACAGTTTTTGACAAATCAAATAAATAAAGTAAATTATGCCCTGAAAGAACCGCTTTTATAAATGGCTGTCGAAAATATACATCACAATGTAAACAATTTGTATTAATTTTATTTGTTTTATACACACACACACACACACATGGAGTGCTTGATTACTAAAATTTTAGGTCCCGGAACGTGCCACAAATTACTTATTACTTTTAACAGAAATAATTACATATTTATTGTATAATTTAACAATAATTCTGGAGATACCGGAACGCCGTTCTGTCGCGTTCCGCCAGAAATCAAGCCCTGTATGATATTACATCAGAATTAGTTGACAATACTGGCCGCAGCTAACAATAAGATTGGGGACAATTTTTGAGTGAAGGAAGGACACATAATACAGAAAATTTCCGACAATCCATGCTCACGCCGTCGTGGATGACGCATGGACGAGAGTCTACTGCGCGATTTTTGGATTCTAGAATATACTATAGATCAGTTTTGAATATTTTCTTTGTACTTCAACAGATTCTATCAATACATTACTGATTAAAATATATTTCCATGTATTGTAATCATTTATACACAACTTTCTAATTTATTTAAATTTTAAATGGGCAATATTTTAATGTGTTAGTTTAAGAATGAAAAAAGAAATTATTTTAAGTAAATCTTCGAAAAATATCAGCGATATTGTTTGAATAATATTTGTCTACTTGACAGCTGGGGGTGGGGTAGAGAGATGTTGCCATGGAGTCGGTCGGCAGCCACGATCGTTCATGCGTCAGATCACAACAGTAACAGTGGTAGGAAACAAATCGCAATGAGAGCACTCAACAATAGACGACGCAGAACCACACGCACGGCCCATAACCAAACCTATAATGGCGCTACAATAGGTCCTTCAATTTTCGCTTACTTCGCGCTGTAAGATGTAATTTGTTTTTTATTAAGCGTTGGCAACTCAGCAGTGACATTATCAGAATATGAAACTTCTGATTGGATAACGGTAACCCCTCTCCCTGTTAGCCACTGGCTGCCAAGTAGACAAATATTATTCGCACGATAGGTAACACTAAAATACGATTCCCTTTCTGTATGTATCACAGCGAAACGGTGTCTAATCTCCCTCCCTTCCTTTAACGGTACATAATTTATGGGCAAACCCAAAATTTATCATAATGTGTTCCGAGAATCAATTCTGGGGTCTAGGAAGGAAAATATAGCTATCGCGTCAATTGAACATGCTTATCGCTATTGTTATGGAGAAATTCAACAATCCCAACCTTCTGTTTTGAGAATTTCAGTGCTATTTAGGACGCAGTCGTAACAGAAATAACGAACTACTTCGTAATGAACGAAAGTACAAATAAAACAAACGCGTATGAGTTTTTTTTTCCTTTAAATATTTTTTGAAATTATTTCCCACCATTTTAGCACTATTGAGACAAATATTTTCCCTCATACAACCAGATTCTTGTAATCACTCCGTTTCGTACGCATACCGCCAACCAAGAATATTGAAAACTTTAATTTATCTATATCGAAACTTCAGTAAAATGGAATTCATTCAGTTCTTTACAATAGTGACTGGTAGAAGACAGTTATGCTCAGCAGCTTTGTCGCCTGTGGGCACACGAAAATCGCCGCTTATTTTTTCAAGTAATCCAGGAAAAAAGTTATACATGATAACGAGTATAATTATGTTCAAAAATTGGACTCGTATGACTAAATGATGAATAAACTAATGATTTGTACGTGTTCAATTTTTTCTAAGGGAAATCAATTAATTTTCAAATCATATGATATAAATGACATAAATTCATCACGTTTTTGTATTTGGAGTTGAGCATATTTTCTATCCTATTGATGTCCTACTTTTATTTCTTAGAATTACGTAGATGTCTACATTTAACACAAGAAAATATGAACGAAATAAAACATCTTCAAACAAATTATCAGAATTTCATTTATTTAAATAAGTATAATTTCTAAAATTTATAATATTTATATCGATGTAACACGACTGCTTTCCGGTAATTGTAATTAAATCTTAATTGCATGACTTATGAAAATATAAACATCGCTCATTTTGACTTTCCGCAAGTCATATAGCAGAAGATATTATCAGCCTGTTAATAAATTAATTTTCGAGTGTTTAACCATTATGTTCTGAAACTCATAGAATTCAAATTCTGGGTGGCTAGTGATCTGGCATTTTGAAATTGAATATTTTTTTTTCAGGTTTGAGACTAAATATTTTCCAGGTTCTGTTTCGCACATTAAAACACCTTTCTTCCTGATCATTATTTAATCATGCTAGTATGTTGCTCACGCACATTTCTCTCGCAACCGAGTACTAAAGTGCAGAATTTTGTATAAAAACGAACTTTTCTCTAGGAGAAGAACTTTTCTCTAGTAAATTAATGTTTATACCCGGCTTAAAATAACTCTTAGGCTCTGTTTGGGATTTATTGACCCCAGGGACAAATAATATTTTGTAATACTCTGAAAATTATTCCCAAGAACTTCTCCTTTGAGATATACTATTTATGTCCAATTTTACGTGTGTTGTAATATTTTCAGTTTTTTTCAGTTGTTTATTGAAATAATTTGTTTTTTATAGGTAGTTGGCGTTAGAAATACAACATTTGATGTCTAAATTACAGAAAGGAAAATTATTAAAACGTGTCCATTTCAGTTTTGTAGTATTATGTTGCGGTTTCTGAGTAATAATTTGGGGTATTTATGTTATTTCGATTTGGTTGCTCCCTTTCAAACATTCTCATACTGCTAAGATAGACACCTATGAATAGTTATGAGAAAATGCTAGATTATTTTTCTAGATACCACATTATTCTTTATTTAGTGCGATGTATTAAATAAAGCAAATAAATACCATCACTTTCTCAATTAATAATTCGAAATAACATCCGTGCATCGAATGTTTGTCAACTATTGTGTAAAACGTTTGGGGTATAAAAAGTCCCCAAACAGAATCCACGTAATTATTGGAGAAGCAGAGTCCGAGGGCTAAGGAAGTATTTTTTCTGTCGGAAAGCCGATCTCGGGACTCATGTCAACGCAGGGTTTGAGATTCGTAACCCTTACATTGTGTTTGAAAAAATGTCAGTTTTACCGTGAATATCATTAGTTTTCAACACGCAAGTTAGTTAGTTAATACCTTATTTTACGTGGCGAGACTCGGGCCATCAGACCCGCTCTTCCGTCTAACCACGCAATTTTCGCTACGCTTTCACCACCTAGCGGAGAAAGGAGGTATTATCGTGGGCAACGAAACAGGCGGATCTCAATTTTGCTCAGAGGCTTCTTTTAGGCTTGAGGATCTTTTACATGCAATTGAATCTACTACATGGGACATCCGGCTTTTACTTCCCCTCCGAAGGAAGGCGTACGAAGGTTTTTTTTTAGGAATTACTTTTACAAAATGGATATTCTTCTGATGACATGGCTAAAAAGATCTGGCGAATTTAGAGGACAACTGAAGATTATCTGACGTCCATGTTTCATTTTCAACATTACTAAAAAAATGTTATTTTATTTCGATTAATTAAACGGGAATAGAGAAAAGTACGCTTAATAACACTGTTTGATTTCCATTTTGAACGAAAATTCTGAATTTTCTGAACTCTTCATAATTATTTGAAGCATACCATGTATCTTAATTTTTGGAATTTTGAAGATAATCTATTTCACAGTACAACAATTGAAATTAATACTTTTAAAATTTAAATTAAGTTACGAGAGTTCCGGATTTTTTTTAAACTGGGATTTTGTTTTAGGTCTTATAATATTTGAACAGTGTTAGTTGAATTTCAAGAGTTTTGGCGGAGATGGACAGTTTTCTATACAGTATACGATGACAATAAGGCGACCAATTTTTTTGCCATGAAGAGGACGAAAAATCTTTAGAAAAAAAGTACAACGTAAATAAATGAAACATTTTATTAATTCAAACAAAAATACGTCGATTATGCTTTCATACCTTTTAATTATTTAATAAAGAGTATTTTCCCATTAATTAATATATTTTGTTAATATACCATTTTGTAACAATATGTTGGAAATTTCGGTGCAAGAAATATCCGTCATATTGAATTTTACAGTAAGTGCTGCAGGTAGAGCATCAATATTCAATCTTGATTTCTCACTTGACCAAACATCTCAAAGAATGAAGCTGAAACTACTGAAAACGGTGGAATTCCCATCTGGCAACACTAATGGCGTCTTTTCCAACTGTATCGTCATGTGAGGCGTTATAGTTCGGCGCTGTAACTCTGAATGCAGAGATTTACAGATTAGTTTTAAAATATCGAAAAGGAGAACAGGTAAGGGGACACTTTCGAGGAAGGACAGAACCTACATCAGGAGGACTGTCCTCGCTAAAGGAGGACGATTGGTCCCAGATACATTAAGAATAATAATATTAATAATTTTACAATTTTACGTGACTGTTTCATATGTTACCAGACAGCTGGCACCAAGTTTCCACGCTTTAGATTACGCAGTATTTGAACAACGCATTAAAATACTACGTTAAGTTGGGGGGTCTCCGTACACTGCATGTACGTACTTTGGCGCAATAGACTCTGACGAAGCATGGGCCTACCAGCGGCATCCTGGCCTTGCGGCCATGGGTACGCGTTGTTAGCACCTAGGCATCTCGAAGGCCGTGTTGTGATCTTCTCAACCTGAGAAGTGAGATTTTCCATCGTCCAACACCAACATATACAGGGACATTGCAAGGAAAATGCACATTACAGTCTTGCCCGACCGGGAATCGAACCCACGGTCGCGTCACGGAAAACGAGCACGGTGACCATGAGCTATCGCCGAGTGCGCGGTGTATTATGAGACTTTTACGTTTCGAAATGTATCTACCACAATGTAATTATTTCATTTTTATAGTATCATCGTGAACATTCTAAGACAACATATGCGTTTATTTGGTGTTTTAATAGCTAGTAAAAATGTTAATACAATGAATGAGACAATATCACTAGCGATTATTTGAACAGAAATTAATACGGAGACAGAAGTCTCTTTTGTTGAATTTCAGATACCAGAGCAATCGAATCGTTAACAACTTAATAAAAAATATCTTAATTCTCCATCACTGATATCACCCACAACTAGTGCAAAATGTGCGTGTGCATAAATGTGCGTAAAGTGCGTTCTATATGTAATATAATTTATATTAAAAAATCCTAAATGTACAAGATTTGTATATTAGAGGCATATTTAATTAGTTTCTGCACTTTAAACAGATGCTCTATGTTGCAGGAACATTTCAAAGGGAAATATATTTTTCTACAACTGCCATAAAAAGGCAACTTCTGTGCATCGCTAGCCGTACGTGAAGTTTTTAAGTCATTTTTTAACATCCATTAAAAAAGATTGTTACCAAGGCAACTATCTTGTTACCGTGAAAAGTCTTTTTTTTGCTTGGTTTTAGAATACGTTTTTGCACGTTGGGTTCTGGGATAGTGCCTTACATAATATACAAAGAATAGATAGGAAAACAACTATTTGATTCAAATTAACTTTACATTTTCATTAAAAGTACTAGTGAGAACCCGTCAAAATTTGACGGTGAGATCTGAGATAAATGTAAAATACTGTGCCCAGACTAATGTTCACAATATGTTGCGTTGTTTGGATCTTCAGGGTATAACGAAGATATTTTGTGATGTAGAGTTTCCAAAATTTTGAACATGTTTGCCCCATGACCAGGTGACAATGCAACATCGGCACCAAATGACACAAAAGAAAGAGCACTATTATACTGACGAATATTATTTCTAAAGCTTTTGGATGTGTCATCATTTATAAACAACTTTGATTTCTTCTGGCATATTGCTCGAAGGTAAACTTATTTTCCCATTTAAGCAATACAAAGTAAACTCGTTTGCAGAATTTCTCTCACATGGGAAGTGCAAAGCAGAACAAAACTGGCATTTCACAGACAACGACCCAACAGAGAACGAAATGACCTCACTAACACGACTTCTACGCTGACTTTCTCTTTCCCTGCGTCCACTTAATGTACGTTTGCGTCTTTTGGGGCGCGTGGGCAACGATCGACATAACCTGTGTACAACTTCACTACTTAAGTACAACCGAGCAAAACCGACGGTCCGAATGTTCTCTACAAAATACACCACAAAAGCAAATACATGCCAACTATCAACGCCGCAATGCAATTATTACACTGAAACAAAACTTGACGAATTGTAAATAAATCTCAACAATCAAAACAAAACATCTAGCAGCGCCATCATGAAGGAGATTTGGAAGAAAACAATTGACTATTGATAAGCGTACTATTAAAGAATGATTTAATTAATTAATTTACACCGTAAATGTTGGTGAATCAACACTAACAGTATCTGATAACACATCTAGAGACTATGTTCTTTCATTTAAAGGAAAAAACACTACAATCGGTTCAGTAGAAGCTCTAAACGAAGCCATGGCAGAATACCTTATTTTTTTAAATATATAGATACTATTAAAATAAATAATAACAGTGCAATTTGTACCGTTACTTGCCTCGTGAACTGTAGGTAAAACTGTACAGGAACCTTATCCTGAATCATGTACACACACACACACACACACACACACACACACACGCACGCACACACACTCGTAATGTATAACTTTTGATTTACTAGGTAGCATATTAGAAACTGCTGATTTTGCAACGACACTCCACCAACTCCTCTGGAGAATCATTACTATCTTCGCTATCCATAACGAATATTACAAAGGAAGTCGTCAAGTCATGGCCCTATGAAATGCATTTCTATATTGTCCGGGGTTTCAGGCTTCTTTTTCCAATTCAAGTTTACAAAACATGTTGTGTTATATTTTTATGCAATTGCAGAAAAAACGTTGTTTCGCCGTAGAGCAAGCGTTTATTTAGTTTAGCGAACTTTCTGCAAAACGACGATAGACTGCACTCGTGTGCCAATTTTCTCGGAATGGGGAGGGGTACATGAGAACGACTTTCAGAAATGTATTGAACCGTATCTTACTTCGACCTATTTATATACTCAAACTGAATATCGTACCTCTGCCCTTTGACCACTTTACTAACATTAGTTATGTCGAAATGAAACTCATGATGTTTTTTGCAGGCCTGATAGGCCGCCTATACAGGATCTCGGCAGTGCCATTTTTACGTACGCTGTTATAATTTCCTAGGTGGAATCTGAAAATCTTCTTTCTGTGCTCAGGAATAATCATACTTTGTAACAAACATATGCTATTATCTTCTGCAACATTACACGGATACAGCACATAGCATTTGTTACACAAAATCCCAAACTCGAAACAACATTAACAAAATATTACTCTTACTCCCTCATTGTTTTGCTTCTTGTATTTTTCTATCTCCCTCCGTGAATGCATGCGTGACTTGTAACTTAATTCATAAAATTAAACAGGACTTGAACTTCCTACATTATTTCATTTTTTGTACAGGATTCCAATTGTTTACTTTAATGTAAAAGTACATGAAATTACTTTTCAGTCAGTAAATTTAAGTACACTGACAGTGACACATGTACGTGTACAATTAAATTTAATATAAACAAGTGAAGTTACCAGCCGTACATTAAATCTATATTGATTTTAATCAACGAGCTTGAATTACTAGATTTCTATCTCGTTGATTTTAATTTAAGCATTAAATTTAATGTACAAGTATATTAATATCCCTTTAATGTACGAGGTAATACATTAAAATTCATGTCCAATTGTACATTAAACATCTATTAAATTTAATGTAATTTCTGACTGTGTACGGCGTTCATGAAAATGATTGTCAAGACTGTCAAGTTGATATTGGCGGTGACACTGCAACTCTCCGCAGACTGATAAGTGTGCCAGTATCTTTCCACGTTAGTGCCACTACCTCCCAAGTCGTGGGTTGAGAATAGCATGTATTTTTATTTCATGGCGCGCAATTCCGTCAAGATCTTTGCATGTTCATTTTCTTTGGTGCTCACCGTCGATTTGGACGTCACTCTTATCTCCGGGTGTAAGCAAAGATAGCTTCGACAACGCTCCTCTATGACATAAGGAAAAATTCCCTTTCGGTATCATGGATGTGATAAAATGGGCGTTTCGATCGGGAAAATACCTAACTGGTACCGCCGATGTCATCAAAGAACAGGCGCCACACTGATCGATACTCGATTGCGTTCCCAGTAAGACACGTTCCGCGAGTGTCTCGCTCTGCTACACACAGCTACCGCAGACAACCGCGTAGGCGCTGGGATGCATCCTACTCTACCCATAGTGCACCTACACTTGCGACAGTGTTTCAAGTCGGGTGACTCACAAATCAAGGACTTTGCAATCCTAAAGCAACACATGGCATTTCTCATTCAAACTTCGATTTTAACACTCACCATATCACATATGGAACTGAATCGTGCACTTTAATGAATGATATCTCAAATGTGAATTTATGCTGAATGTTTGTGATAAACCTGAAAATAACGAAAAATCTCGGTTTTCAAATCAAATTCCCGTTTTTCCCCAGTTCTTCCGCACTTTTTCAAATCCCAGTTTTTTTTTTGGAATTTCAAGGATTTCATGTTCGCTGGCCCCTCTGAAATTAAAGAAAGAAAAATCGCACGCAAGGAAGAAGATGTTCTTTAGAAGGATTTTTAGTCCCAAATTTTTGCCGCCGTACGCACGGGCCTCCAGTGAATATGCATAAATCCGCCTCTTTCAAAATCTTCTTTACATCTCCGCAAATCAGATGTAGCTCCCAATATGTTGCACCCACAGGTAGCTCCCAATAGATATACTGTTACGATTCTGTGGCAAATTAAAACAGAGAGTTTATTTTTGTTTCTTAAAGGCACGCTAAAAATACTTGATGTATGTACAGATAGGCTTCACTTGATTATTTCTTGATACGGCACATTTTATCGTTATCTATTTTCACTACACTTCTCTTGATTATTTATTGCACAGTTCTAAGCACTGACCACCGTCCGACGTACTGACCACTATCCGTTGTAGTTTTTTGAAATACCTTTGACCATGAGTGATGTGAATAAGCAGTAAGCAAAAACATTTAGTGTTATTGTTAATGTTTTCTAACTAGTTTCAGCTCCTAGCACTAGCATTTGCTAGCTAAAGAGTGAGTAAGCTTTTGCTAATACCAGGGAGCTAACTCTGGAAAATTGTAGCATTTGCTTAGGTAAGCACAAGAGGCCATGCTCATTGTTTTTGTATCCATTCGCTTTCGTTCACGTTTTAAAGGTGTGAAGTTTTAAACATATTTTTCTTTTAAAAATTATCGATTGTTGATTTGTTTGCATTGACATTCTAGGGGCCGGTTGCATAAACGTGAGATATGGAATCCATAAGCTTATTGGTTCTATAAAATTCTCTATAGCGGCAAGAAGTGTTTCTGGAACAACCAATAAGTCTTATGGAACCTATAAAGCTTTCTATAACTTATTGGTCTCGAAACAGTTCTAAGATTTATTCCACGTAAGATGTGACCCAGAGAGCTTGGTAATACCAACCTCCCGTAAACCACCCGCCATACATACTACATTGACTTAGGGACTTTTGATTACCATTTATGTTGGAGAAAGTAGGTGCCAACCCCAACGTAAATTCCCCACGTAATGGAAGTACAGCTGCCAGGGACTTTTTTTTGGCTGGAGACTGGCATGCATGCGAGCGAAATGAATTTGTGCCAACTTCAACGGTTTCAACCAGCAAAACGCGTGGAGATTGTGAGCTTATGCGAGTGAGCCGCATCCCGCACTTGCGTGCTGAAAAAGCCTTTTTTTGCGTTTCCTGTGCGCGAATTGTTTCGTAAGGAAAATCTTATTGTGCGCTGGGCTTGACATTTTTAGAAATGTCAGGTAATTCCAGAAATAACTCTCCAGTGAAGCAGAAGGGGAAGTGGATTTTATCGAGTGGTGAAAGGCAGGTCCTTCTTAATGTTTATAAGTACAAGAGCGAGAAAATTCTCGTAAAGAAGTGAAACTTCCTGAGAGCAGTGTCATTGCAAAGGTAGCTGTAATTGTGGGGGTAAGCCATCAATGTCACAATAATTATTGACTTTTTATTGCATGCCTCAAGAACGTCTTCACAATGAACATGTGTGTGTGAATCATAATTATTTTATTGAAAAATATTTATATATTACACGACGGAATAAAAGTGATATTCTTGTAAAATATGTAACTCAATATTTCAGATGTGCCTCAAATTATAAAACTCCTGCCCCCGTAAAGCAACCACCAAGTCAAGATTAAGAACAAATTTGGTTACGCTGTGCCCCAGAAAAGGTATAGCTAGAATGTACTCGATTATGGAATTGTGGTTATTGCAAGTTGTTACACTAATATTATTACATTACAGTCAATTGTTCCTGCCAGTGCTTCAGTTGTGTGTTTGGATCGAGTAGGGTTGCAAAAGTGAAAGCAGTGAGTAAACACTTTAGTGTTTGGAACAAAAGTGATATTCTTGTGAAATATGTAACTCAATATTTCAGATGTGCCTCAAATTATAAAACTCCTGCCCCCGTAAAGCAACCACCAAGTCAAGATTAAGAACAAATTTGGTTATGCTGTGCCCCAGAAAAGGTATAGCTAGAATGTACTCCATTATGGAATTGTGGTTATTGCAAGTTGTTACATTAATATTATTACATTACAGTCAATTGTTCCTGCCAGTGCTTCAGTTGTGTGTTTGGATCGAGTAGGGTTGCAAAAGTGAAAGCAGTGAGTAAACACTTTAGTGTTTGGAACAAAAGTGATATTCTTGTGAAATATGTAACTCAATATTTCAGATGCGCCTCAAATTATAAAACTCCTGCCCCCGTAAAGCAACCACCAAGTCAAGATTAAGAACAAATTTGGTTATGCTGTGCCCCAGAAAAGGTATAGCTAGAATATACTCGATTATGGAATTGTGGTTATTGCAAGTTGTTACATTAATATTATTACATTACAGTCAATTGTTCCTGCCAGTGCTTCAGTTGTGTGTTTGGATCGAGTAGGGTTGCAAAAGTGAAAGCAGTGAGTAAACACTTTAGTGTTTGGAACAAAAGTGATATTCTTGTGAAATATGTAACTCAATATTTCAGATGTGCCTCAAATTATAAAACTCCTGCCCCCGTAAAGCAACCACCAAGTCAAGATTGAGAACAAATTTGGTTACACTGTGCTCCAGAAAAGGTATAGCTAGAATAAACTCGATTATGGAATTGTGGTTATTGCAGTGAGTGTGCATTAATAGTTTTAATGAGTGTGAGATCCTGAGTGAACTCCTGCCTTCTCAATTCAACCGAAGACACTAGTTAAGAGCACCATTTCATTAACATTAATTAACCCCAATGAATTAACAGTTAATCAATTTCCTTTACATTATCCCTGTAATACAATTAATCATTACTGCCAATGCCTCTGAGTTTGTGTTCTGTTTAAGTACGGATGCTAAATGATATAAATGAATACACTTGAAAGATTTAGCATGTGTGTGAAACATACATTAATAAATGTTTCAGATATGCAATAATGGAGTTCAGAACATACATCATTTTATTTAGATGTTTTGTTCAAATGGTAATCAGTTGTTAAGTGAAATTAGTAAGTACTTATTTCATGATATTATTTGGCATGATATAGAGTAAAATTTAATGTTTACTACTGATGTGCTATATTACTTTTTGGTAATTAACATTTCATTTTAAGTTATTTTTCAATGATTTTCTATTTATGTTTGTAAATTTTATTGGTTTTGTAGGTAATTTTTTTTGGTTACATATTATATTGAATACTGTAATGTGAAGCAAAAATTCTTGGGCCAACTTTTCTTCTGGACAATTTCGTTTTTCATATGTTACTGGAGTTTGAAGTAATATATAAGTTAAGTAGCAATTTTTTTTATTTAAATGTGATAATGTCCTTTTTTAATTTTTTGTTTTTCATTGCAAGAACATAATTTCCTCGGAATAATTTTTGATCTTATAATAATAATAATATTTATTGAGTCACAGATACAATTTCAATCGTGTATGATGAGTCAGATATGGCAGAGTGAAGTTACATTTACTGTCCAGAAATCAAAACAAGGGGAACCATCTCAGCATTTGCTCAAAGGATCAAGGGAAACTGGACAAAAAACCCTGCTCAAGTTGGTCATTGTTCTTACAATACTCAATAATAATAATAATAATAATAATAATAATAATAATAATAATAATAATAATATAATAATAATAATAATAGTAATAATAACAATTCTAATAATAGTAATATCAATTGTAATAGTAACAATACTAATAATAAAATACTATTCATTCAGAAATGATTTAACGATATTAATGATGCCTAGTGCATTTAGCAAATTCAGGATGAAAGAAATAGAATTTTGGTTTGGCATTCTCCTTCTACATCAGTCCAACTGCAATTTAACACAGGCAGGATGGGATATGCCAGTTCTTTTTTCTTTGCTTCAACTTGAACAATCAACATGAAACAGAGAATCAGTGGGATTAGAATTTTTATTTTTGTTTTTTAAGGGAGGTAGTGGTGTGATTTGTGTATTCCTTCACACTGTAGAATATGTTGTTAAGCAGGAAAGCTTTCAATTTACTTTTAAATCTAGGTATTGTATTCATATCTTTAATATCATGGCTCAATTTGTTGTAAAGTGTAATGCCCTCTACTAGGGTACTTTTTTGATAAAGTGTAGTTTCAGAATGGGGAACATGTAGGTTATCCTTTTGTCGAGTGTTATAGTTGTGTACACCTGAATTTAGAGTGAAAGTGTCTTTGTTTTCCATGAGAATCTTCTTTGTGAAGACAACTATTTCAAATATGTACATGCACGGTAGTGGAAGAATCCTTAATTTTTTGAACAAGGGTTTGCAAGACTCCAGCTTATGAGTGCTAGTCATTGTTCGCAGTATTCTTTTTTGGATAATAAATGTATGAGTACTATAACAATAACATGTCTGTTTATTGAATTTATCATGATTGGACAATAGATACTGCATTGATTGTTCTATGTTGCAGGGTTGCTGTGTCTACCGGATTTTTCATTTTATAAATATGGAATGTTTTATGTATATTATTTCACGTATTGTAAATGTCTCCATTATTTTGACTTATGTTTCTGTATGCATGCTAGAAATCAGCCCTCAGTCGTCATCCTGATCGGAAGGATGGGTATGCTATCAATATATGTAAAATTTTAAAGTAGTTTATTAATTTGTAAAGTCAGCCAAATTTCTTAATGTTGATTTTTAATGATAATATTTTTACAATCCAATTGAGGATTACTTCACTTTCTTATTCAATTTTTTTATATATATGGTAGCATACTTCTTTGTTTTCCCTGGTTTTCCCTGATCGCTTAAGGTAAATGCCAGGATGTTTTGTAATGTTTGTAAGCCCAGGGGCATTGGGCTTTAAAATTGTTGTAAAAATTCAATAATTTTTGTGAAAATAAATTGCTGCGGACCATCGGTATTCAAGAAATTTTAATGACTGCTCCTTGCAATTTGTCATTAAAATTGACCACCCATCGTGCATCAGTTTATTCTTTACTGAACCTTCGCATTATATCAAATCATATATCTGATCAATTCAATTTTCATGAAATTTCAAACATTGTCATTTTCATACAGTAGATTTGTTCATTCCTTAGATATGCTTTGATCGTGGTCATGTGTCGATATTACGTGCATAAAACTATTATTATACAAATATTTCTAGTTCAGTAAAGAATAGTTTTATTTCACTTTATTGTGTACTGTTGGAAAATTAAAATTATTTTGAGTCTTGTATTTCATTTCATCTCTATTCTATAAATCCCCTGTTTATACCTTTTTTTCCTTTTGTATAATAAAATAACATATAACTATTTCATTTATTCTTCAGTTTCAATAAAATTGTATTAATTCTGAGAGTTCAAATATTTTTAAATTTATAAGTAATTTAGTTAAAGTATTATATTTAATATTATAATTAATTAATAAAAACAAATTTCATATATAAATTATAAATTAAATTATTTTACCATATGCCTGTTGCGATTTATAAGTCGTAAAACAATATTAACAAATCATTTCAGCATATCTGGATTTTTGAAGGCCACTACGTACAACATTAAACAAGTCGCGTCGGCGCTTTCGCGTTTTATTTCGATGAGGTTGGCAGTGCCGAAACTCCGCCATCTTGAATTTTTAGGGTCTTTTCTTACGTGGAAAGACCTATATAAATGCTTATAGAATCTACAAATAAGGAACATGGCGGCTCTGCGCACTGTTTACTAGTGTTCGAGGTTATTGGTGGTTCTTGGCGTTCGTGTGTTGTATGGTTTTCCGGTTTATTTGGTGCGTTTTAGGTGTGTTTTTGGGTGTAGAATATTAGTGAACGGTGTTCTTCACACATTGCTGCGTGTTATATCGTAAAAAGTGAGAATTAAATTTGGTTCTGATAATGCATGAATTTCTGCTATAATATTTGTGTATTACGATCTGATCTTTTTCTTCACAGTTTTTTTTTTTTTTTTCAACATCTGGTAGAGCGTTATTTCTATCGCAGCAGATATGTCTGAGGAATTGTAAGTAATGATTTTTTGTGAACTTTTGTGATTATTGTAGAATCGTATGTGAAATTAAACATAAAATAATTCATGCCTTTACAGAATTCAGCCCTATTTATCTGCCCCATCGTCGTCGTCGTCGTCGTCGTCGTCGTCGTCATCATCATCATCGGAAGACGAATATTTCCTACCGAAACCACGAGTGTTTCGGGAGAGGGAAAATCCCATGGAAGAGTTTGACGACTGGGACTTCAAGTTGCGGTTCAGATTGTCAAAGGAAGTAGTGATGAACCTACTACATGATATTGGGCGTCATTTGGAGCCACAAACACAAAGAAACATGGCAATTTCAGCCCTTACCCAAATATTAATATGCCTGAGGTTCTATGCCACAGGTGCATTCCAGATTGTAATAGGGGACCTATTTAAAGTTCATAAAAGTACTGTGTGTCGCATCGTTAAGAGAGTGACACATTATATAGCTTTGCTGCGACCACAGTATGTGAGAATGCCAGGTAGTGATGTAGAAGTAAGAAAATTTAAACAAGATTTTAGGGATGTTGCAGGTTTTCCAAATGTCATTGGTTGTGTAGATGGAACATACGTTAAAATTCAGTCACCAGGCGGTGATAATGCAGAATTATTTAGGTGTAGGAAGGGTTATTTTTCAATTAATGTACAGCTAGTTTGTGATGCCGAATTAAAAATTTGTGATGTTGTTGCAAGATGGCCAGGGTCTGTTCATGACAACACAGTATTTGACTCGAGTTATCTCAGAGCCCAGTTTGAGGCAAATGAGTATGGAAACAGCTACTTACTGGGCGATAGCGGATATGCTTGCCGTACCTATTTAATGACGCCAGTTGCGAATCCTCAAACTCCTGCAGAAAACAGATTCAATTCAGCCCACGTGTGGACTAGAAATTGTATAGAGCGTACGAATGGTGTGTGGAAAAGGAGGTTTCCTTGCTTGTCGTTGGGTATTCGCACAAAGGTGAATTTGACCCTGGCTATCATTACTGCAACAACTGTGCTGCACAACATTGCAATAATGAATGGTGACGAGGCACCAGAAGATTTTATTGTTAATGAACAGGAGGATGCCTTTGTTGTATTAGATGGAAATGTAGCAGGAAATGCTCTGCGAGCTGTAATAATAAATACAGTTTTTACTTAAGATGTTTATTTTTTAAAATTTCAAGCTCATATTTTTTGTGAGCCAAATCTACAGCTTTCATTTCCAGTTCTACATTTAAAATTTTTTCTTTCATTCTTCTCTCCATTTTAATCGTTTCCATTCTCTCTGAATGCTCCTTATTCATTAACGCTAATCTTGTCTCCCTTTCCAACACCTTTAATTCACATTCTTTTATTTTTAAGTCAAGAAGAGACTGTCTTTTTTCTTGCACATCTCTTTTCCTCTTCACTGACTTCATTGTTCTGGGAATGCATAGAGGGGAAGAGGATGCAATTGTCGCAGAGGACGTGGTGGTAGTAGTGGTAGTGGAGGATGTAGTGGCAGTGAAAGACGTGGTGGCAGTGGAGGATGCAGGGGCAGTAGAGGATGCAGTTGCTGTGGAGGACATGATGGAAGTAGAGGGAGTAGAGGTTGGGATGGGAACTGAAAAGAATGAAGGAGGAACATCAAAAGCATAACTCGTTGACGGCTCTGATGATAAAATCTCCATCTCCACATTCAGCAGAGGTGCAATTTCCTCATCAGTGTCTCCATTTTCACCATCGCTTACATATACCGCATTCTCAGCTACATCTGCAAAATGTTATATTCGTTGCATTTAAAAAATGTTAAACATTCCCACATATTTGGCTTTATTTTATGCATTCATGATACAATTTAAAGATGCTTGAAAACAAATAATGGAAATACCATGATATAAAAATAAAATATAATTTACATTATTTTAAAGAATTACAATAATAATAGAGCCCTGAAGTTAAGCAAAAATGCCTTAAATATTACAATACGAATCACTTCACTGTTCTGGAATTATTTCTGTTTTAGAATATTTTCATTTGTCTATATTTTAGCTTTCGATCCTTAAAGTAAGTATTTTTCAATTTTTTTTAAAATCCTTTTTCTCCTACCATCACTCTGAACTTTATTTCATAACGCCAATAAGCTTTCTTCAACTTAAAGGAATTGTATCCCATGCTTACGTGTGGCTTCCCTTTTAAGAACATACCTTTATACACAATATGGCCAGATTGAATCATGTCCTGGTGAATAAATAGTGCAATCAATTAAAACAAGCGTTTTCAATTATGCATTAATTGAAAGATTCGTAAGAGGAGTAGTTCAGCCTACACTTAACACTTCATAGAATCATCAGTGAATCAAATCTGCAGTCATAATAATCTTGAAATTTGTTAGGTTGTAAAGAATAATTTTCAGTTGTGAAAAGATTTCTTATCAACATATAACCAATGAAGATAAAGATTCCTTACACATGCTATTATTAAAACAGTGTAACAAATAAAATTTAATTTAAATTATTAGACTTATTTAATTACAAAACAAATATTTTAGTGCCTTTTTGCCTGCCTATTTGAGGCAAGTTGAATGCCTTAACTTCTGGGCTCTACTTGCATTAATGTGTATTATTTAATTGTTTTGATACAAAACTACTTATTATTTCAAATATGTCTGCATAGTCTTCTATTATTGCAGTTTAAACTTACCATGATTCATAAAATGGGCACTGGAATCATAGAAGTTTATTTGGGATTCTGCTTGATTCCTTATTACATTTATTACTTTTTCTGACACTGCAGATGTTTGTGGTGTGTAATTTCCACCGCCAGTTTTGTACCTTTCCACCTGGTAAAATGAACATGATTAGACATCTCAAATTAACATATTAATCATTGGAGAAATGGCAACTAGGTGATCAATATTTTACAAACCTTATCATCATTTTTCTCCTTTTTGGCAGTCCTTTTCAAACCATCCCACAGAGCCTTCAATTGTTTGATGGTTCTGGGACCTGTCCGGCATGATGCATGGTATTCTTGTGAAATGCGATCCCATGTAGCACGTTTGGTATTTTTGGTAACTCCATCAGTTGCTTTACTTTCAACTATGTCCTTATGCTCTCCTACTATATCAATAATTAGATGTTTCTCAAACTCATCGAAGTTTTTGTTTCTTTTTACAATCTCATTAGCCATTATGTTATTAATCAAAATAATATATGAAAATAAAGGTATATTACAATAGAAATTAAATTAAGATGACTAATAATTTACAAAATTAATATTAGAAACGGAAGTAAATAATTAAAAAAAACAAGGTCTTAATACTACTACAAACTTTTTTTTATGATTGAATTTTCAAAAAATTGGGAACGAAATAAATGTAAACACAAATGACTAATATAAAAAATTATTTATACTTAACAAATAAGAATTAAATAAAAAGTAAACTAGAATGAAATGAATGAATATAATGAAATACAACGAAATTGCTACTGAGAAGGTATAAAGAAACACAAACCAAAACACAGCCAACAGATCCCGCCAGTTTACAGCACACGCTCAGAATATGCAAAGCGAAACACAGAATAAAAAGTATTCCAACATCGACTGTGTCGCTATCTAGTGGTTGCATTTCGAAGTTCTTATAGAACCTATAGTTATAGATTCCATATATTTGCTTTATGCAACGGTTGACGGCCTGTGGAACCTATAAATTTTGTAGAACCCATTGCTATGGAACCCATATGAAAACCTTTATGCAACCGGCCCTAGTTCTTGTGGAATTATGTAAATATTGATAGTGTTGTTGGCAGGATATACAAATGAAATAGGATATCGTCAACATGAATTTGCTGGAGTACAAATTAAAAGTTTTTTCATAAGTGCCTAATATGTATACACTAATTCTTTACAAAAAACTTAATCTGCATAAATATGAATTTATTGATAGCCAGCTTTCGACGGCTCTCCTGTCATTGTACAAAGTAGCGAGAATTGGGAGACAGTGTCAGTATTTTTTTCTTTCTGGTTCTTGATATTATCCATAACGTTTTGAATTCAAATTTGATTTAATTTTTTTGTGCCTGACATAAATGATATGGTTGGTCCAAAAATTCTTTCTGATATGGTTGGTCCAAAAGTGTGCTACCCGTTTGTTTTGAATGCATTTCGTTTCTTTTTTCATAGAACAATAGTAATATACGAATATATTGTTTACCTTATTATTCGCTACAATATTAGAGATATAGTAGGTACAGTACAGTATCACATATCTTAGCTGTATTATTTTGTACTGCTTAGTACTCCGTAGCCATTAGAGAAGCGAAAACGAGTATGTCGCAACATGTTGCAATGCTCATTAGTCGTAAAATTGTCCCAGAAATGTTGGCCTAAATATAGGTCTACACCGCTAGTTTTTATGTTATAGTCATGTTTTAAATGTTGAAAATGGCTGGTCATTATATGTACAAATATTTGATTCCACCGATGTGACTTTCCATGGCGTGCGTCTTCGCATCGCTTCGTGTTCGTCATTTTTCAGTTGTTCAAATTTCATTTTAAACAAATCGATTTTACGTGTTCGTAGAGGATACATTTAAACATTTATGCGATATAACGAATAACATTTTTAGTAGTTTTAAGATATCTTTTAATTTAATTGCATTTTTAGGAGATGACCATCAGACGCGGTTGAGTTTGTTTTGATACTATACAGCCACTGACGTGAGAGTTAATATGATCTGTAAAAGTGAAAACAAAGTAGGCTCGTAATGATTTAATAGTTTTTTTACCTCTAAGCGTAATTAGTTTTTTACCCCTAAGCGTAAATAGTTTTTTTACCTCTAAGCGTAAAGAGTTAAATATGTTTTCAAGAATTTAGTTAGTGGACTACTTTAAGTAGATTATACAGAACAATTTTTATTTTAAATGAAGCGTCAAGTCTTAAAATGTTTTTACGATTTAAAAAGCAAAAAACTGTTTGAGTGTGTTGTGGAGATCTGATAACGTTTTTTCATAGTACATAAAATGTAATTCAAAAAAACTAGAATCAATAGTCAAAATGATTTTTTTTCAGGTTCTTCGATATTCCATGTTCTCAAAATGCCAGATTATATTTTTCAGGCTCCTTATTCTACCAATTATTTCGCTTTTTAACTCCAGCGACAGCAATTAGAAAGCTTAAGCCCGTTACTCGTACTGTACAAACGCCATGATTGGCGCAACCAATGAAATCACGGGAAAAATTTGAAAATCACGTAGACTAACAAAAACCGCGCACAAAACATGCTGCCAGAGGGCTATAACGACTCCTGTGCGCGCATGAACGTGACAATGGACGAGCTTTGGGCGAACAAAATTACCTTGGACATTCGTGGGTTAACCCTCCGTTAGTGTGGCATGGTCTCTGGGACCGGGCCTATCAAAAATATTATTTATAGTTATGACCGTTGGATTGATTGATTGATTTTTTCGTGTTTCCGGGCGCGTCAACTACTTTGGTCATTAGTCCCGTTAGTGTAGTGCATGTTTTTTTTCTCGGGAGATAGCGGTGATCTTCCCCCGCTGGATGGTGAGATCCGGCGCCAACCTACCGTCGGCTAGTGGGGTTTCCCCCTAACCAGGACTCTCCCATCAGCGGGGCACCGCCCCAGTCGGGACAAGCTCTAAGCTCCCGACCGGTCACCCGGAACATGTGGTAGTGTAGTGCATGTTAGTGTAAGTGTGAATGTGTAAGGGGAGAGGATAGGACAAGGAAGAGGAAGGACAGATCGCGCGCGGTCCGTGGCCTGTTTGTTAGGGTACTGTTCCGGCATTAGCCTGGTGTTGATCGGAGAAACCACGGAAAACTACCGATCAGAGCAGCCGGCCGCTAGAATTCTCCTCCAGACAGCAGCTGAATTCGACCTAGCTGAACAGCTAGTGTCGAAAATCCTGCCGCCGTCAGGACTCGAACCTAGGACCTACCGGTTAGAGGCGCTGCAGAGACATCAGTTGATGCACTGAGCTACCGCTACCAACCAACCAATACGATCAATTCTCATCCTTCATCGTAGCCAGAACCTCAATTGCAAACCGAGGTCATATTCATCAGTATTAACAAGATTAATCTAATTTCAAACACCGTGTCACAAGTCATGATAGCGCTCACTCCCATAATCGACAATACAGTGAAGTCTGTTCTGACAATTTCCAACTACGGCAAATAAAATTACTGATATTAATTTTTTTAAACTGGAATGAAAATGAACTGAAACGCCAAGAAAATGAATTTAGATATATTTTTGTAAAGAAACACGAAATTGCTTGTGTAGCCGAAACCCACCTGATTCCAGAAGAATAATTTCACATTCCAGGATTTAGAATTTTTAGAGGTCCAAGTAACCAACAAAGCATCAGGTAATGTAGCGTTAATAGTAGCTAACAACATCGACTGTAGCCAAGTACCTACGACTTTTATCACCGAATTTAGAATCAATAGGAACAAAAGAAAAGAGTTGTGACAAAAGTAATAATAGCAATAATACTACTAATAATAATAGTAATATTATCATTGACATCAAAGTAATAATCATTGCAGCTTACAAGCCTCCCAATAAGAGATTCCCTGAAAAGACTTGTAGAAAAATATTTAGCTCATACAGCCGTATTATTCTCTTAGGAGATTTAAACAGCAAACATACATCTTGCAGCTGTAACACAATATCCAAATAAGGTCAAAAGTTACTGGAATTTGTAAATAATAATAGTCTTAATATTCATGCCCCAACAGATTCCACATATTTTCCTTACAATTTTAATATAACCCCTGACGTTCTCGACATAGTCATAACAAAAAATATTGACTTTCCACTGCATCAAAAAGTAGCGGAATTATACTCGGATCATAATCCGATCCTAATACCATATAAAGAAAATTTCAAAGAAATTACATCAGGAAATGATCCTTTAGATAAACATATCAATTGGACTAAGTTCACTGGCCTAATGCAAAGTAACTATAAATATCCATTTTCTATTACGTTTACTTCAGATATTGATTCCGAACTTGAAAAGTTTAATGCCGCTATTTTTAAATCTCAGGACCCATCAATAATTCCAAAGATATGGCCCCACATCTAAAATACTAAAAGCAAACTTTTATCTTACCTATTCCCCGGAAAATTATTCATTTAATTAAATCGAAACATAAATTGCGAAGGTTTTGACAAATAACTCGAAGACCAGATGTAAAAACAAAATTAAATAAATTGTCAAGAATGAAAAATAGATTGAATAATCTCCGATACGCTTTATTTCGGTAGTTTATAAATCAAATTGATCCTAGTTCAGCACATCTCTGAACAACAAAGTGACTCACTAGGGATAAAAACGAAATATCCCTATTAAAAGTGAACCATAAGCTACTGTATTCAGATGTTGATAAGGTCAAAGCAATTGCAGATAATTTTCAAAACGTCATTAGACCACACCCTCCCACAATAATACAACAAAACCAAGAAATTGAAAAAATTATGAAACAACCATTAATTACAGCTGGAATCAAAATAAAGTTTATTTCACTATCTGAAACAGCGAACATAATATAATATTTAAATCAACGACATTCCACCAGAGACCACGACAATCTACGCCATCGTTATATCCCCCTCTGCGGAGACTAGGACAGTAGTCAGCCCCCAGGGTAGGAAGCTCCTTCCCACGTCACCATTGCCGCGCGCTTCCGACGAGCGGAGCTTCCCACGTGCACCACCGCCGCGCGCCACCGCCGACCCGTCGGCGAATCACCTAATGACAAGAGCAAGAGTTGTATTTCATCGCTTCAGTCGCTGTCTGGAGGAGAATTCTACCGGCCGGCTGCTCTGATCGGTAGTTTTCCGTGGGTTCTCCGATCACTACCAGGCGAATGCCGGAGCAGTACCCTATCAAACGGGTCAAGGACCGTGCGCGATCTGTCCTTCCCATTCCTCGTCCTATCCTCTCCCCTTACACACACACTTACACTAACATGCACTACACTACCACATATCCCGGGAGACCGGTCGGGAGTTTAGAGCTTATCCCGGCTGGGGTGATGCCCCGCTCGTGGGAGAGTCCTGGTTAGGGGAAACCTCATTAGCCGACGGTAGGTCGGCGCCGGATCTCGCCATCCAGCGGGGTAAGACCACCGCCATCTCCCGGGAAAAAACATGCACTACACTAACGGGACTAATGACCAGAGCAGTTTACGCGCCCGGAAACACGAAAAAATCAATCAATCAATCATCGCTTCAGCTGTTCCTCTGGACATTTGTCTTCGTATTTCTTCAACGTTGTCCTAAACGTGCTTCTTTCAACGAGGTACTCTTTCCATTGGTGAGAGAAGTAGAATCAGAGTTTGAAAAGGCAGGATGTTTTTGTCACACAGGTAACGGGTTTTCCCTGCGCACTCAGGAGCCAGAGAGTCGATGGACCAATCCCTCTCCCCCTTTATTGGAAGTATTTCCGCAGTAATCCGTACGAAACAATAATTGGTAAAATTTCATGCCAGAGTATCCAGCACGGTGAGCGTAGCGAGTTGGGGTTGACCAAGAGACAAGAGTCATTTGAAGAGTACTGAAATTGTAGATTGAGGATAGAGCGAAAAGTACAAATATTTACTGTGTAAATAGTTCTGAAACAAACAGTTCGTACAAAAATACAGCGTGGGGTCCAAATTCTCTCAATGCACCTCTCCACTTAAGTTACTTGTGTTTCAACAAAGATTAATAACGAAACCAAATAAAGAAATAACGTTCCTTACCCAATGCAAAGAAACTCACTTTCGTTTCGTTTCGGTAAAGTAACGAAATGTAACTGACTTCAACGATCTGTTCATTCGGTAACGAAAGTAAATTTACGCATTTGTTTCGTTACTTGGAACGAAACTAAATTCACGAGAATATAATTTTGTTACAACTGCGTAGATACGAAATGCTTCGTTTCGTTTCTGTTGCCCACTTGGTTTAAATGTCCCACTGGGACACGTGGTGGCAGCGTTTAACCGCTGCGTCCCTTTGTTCATCGTCGCTGAGGTCTTGGTGGTTTCGAGGGGCTTTTACGCCGGGGGCGGTCCCCGCATTCCGATGCGTTATAAAACGCCTTCTCGACCAACAACTGCACAATTCCTGGCGCGTTTGCCTGTGCGTTTACTTTTCACTAAAGTAAAAATTTGTTTTTGCACAGCGAAAATCGTCCCGCGTCGGCGGTCGCATTACAATATATAATAGTTATTTAATGTGAGGTTAGCGATTTTTATGCGATATTATTATATCTCTTTACCATAAGAATAAGTTTCTGCGAAAGTCTTTTCCACTGTTTTTCTTGCGTATGATGTTTGTATTATATTGTCTGTTGAGTTCTTTGAAGCGCTGTTTTATAGATCCAAGTAAATTTGAGTGTAAGTCAATACGATTGTATATAGTCAATACGATTGTATATAGTCAATACGATTGAATATAGTCAAAACGATTGAATATAGTCGAAACGATTGAAGATAGTCGAAACGATTGAATATAGTCGAAACGATTGAACATAGTCGAAACGATTGAATATAGTCGAAACGATTGGATATAGTCGAAACGATTGGATATAGTCGAAACGATTGAATATAGTCGAAACGATTGAATATAGTCGAAACGATTGAAAATAGTCAAAACGATTGCATGTAGTCAAACAATTGAGTGGCTCGTGCTTTACACTTGAGAACTATCCATTGTTCAACATATTAAATGACAATATAGGCTGCTTCGCTTTAGTGAAATAAAGACTTCGTATTTCAAGAAATTAATTATTATCCGTTATATTTGGAGCGGAATGCAATGTCAGTGATTCTACGATACATCTCCGGCTCGTTGAAATTTTTCGAATCGATTAAATTGTTCGGTTCTCCTAGAAACCTCAAGAACATAATGAAGTAACCTCCAAATAATTACTTACAATGACTGACGGACATTATGAAACACATCGTCCGTGATAAAAGGCAAGAAAATCAATTAATCAATCAAACTTTAATTAATCATAACAACTGTCACAAAAGACGGTGTTTAGTATCAGAAAAGCCAGTAACTCAGGCACTACACCGATCTACTTTTGCATCCCCGACCCACGAAGAAGTGAGTGGGAAGCAACCGTTAAAAGTGTCTTTCTTTATTCTGTTACTTGCCTCATTTATTCCGTTCCAAACCTTTTCGACATCGACCATAGAGTAATTATCCTTGAACTTAGTCGATCATACGTCACGTCAAATCACTGCCTTCTATCCCTATTGGGGAGGTGCTCATATGATCACTCATCCAGGGATTCACGATGTCTCGAGCTGCTCAACATTCGTGACTTCACAAAGCTTGGTTTAGAAGTTCGACGCCGGAGCAGGCGGAAACGGGGACGAGGGCTAGTGCTCGTTGTTACCAGAGGGGCCTTGCCAAAGCAATGTATACCTTAATTCGACCCCGAAACTTCGATCATGGTGTTTTCCATGTAATCTTACAATTATAGATTATAATTCAATATGTGGTGGGTTAACCAATAGGCAGTACCAGGCAAGTGCCATGGGCCCCGACGATATATTCTAAATAACGTTTTTAATTAAATGAGTCAAAACTTCATTTTTGTAACCATGTATTAATTTTCGGGTAATTTTGAGCTCATAAATGCAACTTTCAAATTCTATGAAAGCATACAACGAAAGCGAAAAGTAAGAACAAAGTAAATCGTGAAAACTCTTTACTTTTTATTATTTAACACAGTCACTTTTTTGTTTACATCTTTCAGGACTTCAAAAATGAAATAAAATCAAACCTTGCATATTTTTTTAAAGATATGTTAATATATAAATTCAGATTGCCTATCCTGATAACACAAAAAATCGTGAGATATTGACATCTTAAAATATATTAATATTCTGAAAATGTTTTAAATCACATCACAAAATATAAAATATCATCTACGATATTCTGATTATATTATAGATAGGTCTTAATGTCCATGGTTGAAAATATACCCAGAATATTATGAAATAAAAGATTTGTTTCGTCAAGATACTGTAACGCGCAAAAACAATATTGTAAATTACATAAGATTATAACGAATGATCTGATGTATTTCCCAATGACGAAATAGCTCTTTGAATCTTGATAACGAATTGTTCTACAGAAAGTTCTTTTTCGGATTTGAAATCAGACCGGTCGAAGATTGATTTTTTTCCTGTTTCCGGGCGCGTCAACTGCTTTGGTCATTAGTTCCGTTAGTGTAGTGCATGTTTTTTTCGGGAGATGGCTGTGAACTTCCCTCACTGGATGGCAAGATCCGGCGCCGACCTACCATCGGCTAGTGGGGTTTTCCCCTAACCAGAACTCTCCCACCAGCGGGGTACCGCCCCAGACGGGACAAGCTCTAAGCTCCCGACATATGTAGTAGTGTAGTGCATGTTAGTGTAAGTGTGTGTGTAAAGGGAGAGGACAGGACAAGGAAGAGGAAGGACAGATCGCGCGCGGTCCGCGGCCCGTTTGGTAGGGTACTGCTCCGGCATTCGCCAGGTGTTGATCGGAGAAACCACGGAAAACTACCGATCAGAGCAGCCGGCCATTAGAGTTCTCCTCCACACAGCGACCGAATTCGATCTAGCTGAAAAGCTAGTGTCGAAAATCCTGCCGCCGTCAGGACTCGAACCTAGGACCTCCCTGTCAGAGGCGCTGCAGTGACATCAGTTGATGCACTGAGCTACCGCTCCAGGTCCAGTCCAGTCGAACAGATACAAAGCGGCAGGAACAACCAGATATGCTAGTCTTTGCGTCGAATCTGATATTTTAAGGAAAATTGATTTTGATGACATTATTAACACGTTCAGTGAAATGAAATTTAGGAATCTCATTTTGTATCGTTAATTCAAACGTTATTTTAAATATTAATTTTTAAAAAAATTTAATTATTGTATTTTTCAATAGGAAAGAGAAGCCTTTGGAAGGCTCATGGGCTGCGTATTAGCTTCCCGTGCTGTGATCCCGGGTTCGATTCCCGGTCGAGGCAAAAATATAGTTGTGGTTTTTGAGAATCGTCCCAGTTTCTGTAGCCGTGTGACGAAGAAAAGCTCAAGCCTTCGCCGTTAGCTGAATTCGTTAATTACGCTCCGTGAAGTCACGAAGGTTAAGCAAATTCGAGACTCGCGGATTCCTGGTTGGGTGATCGGCTAGGAACCCCGGGATCTAACGGCGTTGAGCCCCTGGCCGCAAGGATAAAAGGCACTGACTGACTGCGACGAGACTTGACTAATATAGTTATTACTGAGTAACAATGAAAGTAAATTGCTCAGTAACGGAGGATTACTCCAGAGAATGCGCTCAACGCCCAACAAGGGGTAAAGAGACGCGTTTGCGTCAACGATGCAACAAATAAAAAAAAGCAGGCGGATCTTGCTAGTTGCGGTGAAGAGAATACGTCATGTTCGCCTCATGTCGCTCTTAACCCCCCCCCCCCCAAGCATGGGAATTTAACTAGGCCCAGGCATGGGGACACCGGTAGGTGGCCGACGATGTCGGACTACCGACCCAATAACGCCAAATACATACATACATACAGTGAGAAAGAGGGGACGAGCAATGAAAACGCCTGGGGGGATTTACAATCGCCTAGGGTCCAATTGAATGTTTATCTGCCACTGGATACAATGATTATATCCTTATTACGATCTCTGGCTAAGCATGACCGGACAGAATAAACAACACATTGTGTAACAATAGATTGTAACAATTGTTGCGAGAACTATCATAAATAGTTGAATTAAGAATAAAATAACTGACAAAGCGAGGCTAGTAACTCATAGAAACCAGACATTTTCACTTCTGAGTTTCAGAAAACTTATTTGCATCGGTAAGCGAACCACAGATTCGATTTTTACTTTCTCCCACTTCGCAAGAAGAGAAAGTATTGTAATCATGCAACAATGCAACAGAAAATGGCCAATTTTCGGCAGAAAAAACTTATTGCCGGCCTGATAACGGAATGTGGACAAATCTTCCTATACACGTATAGTAAATTACTTCCTCTAACAAGTTGTGCAGTCAGAATTGATGTTTTGTGGTTCTATGGTACCGAAAATCGTTATATAGCAAAACGTGTAAGTCCGTCTGTATGTGAACAACGCTAGCGCCGAAACCGTTCCGCCCAGCTTTCTCCAAAATTGATATTCTTCGATCGATCTGAATGAATTCGAGGCTTTGCGAGTTTGAAAATTTTGATTTTTAAGGGTACTTTGCATGTAGCCTCAATAGCTTTGCAGCAACATTTGAAGTGTTCTCTCAATAAAAATTATTTTCGACATTAGAAGCAAAACCTATTCTAAATTTAACCCGAGACAATATGGAGTAATTAAGACTCCTCAATCACAAATGGTCAACAGCTTTGCGCGGTCAGTGCGAAGGAATAAATGACATACGCAACCTCACATTACCCTCCTTTGCGATCACGCAATAGGGTAAAAATATCGATCTATTATGATACAATAAGTAACACCCGACGGTCACGAAAACATCATATGCAAGGATTGCTAATTGAAAACCCTGAGGTGAAATATTTGGAAATAAATAGAACACAAGGAACTAGTTAATAAACTACTCCAACATCAAATTTCTTCAATATGATAATAAAATCTGTGAAAAATACTTGAAATCTCTATTTTTATTTACGTTCAAATTTTACAGATTTCAAAGCCCAATTACATTATCCAACAAAATATTTCATTACTAAGATTTTAAGATCTGCATCAAGAGAATTCTCCTTGGCAACCCGAGCACCGTGCATCGCTCCCAGCTGAGCAGTTCTCAACTGCGGAGCGTCAGATTACGTGAGATCGAAGGGTTGCATTTTCAAAAATTGCAAAATGTTTACATTTTAAAACTGTGATGCATATCTGCATTCATTTCTATAGTCAGGAGCAGCAGGCAATGTTTTCACGTACGCAATACATCGAATGCTAATGAACTATCTCTTTTACTTATTCACATTCTGAACGAACACGAACGTACACGGACTAAGGACAGCGCATGTATGTTGACATTCTTTACTACTTTGGTTGCGGCTTTCTTTCAAACGTTCCACCAACGTTCAGAACTAACTAATCACCAACATTTACACACGGACATGTACATAACCTTATTCAAAGACCAATGAATTTCGTAATAATTCTAGACATTGATGAAATTAGTAGATATATAGTGACTTGGTCAGCAGTCGCTAGCCAGCCGCCGACCCGGAGACTACCCCGACGACGCTGCCGCCACTGAAGATGTCCACCGCAGATGTGGACGAAACGTTTGGCTCTTCAATGTCAACTGGACCATGGTCTACCAGCTCGGAAACTTTCACTCATACTTCCTTTACATATTGCTTATCTTTGTTGTATTCTAACAATGTTCGAATATTAAATATAATTTAGTTTTAAAAGAAATATCTCTTTATTATGAAATATAATTGAAATGCATCAATTTATAGCATTTAATTGATAAACGAGTAACTCCTCACGTTTCCCCTAACTAGATTAATTTACTGTTGTATCTCTTTCCTTTTATAAAACAAATAAATTTAAAGTCATTGAGATGACATGTCACATCTTACTAGTAAGGAACGTAATCCCAAGAGTTACGTATTGTGCTGGCCAGCTAAAAAGCCGAACTAACGGGACAACTTTTGAAAAATGTCACTGTCGGATGAGAACATACATTTATACTCGATTTAGGGTAGTTTCGTTTCGTTTTATGTTGGCAAAAGTTGTTGCCAACCGTCACACAAATACCCTATATATATTACTATCAAGCGGTAGGGACATTTTGTAAAATTTAAGTTTGCAATGAAACAATGACTACTTCCGTAGATTTCGCCAACATTCAAAGCCATACAAGTGAAGTTGTGTTAGTTTACGAGTGTTGCTAAAGATTTGCATTTTGCGTTTTGGTGCTCTTCGTTCTTTGCGTTTTATCGTTCAATTTATTTATTTAGTAGTACTAGGCGTTTTTGAGTTTTATTTATTATTTTCCAATTGTTTTCTTTAGTAATAAAAATAAAGTTAATTGAAATAGTTATTGTAGTTCATTATTTGTTGTTGTTAAGTGTCCCTTTAGTATTTCTTGTTTTAGATTAATTATATTTATTATTATTATTTTTTCTGAATTCATTTTAATTATAACTGGAAAATAATGGATAGCCCAACAACATCCGAGTCTATACTTAATTTTGAACCTTTGAAGATAACACGTATTCAAAGTTCTCTTCAAAAGGGAATTATCAATTTATTTTGTGGACTGTGGAAGGAAGCAGTGGAAGAAAAGGTCCATGTTACCCACTCTTGTTTAATAACGCGAGTGGCAAAATTATTACAGGTAAGATTGATTTTTCTTTTTTTTTTCTACATCTTATCTTTTAAAACTTACAAGTGTAATTTTCTTAATTAAAATTGGGATGAGTATAGTTGTTAATTATCTTTACCATTACTCATGTATTAATCGTAATAAATCTAATTTTCTTTTTTTCAAGATGTTGTGTGTTTACAGGTGGGTGTAAAGTCAGTTGATAGTATTATCAACAAATATAAAAAACAAGAAGCTCTGACCACACCCAAAAAGACCCGTAAAAGATCCTGTCCAATCACAGATATTGACAATTTCACTAAGGATGCAATTGCCAATAAATTTTATTGTAGTTTGAATTCAGGTAATCAATTAGACTTTTTAATTAGTTTGTTAGTATACAGTTTTATTAATATAAACAATGATCATTTTGTGTTGTTTTATGTATTATTTAACAAGTACCAAGGATTATATTTTATGTAGGTTGTGGTATTTCTATACACAGAGATTGTGGGAGATGAAACGTTAAATTTTGAAGGCTCTCAGACCTCCCTAAAGCGAATAGTGAAGAACATGGGTTTTACTTAGGGAAAGGGAGACAGGTATGCCCATGTGAGAGAGAATGAAATTATAATTTTTAAAAGAGAGTGCTTCCTGAGGAATTACTATAGAAATACAAACTCCAACACACCAAAGGCAGTAATTAATTATTATTAATTATTATTATTATTATTATTATTATTATTATTATTATTATTATTATAAATAGGGAGTGCATATCTATGATTTTGCATATTTTTGTCTATTGCTTCAGGGCATAGCTAAATGAAATTCCTTGACATGTGGTTAGAATTGGATGCTATGTCGATTAATATGTTAGTGCAATTTGGCAAATTTTTCCTGTTGGTGCATATTCATATAATAATAAGAGAATATTTTTATGCTCCTATATTTATTTTGTTTAAAGAGAGACTTATCTCTAAACCATTCCTTGTTGTCATAGAATCTATTTATTTGGGAGCAGTCATTGATTAGAAAAAGCTTGTCACACTTTGTGTTTTTTCTTTTCTATAGACAATAAAATACTTGTGCAAATGTAGGATATTTCTTGATATATTTTTTATACCAAGCAGAAAAAATGAAACAAGACAAACAATGTCCTTAATGAAGGTGCATAATTACTTCAATTATTTCTCCTGAGAAGTGAGCTAGGTTATATTATGTTTGCACAAAAATACATCTTTTCATTCCAAGTATCACATGAAATGAAATATTGTTATTTTTAATTGCATATTTCAGAATTTTTAGGTCATAGATGCATATTTCAAGATTTTTAGGACATAAAAATCATCTCTCTAATTATTATAATTCTTAGTTTTCACAGATGTACTTGTCTTGTATATCTAAATGTATTTGTAAATAGTCTTGTCAACATTGTTTCAGTTTTTTGTAGCTTGTTTGTAACCTTATTTGATTAGTAGCATTTGTGACATTACTTGTAATACTGGTTTTGGGCAAGTAGCACCACATCTCTCTCTAAATTCCACATGCATTTTGAATTTCCTTGGCACAATACTCTAATTTTAATGTTGAAAATAACCGTTGTCTTACCTTGAATTTTTTTCACAGCAAGAATGTGTATTTAACTGGCAATAAATAAACAATATATTAATCTTGTACTGCTTGGCTGCCTATTGGGAATTATTTGGCATGAATTTGTAATGGAAACTGAAGTATAATATACTTTTGATTTGAATTATTTAACAAGCAATGAGAGGGTTTACTGTGTAATAACTGCATGTTCAGGGAGAAGCTTATAGTAATGTAGTCACAATAAGAGAGTAGATTCAATATTATTGTGCAACTATATATTTAATGTGCCATTTATATTGATTGTGTACATTCCTGTTTAAATAAACATCTTTAAAAAATCAAAAAGTCATATTTATTACCATTTATCCCAATCTTATGAATCACACCCCATTGAAATGGTGAAAAAATGGGTAAAGAGAGAGACTGTCTCTGGTAACAATGGATAAGTTATTGAAGACTTACTTATACTAATGATGATTTTCATTATTTTTTTTGAACTTATTTTTAAAAGCTAATGAATAATTGAACAAATAAATCAAATGGATGCATTTGCATTGATATTGACATAACTGGACTGTTAGGAACAATTCATTAGATCACTTAAAAACTACCATGTATATCACGTTAATTAACTTCAATAATTGTGGTATTTATTTGCGTTAATTAAACTCATTACTACCAGTTCAAAACGTGAAGGAACTGTTGACACACATCTCAAAAGCATTAATAACATAGAAGTATGACCGCAGATAACTTTTGAGGTTGTATTTTTCATTTGCACTTGACACTTTAACACTTCTTAAGCTTGCAATAGTTGATAATTCTTACTTAACTTAATAATTATTCACAGAGTTAATATTCGTTTATAGATGAACATCTCTTTTTAATTCTACCGAAAAACGAATCATGTATTATTGAACAGTGGACAAGACTCGAGACCGCGCGAGGATTGTGAATGACAACAAACAAAACAAAAGCGAGAGACTTGATCAGAGTTATAGTTTCATAAGTTGGCTATTCCGACAGGAAATCTTTCAAGCTGCCATATTGCGAATTTAGTGCGGCCTAATACACGGCCTGGAGTATAACTAGTCTTTGAGTCAAGTTAATCGGCAATTTCTGATGGAAATCACTCTGTTTTATCAGGGATAAAAGTACCCGGAAGGTCACGAAGCTGGTTTCGTTCTTCGTGAACAGAAAATTTCACGTACCGGTTGTCAGCAATTTAAAAAGCGCCAGTGCGTCTACAAACTTCTGAAATCTTAGAAGATTTTGCTTGAAATTTCAGGTGGCATTAGACAGTTAATTTGTAGCAATAGAGACGAAACTTGAGGACCTGTGGTTATAGGGTTAGGTTGTGATTTGTAGACATAACATTTAAATTTGGATTAGAAAGTGGATTCCATCTTCGGGAGGCAAAATGATAACTACCTGTTGCAGGTGTAGTTGATGTGGTTGCTGAAGTGTGATCTAGTGTTTCACGAGCAGAGCTTCCCCTCTCTATCTTGTTCGCGCGTAGTCTTGCCTAGCTATTACGCAGCGAGGCCCTTTTCGCGCCGTGTATGCCAATCATCAATCAAATAGGCGACTTCGCCCGACAAAGAAGTTACATAAAACTATAGTCAGAATGGCTACAACGATAGAAGAGTGGAAAGAGTTTAATTCGAGAAGAAATCGCAAAGGTTTAAAGAGATTGAATATTGAAACGCGATATTACATGAAGGGGCAAGCAAAAACAGTTCGTGGAGAATGGCAAGTTCAATTATTCACATCCATTTTAATTGATTAACCTACCTTTTCGAAAATTGCAGAAATTAATTCTTTTTTCGGTGTCTTCTATAAGCACAATATTGCATGGAGATAATCTTCCTCAATGATTTGTTCTTTAGAGAGAGATCCTGAAATAATGTCATGTACAATTTTGGAAAATATGAATAGTTTTCGCGTAATTATTGCGAAATATATGCCGTTTAAAAAAGGGTTTTAAACAATTATTTCACGTAAAATGGCTCAAATTGTTTCTTTAAATTACAAAAAATTATTTCTTCATGCCTTGCAAAGTGCTATGAGGAACACCAAGGCTTCACTGAGTCCTTAAGAGCCCTTGACTTTAAAGCAGTGTTGTGCCACTCGGTCATGCATCATTGTAGAGCGTTTCAGATATGCCTTCGAATCTTCATGTTGGACAAAGGGAACGTCAATATCCCATTTCCAAGTCGCTGATTTTGTAGGTCGGTCTGCCAACTTATTTCCCTCGATTTTCACATGTTTCGGCACCCAACGGAATACAAGATCGACGAGGCGAGACAATAGATGGTGGGTCAGGTGTTTTATTGTTGTCGCAAAGTTGTCCGAGGGAAAACGAGTTAAAAAACTCTCTTCAAATACTCAGGGAGCCACTACATACCATAACTCGTCGAGAAAAACCTTTGCTCCGAGTTTACAAGGACCTCAGGATTGTCATGAACAGGATTGACTGATGATTCTGCAGTGGCTTCGTTACTACTCTTGATTGTACTTCCTCAGCAGCGTCAGTGCATTTGAAGGATGCCATTTATATACGACTCAATTCCGTTTAAAAATTAATCTTTTTTTCCTAGTTTTCTTAACTATGTACTCTAATCTTTTAAAGTTTAATTTACTATCGATAATTACTCCAAATTACTCCCTATTTTGTTTTATACACCCGTTTGTTGAGGCTGCAAAACAGCTTAATCAGAGTTTTGGGAGAGCACCAGATGATAATTCGATTTGACAAGACGCCTTCCTCTTGTAACCTCGACACCAGGGAAAATTGTGAAAGGCAATTATTTAAGAACTATTAGTTTACCTCAGCGTAGAATTATTGAGTATTGAAGTCAGTTACCTCGTCTAACCGAAAAAATCGTTTTCTGTCGTAATTTGTGCGAAATATCTGTGCTGTTAATATCTCGCAAGGCCCGCGCCAAAACACCTCTGTGCACGGAGTCTGGACTACCGTTACCGATCGTCAAATCTAATTTTTCAATGCAGCCAAGATGTGAACTACTTAGCCGCTTTACTGACGAGGCAATTCTTTTTGAAACCGCTCGGCTGAAGGTTTTCAAACAATTGAATCTTGTGGCATCATATTTGAAAATTCGTCTGATTCTCAGAAGTTGTCAACAATACGATATGCTTTCTCTCGCTGGTTCCCAGTAGCTCGCGCAATCTCGCGAGCGTCTATGAAAGCCGTTTAAACGTTTCAAAGCAGTTTGTCCTTCCCGAGTTTCATACGAAAGACGTCTTTGCCTTTCTCTCTGGAAGCCAGCCCGCGGTTTTTACAGAAACATTAGTCCAACGCGAGATGTTTCAAATGTATGCTCTTTGCTGTTAATTATCGCCAAGGAATTGTTATAAATGATTCAATTACAGGTACATTACAATTACAGGTTTTTTGGCCACCTATGTGCTAATATATCCAACAACATCCCTCAGTAGCGTCTACGCATTTGAAGGATGCCATATATATATATATATATATATATATATATATATATATATATATATATATATATATATTGTGTGTGTGTGTGTGTTTCCTTTAAGTTTGTTGTGACTAATTTAGTTTCTTCCACTATGTAAAATCATAAATTTAGTCTTTAACATTCATTAATAATTTATTTACCCTTAACCGTTATTGTATTGCAATTAAAACATTCTCCAGTTTAAATTCAATTTCCGCTTCTGTTTCTCCAATTACCTACAATAAAGTGTCATCAGCAAATAATTGAATTTACTATCATTAGCAACTAGTTTTGTCTTATAATTTCCTCAGTAATGTAAATTATAAACAGTATTAGATTCATAATTGACGCTTGCGGAACTTAAATATATTCTAATTTCATCTGAAGTAACATTTTACTTTACTTTTTGCTTACTATTGTGAAGATATGAAATAAACCACTTTTTGACGTCTCCTTTAACTCCGTAATACTTTCTCAATAAGAATTGTCCTGTCAATAGTTTCGATGGCAGAGTGTCCCTTAGAATTGATCCCTGAGGAACACCGTAGTCCAAGGGATGACTGCTGGATAACTTGTCGCCCAAGTGTGCATGAAAGAATCTGTTGGACAAAGTCTCTGAGGAGAAAAGGCAGTCGTCTTCTATAACCCTACGAGTGTATCGTACGCAAAATACCGTGCCTCCAGGTAGGGTCGTAGGCTTTTTCGATGTTAAATAAGATAGCCACTAAATGTTTCTTCATCTCAAAAGAGATGTGTTGTTATACTTCGGTTTTTATATTATGGCGCGTGAGGGGCTTGTCTTCACACTGAAATATCGCCGCGTCTTTCTCGGTCCTGCCGCTAGATATCACATGATCTACAGCACTTCGTGTCATGGTCGCGATCATGCGGAATGTAACGGCAAGCAGAGAAAGACGCAAACAGCTGTGTCATATTCCATCATGAAGACAAGGCCCTCACGCGCTAAATTATAAAATCCGAAATATAAATTCACTAAATGATCCAGAGTTGAATGATGTTTATCTATTGGAGTCAACAAGCTTCCTTCCACGCCTCCAGAATAATCGAGGGAAAAGTTTTCCATTCTCACTTTCTTGGAAAGGTCGGAGTGTACGAAGAAGAGTACCTTCTCGTAATTGGAGGTATGTACTTCGGCCAATGTGTTTGGCGATATAGAAAAGTGAATAAATCCATTTGGTAAATATAGGGGGAAATCCTCTAAGACGTGGTGTAGCCAGAATACTTGTCTATTTACTGGATGTCGTGGAAGTAGAGGACTTAAGGAATGACATTTGTTTTTCAAATATTTATTTACACAAATGTTCCGAACAAAACTATTACTAGCATTTTATATTTAATGATACATTTTGTGGATTTAGTTTCTTTAGTTTACCATTTTTTAAAGATAGGGATATAAAATTAATTTATATTTATAATTTCAATGTCTGAATCAAATTAGTGACGTTCATATTTTACAACACACAAATAAAATGACAACGATACTACATACAAATACATTAATTTGCACCTTTTTATAATAATGTGGGGCTTGTGAAATGGTATTGGAATTTTTCCCAAAGCAAGAATATCGATAAAATAATTTTTAAAGTTTTTCATTTATTTATTGGCTTCATTCGAACTCTATTGTTTTTGTCGGCGGCGTGCGCTCAACTATGCCTTGCTAACCTTGCACAGTGACGGAATATTAAACCGAGAGACCGCGTTTAGAAAGTTGTCCACTTCGAAACGCAATATTTTGTTCTTTGACAAACAGGCGTCACCACACAGACTAATAGTGTCAAAATTTTCGATTGACGAAGGCTTGTACAATTACTGTATCATCTAATTCCTCCTAAGATAGCTTTGGTCAATAATTCACAAACTTTTTCAGTAATTAGGGCTTTCTTTCTTCTCAACAAAATTTCTTACTAGTATTAGTTCAGTACAGTAGTACATCAGGAGGCATGAATGGTAGTGCTATGAGTTGCGTTATTTCGACCTTTACAGTTGTTTTCCGGGTTGTAATTCTCCCGCAGACCCCCATTCACCACTTTTCTCCAAATTGACTGTGCCCATTGAAAAAGACATCAATTAATTGTGGCTTAAGGAAAGATGATCTCAAAGCATTCATTCGGTTATCTGCGTCGGTAATGGTTACCTGTGGATGTAAGGTGTATCCCAGTGTCCTACACGTGCTTTTTTATTTCCCGCATCGTTGTGAAATGTGTTATCTCCTTTTTTGCTTTATCGCTACCGCTTATTTTCTTCGCCGATTTTCTTCAAAACCGATATTCCCGAATCAATATGGCTGATGTCGTAGTCTCTTGTATTTAAGACCGATATTTTAATTTTGTGGGTACTTTACATGAAGCCCCTGCAACATTAAAAAAAAAAAAGAGCTCCAATGTTCTTGAATATTTTTTTGTAGACATAATCTATGTAATTAAAAAGTAAAGTTAAATTATCTTTGTCCTTTGCCTGAATTGCTGACAGAAATCCTTTAAACTCCCTTTTCCGAGGATTCCATTGAGTAGAGATCGACGTGCTTTGAATTTCTTAGGCTTGATGTACCGATTCATTTTCGATTTTTGTTTTGCGCTTATTAAATTGACATGACCTTTTAATTACTTAAGACCTTAACAAGCTCAAAAGTAGAAACGGAGTGAACTATTCAAACAAAATACATATGATAGTTACATCATCACATCATATTTCACTATATTCAGATATCGACTGACTTAAAATCTAACAGTTTGGGCTCTTAAAAGTTTACTTTTTAGTAGTCACATTTCGAAAGTCAATAATGTAGTAATATAATTAGTAACTTCTAGTATTTATATAAAAATGAATAACTGACACATAAGATCAAAATGTGGTAAATCGGAAGTTCATGGTGCCTGTACCTTTGACACAAAAAATTCGTTCATCGGGAAGAAGTCCTTTCTCAACAATGTGTATAGATGAAAATGTGATGCAAGTTAACCTAGATTTACGCGATAGATTTAAACAATCATATTTCATGAAATCACATATATTACTACAATTCAATAGTAGTACTATTACAGATTTAATAGTGCTCTATTAAATCTTTGGGAGCTGCTGCCCCCAAACCACCCTATCCCGCTAATCAAAAAGTTTTACAAACAAAATACGTGTAAAATTGTATTATTGTATGTAAAAATGTGTATTGTATTATTGATGAAAACTACATCAACTAATACGAAGATAACGCACGCCGCTACCCGTGAGATCCCACGTGCTGCGCTCCCACCGAGCCAATTCTTCCGGTTTCCGAAAAGAAAGAAGTCAAATCTCGGAAATGGGGTGGGTGAGGTAAAAGTTCGTAGCGCAGTTCCGCAAATTGTGGCATGGCAGACTTGGTCGTTTCTTCAACAATTCCTTGTGAAAACGATCCAGTAATGCGGCATAATATGAACCTGTTATCGTTTTGTTCTTTTCTAGGTAGTCAATAAATATCACACTGCGAATCCCAGAAAACAGTCGCTATGACTTTTCCTGCCGACAATTGTTTTCGCCTTCATTAGAGCATGTTCGTCTGAACAAATCCACTGCTTGGATTATTGTTTGGTCTCGGCTTGAAAATGATGGATCCAGGTTTCATCAACTGTTACATAACACCATAAAACTCATTTGGAGTACGCTTGAACATGTTCAAACACTCTTGTGAAATGGTCACACGACTTTCGCTTGTCGAACGTGAGCAGTCGCGGCAGCCATCTTGCCGACAGACAACAAAACAAACAAAACAAAAAATAAGTCAAAATGCCAAGACCAGATAGCTACAAAAGCATTAACCGGCTATCCAACATAACACCTTGTTAATATAGTGGAAACAATCGCCAGAAGAAAGATTAAAACAAAACAAAACTCTGACTATAAGCTAAACTAAATATGCAAACAACAATACCAAGAGGCAAAATGCTGCCAATTTTTTGGTCTCCTCTCCAACAAGCTGATCCAATTATAATGAACGGAAGCCAAACTCCGACTATTCTTGTGGATCTCAAGTCAGAAAGAAATGTCCACAATATTGTCCACTCCAAGGATACTTGTAATCACAAAATGAAGATCATAAAAAACCATGGAATACTACTAGGAAAGAGAACAAAATAAGTAATATACATAAATCATTCATGATTTTCATAAAATACAAACCAACAAAAAAAACTCAAACTCAAAGATTAAGTCGTTAATAAGCTTGTCGTTGGTGCGACTTTAAATAAAATAATTAAAAAACACAAATTTACACAATCTAATTCAAACTGCGTCAGAAGACTTAAAAGAAGTAAGAAATAGATTATTCAGCAAAGACTCTTCAATCGATTATTCAACAAGGGCTCTTCAACTAATTATACAACAAAAAACGAACTTAAGGCTAAACGAAAGCGTCAACTATTAATCTACAAGAGCAACTATTAATCTAATGAGATGAGAGACGGAACCCAACAGAACTTACCCCACAGAAAATGAAATCAGCAGTTCAAGGAAATAAATAGTTATGCCTATTCGCAGAATAAGCTTTTGAAAACATGTTTGAAGAACAAAATAAAGGACAATAACTCACTAATTGAGAGCAAAAACAAGAAGGAAGCACAGTGAAACATCCAAACTTTCATATCGACATACTATTAAACATCAATACAGAAGAATTTCAGAAACTTCAAAGGAGAATATTAACAAGCCCAAGAAGATTAAACGCTGATATTTGCTCCAGTATAAATAATGCTAGAAATACGCAACCTTTATGTTTATTCCCAAGCCGAATAAAAATCTTTGGAGAATTAATGTCATTGATCAATATAATTTTTAAGACAACTAAGCAAGAAACTTCTGAAAGTAATATTTTGACCCGAATCAATAAATTACTCCAAGGAAACAAAACTTTATGTTCAGACCAATTCGCATTTCGAACAAACTACACCCATACAAACCCTGGATATCGCACAACCAATATCAATAGACTGGAATCTTTCAACTACAATTTCGGTTATCTAAGTTGATTTAACCAAAGCTTTCAGAAAATAGACTATATAACCTTAATATGTGAATTGCATACAACATTAACAAAAATACCTTTATTCGAAATCGGGTGCCGTAGTTATCGTATGAACCCAGTAACAGTGCTTATTACCGACTTTTAGTTATTTGTGGGGGCGGATTTTGATGACCTGAAACATCGCCAAAAATGATCAATAAAACGCCCTAAAAGCAAAGAAAAGTGACGAAAATGTAATCAAAACCAGTTCGGGTGAACAACTCAAGCTGTTGGATACCTTAGTGATGACTTCTTTTCGCTCAAGTGAACTCAGCTTGCAAACTTCAGTACAATTGACTCGAGCGACAACTGCTGAGCAACGGCTCCAAACGTACTTGTGACTTCGCCAGAATGGCAGAGTTAAGCGTGCAAAACGCAGACGCAAAGAAACTTAAGGAATAAAAGAAGTCATTTCGGTTAACTTAATACGTTATACGTCAACAACACTGCATCAGAATTGCCACAAGTAAAGAAACTACACAATGACCGATCAATGCAAAGGAAATAACGGTAATTGATTTGAACAATTTGCAGATGTTCAAAATGTAGATAAACAGCCTCGATATTTATACCTAAAATGTGAAATAACCGACGAATGTGAAAATTATTTTAGTTTCAAAATGTAAATTAATGAAGAAGTGATTCCTGAAATTATTGAAAGCTACCGAACTCTCGTTCATCATCTTAGAGAAAAGAAAGCCATGTTCCTTATCAGTTAAATAGGAGGGCGTTTTTCTTATAGTTCTCAAACATAGTCGTCATTAAGTACTTTCAAACAGAACTAGAATAATTGGGTCACAAAGTAAAAAACAATAACAATGTCCGACATCGAGCGACCAAGAAGCCAACTTGTCTATTCTTCGGTAATATAGAAAGGCAACCAAACTTCAACTCCTTGGGAACAAGATTTGTCGTCGGAGGCGACAACGCAAAGTACATGCACTTGTGCTCCCGACTACACTCCAAAAGGTCAACACATTTACTGAAGTATCTATTGCAGAACCGAGTACTTCCGTCAGACGTTAATAAAATTCCTGATTTACTGCATTTCAATAAAAAGTATTGTAACACAAAATGGAAATAGAATCAAACTAAACTATGATATTACTTCAGATTACAGCCCAGCAATTTTAACCATTTATTCCAGAGTTCTGCAACGCTCTATGCCAACAAAACTATAGCAAGTATACAGACTGCAATAACTTTCGTGATATTATATACAATAGACTTTCAGCAAACGCTCCATTAAGAAACTCAGACGGACATACTGATCGAGAAATCGAACACCTAACACGATGCGTTCAGCATTTACTTTGGGAGGCAACACCTCTGTCCTGCCCCAGACAACATTCAAATCTTTCAAGAATTTGGAAGCAATAAAAGAGAAGCGTCGACTAACGAAAACTTGGATGGGCACTAGACATCAGCAAGATAAAACTAATTTTAATAGAGCATCCTGCCTCCTAAAACGATCCGTACAACAGCTAAGAACGAAGTATTCCACCAGTATATTTAATTCTTAACAGCAATAACTATTCAATGTGGAAGATAGTAAAAATGTAGTCTAAACATACAATTTTCGCCTATTCGAAAAAAAGGTACCTGGTCAATAATGCCAAAGGAGAAAACTAAACTTTTATAGAATACTTCTCTACTGAATTCGAGTCAATGTCTTGTCCAAAAATTCGAAGAAAAATTGAGTATCTTTATTCCTTCTTCCAACTATCACCTCAAACAAAACTGGTTCCGAGTATTCACAAAACTTGTGCTGCTACGAATAAAGCCCAAAGGAAGTTAATCCAGATCACCAATTCCATCAAGTCGTTCACCACAGCCCATCAAGTCGTCTTGATCAAGACTTTTAATCAAAATGCTATTGCTTAGATGTTTTTCTAGATGCACAGCAAGCATTTAATAAAGTATGGTACAATGAACTTCCATACAAATGAAAGACATTGTACCTCATTGATATTATCTTCTATTGAAATCCTATCTCTTTAACCGCTTCTTTCAACTCATATACCGCGAAGAATATTCCCCAATTTATCCTAAATCTGGTGTTCCCCAAGGAAGCTCCAATTCTGTACTTAAATACCAGAGACCCACCAAACTACGATTTCACTACTGTGGCTGCTTTCGCCGGCGATATTGAAATGTTAGCATCACATGAAGATGCAAACTAGGCATTAGCAAATTTACAAAAACATCTAGACCATCTGCAACATTTGTTAAGGCGGTGTAGCATGTAAGGAAAAGTTCAAAATCCAAACATTACTTTCACGCTTTGCAAGAAGCAATGCCCTAAAGTGAAACAACTCTGTGAACCTTCAACGAGAAATAATAGAGATTCCGTCTCTACCAACGTTTAATGGTACTACACATTAAAAAAGAAGCAATTTTTCAGTTTCATCAGATTGCACGTGTTGGGTCTAAATTACGGATTACTCTTTGGAAGCTCATCAAAATGGCAAGGTGAAAATCCAGAGTAACTAGTTTGAATGTGATTGTCATGCACGAAGGAATGAAATTAATTGTTGTAAATAAGATTAAATTTATGCTCTTTTAAGATGTTTAATGAAGAAAATTTAACTATCGTTGAACTTATTGTTACAAGCAATGGAGCGATATGCACGTTTGGTTATTAGTGATACTTCGGTTCTTATTGAAACACGCTACGAAGTTGAAGTTATATTAATATGAATTACTAACAAGAGAATGAAGCTTAATTTTAAATAAAATGGTGCAACATGCATTGTTCGTTTTATTCATTATCACTGCTAATCGCGTGTCTTGCTAACACACGCTAAGAATGAAGTTGTATATGAAATGTTTTTACAGTTACAAATTCCACCCGTGCACACTCAAATTTTGTATACAACACATGGTTTCTTATTCGTAATTTCGACTGCTGGCGCACGACTTCATCAATTGAAGTTTGAAAATGATGTTCGCTCGGTACCATAAGTTCTTGAAATGGATTCATTGGAGTTGAATGTGCCTTTCCACGTTAAGGAATGTTTGAATACACACATTTAATCGCATCAAGTCTTGATCGTCGCATTGATGATATGGCTGAAGACAAACAATAAGGTAGTTGGTGGAAAAATAATTTTTTTTGCAATACAGCTGGAGGAGAGCATAAACAATACCCATGTTCTCAGTTAATAGTTTGATATATTGAAAATCAAAGAGTGAAATACTAGGTTCTGTTTTCTGCAAAGTTGGCAACAAGTACAAAGGCTGTTGATGTGATGAAAGGAGTCTGTTTTTTTCATGTGAACTTTCATTGGAAAAACTGATTGGTGAATACACAGAAGGCTTCAATGCTCGGAGTTTGCTCAGGCTTTGCACAATTGGTAAGAAAGCAAAATACTTCTGTGACTGCGATTCATTGTTTCATACACCGTCAAGCCTTGGCAGCTAAGACGTTTCCAAACTGCATGATGTCTTAAAATTATATATTAAAGTGGTTAATTATATCAAACACAACTCTTTAAATACTCTACTTTTTAAACATCTTTGCGAAGATTTAAGAACAGATCATAAAACGCATAAAGTACTGCGACTCTCCAAATGAAATATGTCGGCAAGGTTATTTGAACTCAGAAATGAAGTAATTACCTTTTCGGAAAATTAAAAACAAAACGAATTAAGCCTGGAATTTAAGAAAATCTGTTGAAGTAATGTTGGCTTATTGTAGTTCTGTGGATCTACCATATCAAACATTACCTTGCATTCATTACAGTTCCGCACAATCCAGGAGCCATCAGCAGAACGCCAGTGTACACTGGTGTTTGTGAAAATTGCATCACTCAGATGGAATGCTCAGAATCGCTTAATAGTTGGTGACTGTGTGGAACAGTGTATCCATAACGAGCGATTAAATTTGCATAGAGACGTCGTGCCCTTTGGCCTAGCAGCGCTTTCCTTTCTGAGGTGAGGTCAGTTTACTGTGAAACTTACGATTCCATTGCCTACCACTTTGTTGTAAACCATGTATGGATTTTTTAAGAGAACACACTCTATTATCTTCTTTAATATCTTGAAGCATAATTTGAGCTTTCTTTCGAACTTGTAGATCAGAACTATTAATAAGTTCTTTTAATGCTTCCTCAGTCGTTTCTGGTAGCTCCATAAAAATGTTTTCATCCAGTTCTCCATTTAAATACGCGGTTTCAGCATCAAGCTGATATGGAAGCATATTTCGCTGTGTTATCGAACTCATAAAGATTCCTAAGAGTCGATAATCTTGCAACTGGTGCATATGTTTCTAAGTAGTAAACTCCATAAACTTGAGTGAAACCCTTTGCAACTATTCTAGCTTTTCTACGATCAAGAGTTCCATCTGTTTATATTTCTTTTTTAAAATAGTACAACCAATTATTTTCTGCTTTTATTTCTTTAGATTCTTTCACCATTTCCCATCCATCGTTTTTTTATAAAGATGAAAATTCATTGCAAATGGCCTTTTTCCATTCTTTTTTTTTTTTTTTTTTAAATTTTGTTGCGTCTACTTCGACGCAACGCGTCTCCAAGCCCCTTGGGGGGCGTTGAGCGCTTTGCGCTTCTCGGAGTAATCCTCCTATTACTGCGCTTGTTTTTTATGGAGTAATCCTCCGTTAACATTGTCTGTCGCGTCTCGTCGTAGTCGGTTGTCAAGAGGACCGCCAGGTAGCATCTCCGCGTACGCGCCTCCTACCGCGCGCTCCTGCGTCACTACCCAGCGGCCAGAATTAGGAAGGAATAAGGATAGGGGTAGGGTTTAGGACACTTCACAGGGGTTGGACTAGCCCTTGTGAAGCAGCCAAACTCGTTTTGTTGGAACAAATTTCACATGAGATTCGACGGGAATCGAACCCGGATCTCAGTGGTGAAAGGCTTGCGACTTTGCAATGAGCCACGAGTTCAGCACTTGAATCAGGTCCTTTCAGAGCTTCTTTCAGTGTAAGTTCAGATAAACACGATATATTTATTTCATGCGTATCATTTTCTTCATTACTCTTATCTGATTTCTTTTCGCTAATTTATACATTTTTTTGCTCCCCTTGTTCTATGAGCTACTGGTTCATTCATACTTTCCCAATGAAATTTCTTCTTTTCAGAAAATGAGAGAAGTTTTACATCTCTTGAAACTTTTACTTTCTTTTCGTCTGGTATCCATAAACGATACGCTTTAGCGAATTCGGAATAGCCCACCATCACACATTGCTTTGTTCTAGGACTAATTTTACCTCTTTTCTTACCTTTATCAAGAACGTAACCTTCTGATCCGAATTCCTTGAAATAAGATACACACGGTATTCTATTGAACCAAAGTTCATACGGTGTCTTACCATTGATTCCTCTTGATGGACAACGATTTTCGTAACACGCAGTATTTTCCGTATAGCTTCTGCTCAAAATTTGTTAGGCAATCCTGGATCTAATAGTAAACATCTTGCTGTTTCCACCAAAGAAAGATTTTTTCATTCACTAATGCCATTTTGAGCAGGTGTATAAGGTGCAGTCAATTTTCTCCTAATTCCACTTTCTTTTAGAAATCTATGATTAGTTGATTTATGTATTCCTTGCCATTGTCAGTAAACAGGTATTTAATTTTTCTACCTTTTTGATTTTCAACTGACAGTTTATATTCCTTAAAAGCATCTAGAGCTGCATTTTTACTTCTTAAAAATTTTATTTCACACCAGCGTGAAAATTCGTCAATGAATGTTATGAAATAGAATGAACCTCCCAGTGATTGGACATCGAAAGGCCCAAACAAATCTGAATGAATAACTTCTAATAATTCAGTTTGTTTTCTTTCAGTCTCGGTCAAGGGTTTCTGATGATTTTACCCTCGATGCAAGTTCAACATACTGGGTCGCATTGAAGTTTCCCTATCTTGGTTCCTAGTTGTATGTCTATAGCTCCATCTCTTTCTAGCCTTTTTAAATCTTTAAAGTTTAGATGGCCCATTCTTCTATCCGCCATTGAATCTTTCTTGCGTTGTGAAATTTATTTGAATTTCTGAGACATTACATTGTACTTGATACAAATTATTTATTCTTTTTGCTTTCATTATTACATTTCCGTTTCTTCCTATAATCTTTGCGGAATGTTAACAAAAATTACTTTACTGCCTCCATCTGTAATTTTGTCGACAGACAATAAATTATTTCGTATATCTGGAGCATAATATACATTTATCAACTTTATTAATTTATTTTCATTCATTTTATTCGGGATGTGAAGATAAATGTTCCCGCAGCCTTTCACAGAAGTGGTTTTATCTGTTGCTAGTTTCAATTTGTGATTACCTATTGAATAACAGTTCTGAAACTGAAATTTATTTCTACAAATATGTGTTGTGCAACCACTATCCAAATACCATTCACTAGGTAACGCTTTTCTATTGTTTCCGTTGTCGGCAAAATAAGTGGATTTTATGGATACGGTTGAGTGACATTGCACTTTCTTATGCCCGAATTTTCCACAAGAGAAACATGAAATCTTCTTTAATAATCATTATTATTATAAATCTTCATTTAATACAATATCTAATGAAGCAAGCTTGTGTACTAAATCTGAAAATTGTCTTGTATGCTCGTAAATATCTTCATTAGATTTAGCTTTCTGAAATAATAACTGCTTAAGCAAACTAGCTTTACGAGCTGGTCCTCTGGATTGAAAAACTTTATGTAATTTTAACCACAGCTCATGCGATGTCTTGCAATCTTTAAATCTAATACGCTCACTAGGCTGAATAGATAATATAATCTCGGACTTAGCTTTGCTGTCAGCTGTATCCCACGCAGAAGCTTCCAGATCATCTGCTGGACGTAGTATTTTTCCAGTTACATATTCCCATTTGTCACATTTGATTAGAATTGCTTCCATGTGTAGTTTCCATGTCTCGAAATTCTCTTATCCTAATGGAACAATTCGGCATATATTCGAATCCATTTTTTAACTTCTCAAACTTGTGTAAATTGTCAAAATTAGTAAACTTCCAGCATTTCTGGGCCCATGACCGATTTGTTGTGAATTGAGAGTATGCGAGGAATTGGAAGAAATGAAAATTGATTCCCAGACACATTGTCCAGAAGCATTTCGTCCACATTATTTACGTCCACTATGCATTTTAGTCCACTGCTACTTTTAGTCCAGAAACATAGGATGTCCATAAAAATTTCGTCCACTTTTTTATGTCCACTTATAAGAATGGTCCACTGAGCATTCACGTCCGTCACAGTGAAATGTCCACTAACATTGTGTCCATTTTATAAATTTTTAGTCCACAATAATTATAGTTCATTGTAAAAGAAATGCATAATTTATTCAGTTACAATATTATACAATATATGATACTTCTTCATCGCTCTCTTCTGTGTTATACAATTTCATTATGTAGCTAATGCTGCGCAAATATAAATCTATATTATTATTTTCAGCATATTCTTGATATTGGTCTACAGTATTTTAAATTTGACGTTGATTTATAATATACGATTTTCTAATCGGATATCCTATTGCCAATGACCGCCAGCAAGTTGTAATAACAGGATTTCATTGTCCCTTTGATCTTTTTTTATACCGTCTTAAAATTTCCAAATTGTGGCATGATTTGTTACGATCAGCTTCTGAAATTTCGAGTGCCAGCACTCCACAAAATTATTTGTTCTTTCTGCTCGATTTAACACCCGCTCATATACATTCCATAATTGCGGAGGAAATCGAGGCGGCACTGCCCTCTTGCAGGTCGTCCCCTCAGATACGTTGTTTCAAAGTACGTCATAAGGTCTTGCACATCGTCGTGGCTTATTTCTAACAAATAATCAAACACCTCTTTGATGTTGTCGAGAGGTATGAACGGAAGGCCCATCAGCCGCTGAATGTCATTTCTTATGACATCTTCGGTGAAACGTACCTTCAGTCCTAAGTTTACAACTTGCCGCCAAATAGCTTGCGAAAAATGGTATAGGCATTTTGCATTTTTAAGATGTTCAAAGATTAATGTATAGGTTACTTCATCTTTTCTGGTACACAAACAATAAATTAATGGAAAAACTAAATTTTGTATTTTTCCATGTAATGTGTACAATTGATAAAATAACCTTGGAACACTTTTAAACGTTCCGTCGCAAATAATTGTCCTGCTTCTGCATAATGGTCCAACCCATCCTCTGTATAAAAAATAAGTATTCTGTTATTTTCTCTGCTGTCGAGCTGTAAAAATGCTTCTACGCTTAAGGTAACATCGTACGGTGGTGTTACTGTACACTCTTGAAGTGATTGAGGCAGTGGAGGCCTACCTACATTCTGTGATCGGTTGACACTGCGTAATAGGGAAGTTCTTTCCGGTAAATGCAACATTACGTCCTGATCTTCTATACTCTGGATTTCTTCTCTTATTACGCATGCAGGAGGTTCATTTGGGTGTTGTTCGGCCCTTCTTTTGATTCCTGTCACCACTTTCGTTGCTTGAACTTCAGCTCCATTTTCCACATGAGTGTGCTGACCTACTTTATATATTTGAATATGATCATTTACTTTTTTATTTGTGACGAGACGGGAATTGCAGATATCTCGATTTTCGCAACGCCAATAAGATTTTTTTCCATTTCTGCTGAAGGAATGGAACTGTAATTTTTATAAATAATTTTATCTTTGTTTTTGGTCGCACGAAGTAAAGATGCCATTTCGAAAATAATTTCTTATTCATTACTGCGGAAACCACTACACAGTACATTATTTTAATTGTGGACATACATTTCTTTGGACTTCAAAGAAAAAGGACAAAAAACGTGGACGAAAAAATGGAAACAATACTTGTGGACATTTGAATTAATGGACAATGTATACAGTGGACGAATTATTTATGGACAAAATGTCTGTGGACCAAATAAAAGTGGACAAAGTGTCCTGGAATGATGAAAATTATCACACAATATTGAGTAGTTAAATATCACGTGTATTGCTCTTCGTAATACATGAATAACATAGATAAATAAAGTATCATTGTTGATCATAAGTGTATTTACAAAATACAACAATATATTAAGAAAGACAATCCTTTATCTCCAACATAATTCCGTTCCCATCTCCGGGAGCCAATGGGTGGATCGAGTAGCTTGGAGGCTCCCGGCATCCGTCCCAAGTTTTCACTTTCCTTTCGGGAGGTCAGATTAGCTCCAAACCAAAGTGACGGCGAACAGTCTACGGGAAGGTCATCTCCAAAGAAAATCCCAATCCTCCCGAGAGATGATTCGGTTGACTGCGTCTGCGAAGAGAGAAGAAAGAGATTCTGATTAGCCTTGAAATGGAATCCTTAATATGCCATGGAATAGGCGAGGAAAACGGATCACGATCGTTGAAAAGTGAAAATTGCTAAACATATCGTAACTTTCGTCATATAAATATTTACATGTATTTCTGTAGGTGTAAAATGTTACTGTCTACGTTAAGAGAAGATGAAAATTCATTTACCTTGGGAGAGAAGATCGTTGAATGGTGAAAATTGCTAAACATATCGTAACTTTCGTCACGTAAATATTTATATGTATTTCTGTAGGAGTAAAATGCCATTGTCACGTTAAGAGAAGATATTTCATTGACCTTGGAAGAAATATCGTCTGATGTAGACATACCCGAGGAGTGCAGTTCTGATGAAGATGACGAGACAAGTAAAATTCCTGTAGGTCTCTCAGATCTCCGTTATGAGCAATCTGCGCAAGATAATACTTCAAATGAATAAGATACGCCAGACAAAGTAAGAAAAGGAATCCTCTAAAACGCCAAACCTCCGGCATCACTGCGACCGCAAAAAAGTTCGTGCAAGAATGGAACCGACGACGACTGAGGAGAATCATTACACTTGACAGAAGTGCAACCCTTCCGCAAATTGCTGCAGGATTCAATGCAGGGCCATCAACAAGTGTCAGTGTGCGAACCATTCAACGAGACATTATTGATATGGGGTTTCGGAGCCGAAGGCTCACTCGTGTACCTTTGATGACTGCACGACACAGTTTTACGCCTCGCCTGGGCCCGTCAACACTTACATTGAACTGTTGATGACTGGAAACACGTTGCCTGGTCTGACGAGTGTCGTTTCACATTGTTTCGAACGGATGGACGTGTACGACTACGGTGACAACCTCATGAATTCATGGACCCTGCATGGTCTGGGCTGTCCGGGTGACGCCGCGTCGAAGGCTGGGGTGCCCAGGCTTGGCTTGGCACCCCAGCCTTCGACGCGGCGTCACCCGGACAGCCCAGATCATGACTCTGGCCGCGGAAGCCTACGATATCATAGACCCTGCATGTCAACAGGGGACTCTTCAAGCTGGTGGAGGCTCTGTGAGGGTGTGGGGCGGGTGCAGTTGGGGTGAAATGGGACCCCTGACACGTCCAGATAGGACTCTGATAGGTGACTCGTACGTAAGCATTCTGTCTGATCACCTGCACCCACTCAGGTCTATCGTGCATCCCGACGGACTTGGGAAATTCCAGCCGGACAATGCGACAGCCCCCACGTCCATAATTGCTACAGAGGGGCTCCAGGAATACTCTTCTGAATTTAAACACTTCCATTGGTCATCAAATCCCCAGACGTGAAGATTATTGAGCACATCTGGGATGCCTTTCAACGTGCTGTTCAGAAGAGATCTCCACTCCCTCGTGCTCTGACGAGTTTATGGAAGGCCCTGAAGGATTCATGGTGTCAATTACCTCCAGCTCTACTTCAGACATTAGTCGAGTCTATGCCACGGCGTGTTGCGGCACTTCTTCGTGCTCGCGGAGGCCCTATATGACATTAGACAGGTGCACCAGTTTTTTGGCTCTTCAGGGTATATTCATGTTTTATATATTATTCATATTCACATATTATCCCATTATCTCATATATTGATGGTTAGGTATTGCACAAAACTACACCCACCACTAAAAGGTACCAGCATCTCATCGACTATCAAATTCACCAAAGCTGTAAATATTTAGTGAAAACTGGTTGAGTATTGATCTAATAGGTGCAAGTTTATCAGTCTTCTTTCTTCACTTCTCCCTTTATCATCAAAACGTACACAACGCATAATGTAAAGAAATTTGTTACTCGTGCAGGACCAGAATTCGTGCCATCAGTTGCCCACAACTCTTTGAAATTTGTCTGTCTACATTTTTTACACCAGACAGGTAAAGTCAACCTACAAAAGAAAGAAATTAACTTTTTGTTATAAATTTAGCATCCCTTTCTCTGCTATAGTTTGAAAGAATCTGACATTTGTATTTGTGAGCACAACAATTTCGTCGAACTTTTTTTTTAAAAAAATTGAATGTACTTAATAAACTGGAAACTCCAACAGTCCTTCCTGTTGGTCCAGGGGAAATCTTTACGAGATTCTGCCTGGAAGTTGTTTTTTTTTTTTCTTTCTTCTCTTCAGATTTGCTGGCAAGTGGTGTTGCATTTCACTTTGTAACCTCTTTGCCAATACAAACACCACCGCACTCTGAATCACTGCTTGAATTATCACTAGCACAATGAAGCTCAGAAAGATCTTGGTATTTTTGATAATAAGTTATCTTTTAAACATAATATCGAGGTTCTTGTATGTTTTTGGCGTTTTGGGTCGATAGTCCGACTTTGTTGCTTTTGTACGTGTGTGTTAATTTTCCGCAATAAGTGTGATGACTGCATACCTCAGATTATAATTTTTTCGTCTTTCTATTTTCACCCCAATCTTCATCTAGTCTATACTTGCTTGATTCATGATGTTCTCTATGTATGCATTTGACGTTATTGGGTCGATAGACCAACTTCGCCGGCCAGCTACCGGTGTTCCCCTTGCCTCGGTCTAGTTAAATTCCCATGCTTGGGGGTAAGAGCGACATGAGGCGAACACGTCAGTATTCTCTTCTCCGTAACTAGGAAGTTCTGCCTGCTTGAGCTTCTCTTCGTCACACAGCTACAGAAACTGGGACGATTTTATAGGAAAGGTACAACTATATTTTTGCCTCGACCCGGAATCGAACCCGGGGACTTCAGCACGGGAAGCTAGTACGCTGCCTATGAGTCATCTGAAAGACTGAGGTTCTTGTAAATGATGTAAATAGAATTTACATCATTATGGTTTTGTAATCAGTCTGAGCAGGCAAATTTGTAATTGCAGCAGTAAAATTGTAAAATAGATGTATTGAACATGGTTATTTTTCGCTTTGGTTATATCAAAACTTGATTATGCATAAGTGGTCTCGTCTCCAGATGGGATTGGATTAATTGAAGGTTTGGAAAAAATATCAAGGTAAGTTTTTGAAGTAACTGTACTTCAGAACCACTGGTGCATACCCGGAACGGAGCATTGAGCAGCAATTTCTTTTGGAGGAAGTCAATATTAAGACCCTGGCTGAAAAGAGGAATCTGATCATGATCTTTTCCTTTATTAAAATTCTTCGTAACATTATTAGTTCAAATGTTCATGATCAGATCTCACGTTTGGTTCCACGGACATGCACCACGCTCTTACAAGTCTCAGTATAACTTCACTTTTACAGATAACTTTATGGTAAACTCTCCTCTATAAAAAAGGTTAGATAATGTTAATAGTTTCGCAGCCAATTGCACTGATGAGATTTATTTATTTGCAGACTTTCCACGATTTGTCATTCTGCAAAGAAATATGTTGCCACCATCACAAACTAGTTATTTTTTGTATTTGTAAGCCTGTAATTGGGTGTACACCTGCTGGCTTTATTTATTATAAATGAATAAATATTTACTTATCCTTGGCGCTGACCCGTCGAGGTGGGTCCGTCCACGTCCTGACGGGGGGATGCAGGGAGGGCTTTCAAGTATTCTTTTCTTTCACAAGTCATTTTTCTTCTCCCCATTGTTCATTCTCATTCTTTTATAACATCCTGTTTCCTTTCTTCTCCCTCTTCTATTTCACTGGCTCTCTATGTATGCTGAACGCCCACCCATGTGTTTGCCGTGCATGGCGACCCGTGTCGAAGGGAATGTGTGGCGGTTGAGGGGTCTGTTTGTTTCCCCACTACTCACCTTGTGCTACGTTCTACTTTGCACTTAGGGATACGTTGTTTACGTATTTTGGGGAAAATTACTTGTAGGCTTCAATACGCTTGCTTTGGCCTCGGACTCTTCTAGGCGGGCAGTCGGGAGCTAACCCACTCCCGATCAATTGGCTTGACTAAGTCTTGTACTGAACTCCAGGGTGAGCGGGGGGATACACGGTGGTGCAGCGCTGTTATTCCCCGTGGCAACCCTGTCACTCCGATGGAGTGTCCCCTTGTTGGGCTTCGTGGTTGGCGGGACCACGGGGATGAATCTGATATCCATCTCACTGGATACTAAACCTCCCCCACCCTCTTCCTCAAGGAAGAGATGTCTGGAACGAACTATTGATCTGAATAGTTTCTTTTCGAAAGAAGACGATAGGCCTAAGAAACCTGGATTCCTCCTCATGGAATACGCTGAGGAAGGGAAATCTTTTAAAATGGTAAGTGCTGTCCGTTTAGCGCGCGCAATCGAGGAAACGTATGGTAAGCTACAACCCGTGGTGCGACAAAGGAATGGTACCATTTTGAAGCACGTTCGGTGAGGTTCCCTCCAAGGTGGGAGAGTGATCATCCCGACGAAATATAAGATGGACTGAAGAAACTCAGCCATCGCATTCGATTAAAGAGATATCCAACCCTCCTTCAACAGAAAATGATGTAAGACGCAAATCTGCCTTAGACACGGCCACGAAAGGCTCATCAAAGCCACGTGTTACTCCTTCCGAAACTCGCACTGGGCGAGCATCGAGCCCCCATGGCAGTGCCCGGGAGGTCTCGGCTTCCCGTTGGAGAGGAGTCTCGCGCATCCGGATCCCAACGTCGGAGGAAGTTGAATACACCATGGCTCTCATATGGACATGAATGGTTTCTCCTCGCGACGGGTCGATCTTAAACTTCTGTTATCCCGTCACAACCCTTTAATAATCTGTCTCCAAGAGACTCACCTTATCCCACCTCAACCCTTGTCTCTTCGTGGTTTCTCTCCTTACAGGTGTGATGTGGATGATGGTCTCCGTGATCATGGCGGAATTGCTTCACTGATACATGATTCGCTGCTGTCTACAGAGGTGCCTGTTCAGACTGACTTTCAAGGAGTGTGTGTTCAGGTGCACCTCCCATCCCTCACACTCACTGTGTGCAATATTTACATCCCTCCAGGACTGACTGTATCTGCTCATGAAGTTCTGGACTTGATAACCCAACTGCCCTCTCCGTTCGTGGTTGTTGGGGATGTAAATGCCCATAGTCTTCTCTGGGGCTCTTCCCGCACCTGTCCGAGAGGCAGTGAATTTGAATCAGTAACAGACACGGCGAACTTGGTTATTCTGAATTCCGGTGAGCCAACTCATTTTGCCGTCGCCACAAATTCGAGCACGTGTATCGATCTAGTACTCTGCAGCCCTACTCTTGCAACCGTCCTGAAATGGTCCATCCTAGACGACCCGCGCGGAAGCAACCATTACCCCGTTATCGTCCACATTGATGGACTTGTTTAGCAGATGCATTTTCAGGAAATGAGGGTAGCCTATCCAGATCATGTACACAGATGGTTCATCGTGCAACGACACAGTGGCATGTAGTTTCTATTGTATCAGGGTGACCAAATCATATCGGCTTCATTCTCAGTGCAGTACCTTCACTGCTGAAATGTACGCAATTCTTGAAGCCTTAAAATACATCGAGTCAGCAACTTTGCGTCGAGAAGATCTTTGTTCTGATTCTCTCAGCTCACTACAAGCTATCTCCCGTTCTTCCTCAGACTATCTGACGGAATCAATTCAAAACCTCATTCATCGCTTTGTGCTTCGCCACTATGATCTGGTACTGAGTTGGGTCCCAGGCCATGTTGGAATCATGGGGAACGAACTGGCTGACCGGGCGGGGAAATCGGCGACGGAGAATACTCATGTTGACATTCCTTTTGTACCATCGTCCGATGTTAAAGCTTTTTTAAAACGATCCATCTTTAGAGTGTGGCAAACAGTGGCACAATACCACCTATAAAATAAGAACAATAAAAAATTCTGTTAATTCCTGGCGTTCCTCATCCCGACCTTCCAGGCGTGAGGAGGTTATTTTAACCCGTCTTCGTACCGGGCACTGCCACTGCCAGTAGAAGCTGAGATAAAAATAAAACACGCAAAACACGGTTCTCGTTGTACCTCTGCAACAGATTGCCCTAGGAGGTCTAGGAATCTACGTCGTTTTATATTTTTTCATATGAGCATCGCGTTTATCGACTTGGGTTGGGGGCACGTTTCACCGCCTTATTCGGCTATACCCTTTGTAGGCCAGTTTTCTGTGCTATTTCGTGTAATATTTCTTTTTTGCGTGTGTGTCCTCTCTTCTATTATTCGTGAGGATTGCGAGGTCACCTACAAAAGCTAGACACTTCACAAGGAACCTATTATGTTTTTAGTGCCATTTTGGATTTCTTTGACCTCTTAATAAGATTATTATTATTATTATTATTATTATTATTATTATTATTATTATTATTATTATTATTGAGTGTTTAGTATTAGTGAGTTGTTTGGTGGTATTGAAATTCAGGATCGTTGCATGGTGGGAAGATCGAATGATGTTGCGCGAATGGGAACGTAAGGGAGTTTTTACGGACCAGATTTCTCTTGAGCTGCTTTGATCCGCTCGCCCCTAGATCACGGTGTCTAGAGCTGCCTGGCTATTTTCTGCGTCCACTTTCCCCGGGGAGGGGGGCTGGGGCAGTGACTCGCTTCTTTGGTGTGTTTTTTGTAGTCTCGGCGAAGATGTGGTGGGGAGTCTTCAAGAAATCAAAGATGGTCGTGGAATGGCATTCGGTGGCATGGGAGTGTTGCATTACCTTCACCCCACTACGTATGAGAATGTCATCTCCAACAAAGCAGTTGAAGATATCCCTTCGGACCGGTTTACTATTACCTAGCAAAACGCACTCCCTTCTTTCTGAAGCGTGTCTCTGGCGGTTATTGGTTAGAAGTTTTCAAGTGAAGGCTTCTGTGCTACTAAGATGTATTACGTAACAGTTACCAATAACACGAGAAAGTAAAGACATATAAGCATCACTAATTTTAATGGCTCCGTTGATAACTTAAAAAGACCGGCCATACAAAATAAAACTGGAGCTTCGCGAGAGGAACATATTTCGTGGGACTTTACCAGTCGTGTCTTTTCTAGACTTAATGACACTACTCGAATAAAGTCTATTTTTAGTCGAGCACACGTTTTTAGAAAAATATGTATCTTTTCAAAAATAAACTGTTCTATTTTGAAGCTAAGAGTTACTTGTTTCCTAGAAGCATTAGCTAAAACGTAATGTTTAAAATGGTTTCGAAAATGTGTTCTCTTAACTCGTTTAGGCATTACTACTTTGAATGCTATAATCGGGCTTTATAAAAACAGAAAGAGCGAATACTGCTTTATAGATGTTGTGCACTGCGTGGTTGGATGATATTTGTAGTTGTGTACTCAAACTTTCTAATGGAATTTTAGCGTTCTTATTCTGTAATAGAGACCGTCTAAAGTAATTAAACGTATTTATTCTTACGAAATATTTTTATCCGTAGTGGTATATTTAAAGTGAATTTGTTGAATGAAATATATATGTTATCGTAGCATATTTGTTTAAGCAAAATCCATTGGTACGGATTGTTTATGTGGAGGCTGACGCAGATAATTTTTAAATTATTATTCCTATCAACTTTGATAATCTCTGAATGGCTTTGCACTGAAATATTTGTACGCGAATAAAATTATGAAAGTGTTGATTTCAACGCTATATCAGTATTGAGTAGTATTCAGCTGTTTAATTTTAATAAAAATATAATAATTTTAATAATGCACGCTGTTAATATGCACATTTCCATGGATTTGTATACATTATCACATTTGCGTGTGGAAGTGCTTCAAATAACTTTAAATGAATTGTTTTCGAAAACTCAATTGATTTCTGTGAAAAAGCTTAAAATTTCGCATTTACAGTAATGCTTGTGAAGCATTTTTAAAGAAAATGGCGACCATTTTTCAATGAAAATTTCTATTTCGGACGAGATTTTACTCTTCTTTAATATTCTTGAAGTAGTATTTCGGTTCTACTATTAGGAAACTGAAAGTTGAGTAAATGTAAAAAAAAACATACTTTGGGCGACGATAAATGGCAGCTGGCAAGGGGTTAGGGCAAGACGTACTCTTAATGAGCTCGTTTGAACAATTTTCCATTCAAGACATCTTCGGAACTGTTGGTCAAGAACTTTCTTCTCGCTTGACGCCAACCTCTTTGGTCTGCTGTAAATCGTTCTTCACAATAATTTTCATTCTCACATAAGTCGATTTTATCTTCTCTGGAACATAACCTAATTTCATTTTTTTCTTAATTTATTTTGCCTTAGTTTGTTCAATGTTTAATTCCTTTCCATGAGTTACTTTCACGTGAATTTAATGTCTCTTCTCCCTGTTTCATGTGAGCACCTTCCTTCGTAATTGTTACATAAGTCTGCTCCAGAAGATCATTTCGGATTATAAGGGATGCTTGAATGGCTTGGAAATGAGGACGTAAACATTGATGAAAATTCAATCTGATCGACCTCAATTCTAGTGTAAAGAATTCCAAACATTGAAACAGAATTACCTTTCAATCCAGTGAAAATCAGATGTTTCGCCTAGTTTGGGAGCATTCCTTCCCATCACATCATATTTATTTTGTGTTAGCAAATTTAGTTCACAACCACAATTGATCATGAAGCTTTGATTACATAGCTTGACGTCTTTGAACTTTTAACTACGTTTCCTGACGTGCTCACCTACATGTTAATCTTTCTATGCCTTTTTATCCCTGAAAATTATCCATTTCGCACAAGTACTGCCACAAACATTGCATTACCACATTGATTTTGCATTTATTTGGCGCATAAACTCTAATAAATAGTTATAAGCTCTCCTTGATACAAATTCAGGTTAAGCTCATGCATTTTCAAGTATTGCGCTCGGAAGACTTTTATTTTTCTTAAAAAAATTAAAAACAAAATAAAACAAAAAACAAAAAAAACGCGAAGTCATATTTAATATTTGAAATATGCGCAGCACTCTCGTATAGCGTGCTATTGACACGAGAATTTCAAATAAAAAAATAATAGGAAGTTGTCGCTGTTTCGTTTGCTTCCTTGCAACGTAAGCAGAGCAGCACTTATATATTAGCTCGTATAGTTTCTACACAGTACAGAGAGTATTTTCGCATAGTGAAGAGATTTTACTCATTCAAATACCAGATCATTATTGACAGTCTGCGTCGGTCATGTAATGTATCCTCCTTGAATGCATACTGGAATACGCGCCTCACGTGGGAACACCAGCTGACTGAGCAGATTTGGTAAAAAGCTCGTGAATATAACGCGAAGACAGGTAACAAAGTGTCATTATAACTCGACAGAAAACGCTTTTGTCTGTGCAACACATTTTAGAATAAAGTATACTTTCTAGATTTTTCAGCATTTCTTCAACAAATCCTTCATGGGTTACTCTGCGGAATGTATAATGTTTGGAAATTCTGGAACAATGGAATTATAATAATGCACTATTAACAAATTGTGAAATTCTTTTTTCTGGTATTTTTACTATTGCCAAATCTGAACACCAAATCTATCACAACAAACATCTAATACTATGAAGGGGATTACTTCCACTGTTCTTCTTAATATTGTTATATCTACCGTTGCCCTGCTATGCAAACAAATTCTCTCAATGTTGACACGAATTTATTACATTTACTTCCAATTTAATGATGGGTTGGACATACGGAACATATTACTCCTTACATGTTGCATGTGGACATGTAATTCCATACAGAATCACAATTCCTGTAAGTTCTATTGATTGAAACCAATTATTACATTGATGGCAACTAATATAAATTATCACCCCTTTTAATAATAAAATTTTAATATATATTACAAATTCTATTTATCTCAGGGGAATTAATTTTTCAATGTAGAACATTAAAACGATGTACGGATTTGAATATAGTTCGTAAGCTTACTAGAATATCTTGATAGATGGCTTCTCGGCTGACTAGCAGAATATTGTCCATGTAATTCTTGGTATACCAATTCTCGCGTCCTTGCCTAAATTAAAAATTTTCCAGAATGTCCTCAACGATTTGCTATTAATAGAAGTGAATATTTTCCAGAAAATTAATACGCGGTCGCGACTTACCCTATCTGTGTTTCGTATGCAACACCTACTCGCGACTGACGATATTCAGCTACTTATTGAAAAATCCTTCCTTCTACGGAGCTACCGTAAAATACATCTCGTCGAAAAACGGTGTCTATTTTAATTCGAATTTCCGACTACTACATTAGTAACATTTCCAAATACCATTTAATACTACAATTTAAACAATACCAAGCTCTCAAACCTCAAACTAATAATAAATTCCCAGTTCACTATCACTTACCTAATACCCAGCCTGTGCTGAAAATCCGTTCGCACTTCACCAACCACTTACGTGTGTTCGCTTCAATGTTTTTCTAGAGAATGATTTCTTGCCTTCTTCCACAAGATCACGACTTTCAATTCCCTCTGTACACCGTTTGCATATAATGTGTTCGGGGCCGTGTTCATCAACAGCGCTTTGACACCAAGCATGGAATATTATAGTTTGTTGATCGGGTGTCCTAACAACACGTATTTATTTTTATTTTTTTAATTTATTTCTACCTGTTCGACTACAAGTATTTCAGGGAGTTTAAAATAACAACATAGTAACGGCTGTTTTGATCACTGACAGTAACCTTATAAAAATATGGAATTATTAATCATATTTTTAAGATATGTAGAATTTTTAATGTAAAGTTAGAAGGAATGTAAATAAAGGATGAAAATAATTGCAATGGAGATTTATGGAGGACGAAATTTATCTTTTGGGAATTTTGATTGGATACGACGAGGAAAGTTATAAGTGCGACCGAGATTAATAAGTTGAGCATGGTGTAAAGAAGGTAAATTTTCAAAGAATAGCTGACTATGATGTTTAATATATTCATGAATTGTAATGATTTGTAATTCTTTATGAATTTGCGAATTAGGGATGAACCAGGGGGCATGAACAATTCTACGTAAAAATTTGTTTTGAATAATTTGTATTTTTTGAATATTTGTTTTAGCTGCATTAGACCATATTGGACAAGCGTAAGTTAGAGAAGGACGGATAATGGATGTGTAAATTAATTTGGCAGTTTTAATACGAAGGGAAGAATTATTGTTAATAAGGGCATTGAGTTTATGAATTTTTATATGGAGTCCTATTTAGTGGTCGGATCTCTCGAGCATGAATGATATAGGGGCGGGTAGGATTGAGTATGGTGGTTTTCTGTTCAATTGTGACATTTATGACGAGGGTTATTTCCATGGGAGAAGGGGGAGTTTTCTGTAGGGTCGATTCTGACACAGAGAGCTCAGATTGGCATTGTAAGTCCTCGTGCTAAACAATTTTTGGCAGTTCTTACATTGCATAATACGATCTCATTACTGGTTGTAGAATCAAAGCTTCCTCTTTTATTTGTTGCAACGCCTGGCTAAATAGGTGTAGGAAACGTTCTAAAAGTTTGTTGCCTCTACGGTTTGTTGATATGTCTGCCTAAACACGTGTGGGAGATCGTTTTCAAAGTATCAGTTTCCTCTTCGGTTTGTTGTAATGCCTGGCTGAATAGGTGTCGGGGACCATTCTCAGAGTTTGAATTTCCTCTACCGTATCTTTTAATACCTGCCTAAGCCTGCGGGAGAACGTTTCCAAAGCTTACTCTTTGATTTGTTGTAACGCCTGGCTAATTAGATACATACATACATACATTTGAACTGCAATTGGGTATGACCCGGTGGCAGTTAAATAACAATAATTACAATAATAATAACAATATTAATCATAATAATAACAATAATAATAAAGGAGTACAGTACAAGCCGAACATGCAATAATCATACTACCACTAATATTAAGTATTATAACAAATATTTCAACTCCGTCATTAAAGCCAATAATTATATGTCGGTGATGGTAAAATTTAATACAAAGTACATAATATTGGCTATTTTTTTAAATTCATTGATCGTGTTTACTACACTTAACTGCACGGCACTGCACTGCACTACACTACACTGTTTTTGCTTCGAATTACACTGACCAGCACTTCACTGCACTTCACAGCACTTACTCATTTAATGTCTATTACTCTCATAATGTTCTAACTTATTTCTAAAGCTTCTGTCACTTAGAGGAAAAGCTTTGAAAATTGCTGCGGGTAAACTGTTCCAATCTTTAATTGTTCTGTTACAAAAGGAAAATTTCCCAAGATCTGAATTTTATTTCCTTGAAGAAAAAAGTGGAACGCTTCACGATTTTGCGTGTCACCCTTGCGCAGGGGCCATGTTAATCTTCTCTGTATCGTTCCAATTTTAGTGTATGTACTACCAAAGTAAGTACAGATGTCGAAGAATGCTCTTATCGTCTCAGTTCCCTCTTCGGGAGGTTGTGAGGCCTGTCACTGGGGCCGGTGGAGTTCGCCGCCACCTCTCTGGTCCACACCTGGTTACTGTCACTAGCTCACGACCACCATCCTGCCATCGCTCTAAACCGATTTCAGAGAGAGGACGAAAATGCGAGGTATATCAGCGACGGTTTGCCTCCAGGTAACCTGCGCCAATATACTTCAACCACGCGATTCATTGATATACTAGGCTGAGGACTGTAGCGCCTTCAGGGCTGGTCAGCAGCTTCAGTTCTGCCAATTGCCAAAAGAGGCCGTTAGGTCGAGTTTGTTAACCAATTGAGTATTGTAATCAGATGTTACCACACGAATATCGTACAATGTTTTATCTAATTTGTAAAAATTTGTTAAATGTGATATTTCGCTCAACGCCTTCAACTAGATTCACTTTTTTCTCCCACAAGTGGCGAGACTGTTCTCAAAAAGGAGAACAGTTGAAACACCTTTGGAGTCTACTTTTTGACAAGAGTAAATATTGTTCTAATTTGGATATTGAAATATCAGCAAAAGGTGTTTTAGAAACATTGTTACCCAACAAATCAAGAAAGCTATATGAGCGTATTTAATTTTTTAAGATTGGTATGGGAAAAAACGTCCATTTCATGTCGGGAAAAGTTTTGATTGCTTACTATTCTCCCAAGTCAGAGAAGAAAGTAAGTAGTTTTTGGTCCCACTACTCTATTAGTTAGTTAGTTGATTGATTGATTTTTTCGTGTTTCCGGGCGCGTCAACTGCTTTGGTCATTAGTCCCGTTAGTGTAGTGCATGTTTGTTCCTCGAGAGAGGGCGGTGATCTTACCCCGCTGGATGGCGAGATCCGGCGCCGATCTACCGTCGGCTAGAGGGGTTTCCCCCTAACCAGGACTCTCCCACCAGCGGGGCACCGCCCCAGCCGGGACAAAGCTCCCGACCGGTCTCCCGGAATATGTGGTAGTGTAGTGCTTGTTAGTGTAAGTGTGTGTGTGCAAGGGGAAAGGATAGAATAAGGAAGAGGAAGGACAGATCGCGCGCGGTCCGTGGCCCGTTTGGTAGGGTACTGCTCCGGCATTCGCCTGGTGTTGATCGGAGAAACCACTGAAAACTCCCGATCATAGCAGCCGGCCACCACAATTCTCCACTAGACAGCGACTGAATTCGACCTAGCTGAAAAGCTAGTGTCGAAAATCCTGCCGCCGTGGGGAATGTAACCTAGGACCTCCCGGTCAGAGGCGCTGCAGTGACATCAGTTGATGCACTGAGCTACCGCTCTCGGTACTACTCTGTGTTAAAGAGTACAATATCACTTACAGTGATGTTCAGTATCGCAAGCATTGATATCAAACCTAAACGTTGGCTTCTGCGGCTCGAGTCTACTTGGCTGTTCGGGTGACGCGCGTTGTTGCGGTGAGGGACCGACGTTTCGTCAGTCATATCGCAGGCTTCCTCAGGACAGTGACATCGCTGCGCGACCGGTATTATAGAAAGATTTTCCTAAGGAGGAGCCAAAGTGACATTTCGCGTAAAAAGTGAACATCACATTTAATTCAAAGAAGTATCCCTCCGCCGCGACAGCTGTACAGCGACGAGTAGTAAAGTGTTAGGTTATGACTCCTGTGAAAACATCCCTATGCAGAAATATGAGAGTTTCACTGAGGTATATGCACGTACGCGAGTCCGGGAAATATTTAAATTTAATTACGTATGTGGAAAATCTCTTAACATGCTCTCACAATCTGTAAAAGAAAACTACCACGAATGTAAATAGAAAGCTCTCGATCAGAGCTCGCCACACAACAGCACAATATACGGAAACACGTGCACCAGTACTCATCTCGGTTATAAAATAAACATAATATTTATCACACTGTAATGTCGCCACACACCTAATACCCTTTCTCTTATATCCACCCCACTTGCCTTGCCCTTGCTCTTGCTCAGTCGCCCGTACCTCGGCTTAGCTCACTATAATTATTCAATCTTACCTGGGCGTGAATCGCGTGCTCATTCCATACGGACTTGAGACGGGATACCTCACGTTCGTGCCTGGGTCAATCTCTATAGAACTACTAAGAAACAACACACATATTCGAGGCAATCATGAGCCGTACTAAATGCCCATTTATTTATTGCAAACAAATTTTAACACATTGACAAATGAACCCTTGGCTTGCAAAAAAAAACAACAAATAACACAAAAACATAAATACAAACAACATAGAAGAATCCCATTCACACTTAAAGCATCAACGAACTTTTCATTCACACAGGAATGCGCATTCTGTAGTAACCTCATCTTATGGTTGTAATTTTAATTAATTTAATTACCAAAACTTGATCTTCGACAGAATCCTGGCGTATTTTTGTCTCGAGCATAAAAAAAATAAAGTATATATGCAACTCATGCAACTTCCCTTTGCTGCGGCGTCGCATACTGTCAGCGCCCATCGTTGCCCAGTGTCTCGCGCCCCGCCCGTGGACAAAATTCCAATTCGGCTGCCACCAGTTCCTGGACGCCACACATTCACTTTCAAATCCGTTACTTACAGTTCCGGTTATTGTTTCTCGCGACTAATCACATTCCCGTTAATGTTTTCCTAAGTCTTACTTACGCGAAATAACGTTTTCACAATTTTGCCCGTGAATTTAACAAAAAAAATAATTTAAATTTTATCTCCACAATGTTCCAATGACTTCTTTTACTCGATAAAACTCCCAAAAAAACACTTCCACTAAATATTTTGAGAAAGTCTAGAAAATTTCAGCACGACGATATAACGCGGGTACTCGCGACCAAAACTCAACTCGTTCTCTTGCTTACCACCTTTTTCACATTGTTGGTCTACAATCCGACAACTTTCTTTTTTCTCAAAACACCCCCCCATCACGGTACAACATGTTAGAAATTCATACTTCCATCGTTTGCGAACGTCTTTTCTTTCTTAATCCCCCACGTTATAAATGTAAATATTGAAATAATTCAAGTCCCATACAAATTCCCCCGTGCCGTGACTAATTTTGCCCTAATCCAAATCTTCTGTTTTATAATTCCAGAAAGTTTGACGTTAATCCGTCCAAGCGTTCTTGAAATATTCAATAAAAACTGAGTTTCTTTTCACAACAATGGGTGCCATGTTCTTCGTTCTTAATGTGTTACATACAATTTATACACTTTCTGATATTTCTTGAACCCGTGGCTCGAATTACTTGATTTTTGCTTTAAACTGTTTCAAAAATCGGGTTCTACCCAATGTTTATGTTGCCCATTTCCGCCCTTTACGTTTTCTTTGCATACTTAATTTCTCTTTGACCAATAAAGTTCTGTTCCTTTTATATTTTTCACGTTCTGGGTCTTGCAAATCATTACAACACAAATAGAAAATTCAATGTAATGTTAATTGAAAACAAGACTTTTTACAGAAGATCACATAACACTGCACTTCCTAATTTCAATTATTTCTCAAATTGCACTATATTTTCGTCAGATGAAGACATCACAAAAGGAAGCGTCGAAGCCATTTACAAGTTAGCCAACTGCAAACGAACGTATGCAGGAAGAGATGCAGCAATGGGCTCGAGGGCACAACAACCACAGACCCTTCAGTTATGTTGCCAGCACTAGCTGTGACTTTGGCTCATCCTTAGGAAAATCGTTCTATATATACTGGGCAGCCAAAAAAACATTGATATCAGTAAGTTTACTCAGTTATTAGCGTTTTAAAGGGGAAAAGTGCAGGATACAAGACGAAGTCCAAAATATTTTCAAAAGAAGAGTGGCAAAGTACGCCAATACTTTACCGTCCTAATGTGTGTGATATTTGGCTCGTTAGGCCGAAAGACTATTCTTATCCTGTGACGACATGGAAGGTATAAGTGACCATAAAGCAGTTCTGGCCGACTTAGACGTAAGTACTTCAAGGAAAAGTATTACCACTGAGTTTCCAGTGAGGGAATACAAAAGAACAACTAATGTAGACGGACTTCCATGTTCGAAGGGAGCAGTTTGATGGGGTTCTTAAAATAGGAGGTGGAATGGAAGAAATACGGCGAAGATTTAAAAACTTTCTTGGAAATGCCGTGCAGAAATTTGTACCATGTAAATTGTTAAAAAGTAACCACGACCCAGAATATTATAAAGCAATGATTAGTCGTATGAAAAGAAAAAAAAAACAGAAAGGCAATTTAGTTACAGATACATTAGTGACAAGTCATTCAAAAGTATTAGAGAAGGAAAAGAAAATAACGGAGAAACGTTATTTGATATATATCCTTGATGCGTGTGGCAATAATTGGTTGGAATTTTTTAAGTATGTTTGTAGAAGAAAGACAAAGCACGAAATACTAGTTGTTCATATTAATAATTCGCCAATAACTGACGACAGAAAAACCAAACGCTTTTAATACGTATTTCACTTTGGTATTCATGCAGAAAACTAACTGTACATAGATACCAACGTTATCAGATAGAAATCTATTTTATAACGACGAAAGTACTCAATGGAAAAGAATAAAATTAATGAAAAAACGGAAAATCTCGAGGCCAAGATTCCAGTTCCACGGACAAATTAAATTAGGTGGAGAGGCCATTCTGATGCACCTAATTTGGTTTTTTAATGTATCTATCACTAACGCTTGTGTACCAGAAGATTGAAAGTTAGCTCTCGTAGTATTTGTTTTTAAAAGCGGCGATAAATTAGTTCTTAGTAACCATAGACTGAAAAGTCTCGCATCAGTCATATGCAAACTCCTGAAACAAGGCTGAATCAAGGTCAGCACGGTTTCAGGAACGATTTCTCTTGCGAAAGTCAGCTTGTCTCACTTCTACAGAACCTACCCGACGAAATCGATAAAGATAGAAGGGTAGACATGATAGTAATAAAATTTGCCGAAGCTTTTGATGTTGTTCCACACGATCGTATTTGTAAAGAAATTTATAGATTCTAGAATAGGCACAAGGATGGGTAAACGAATAATTACGTGATAGGAAGCAAGGTTCGAATCGGAAGATATTTATCAATCTCCGCAAGCATTACGTCAGGGATTCCACAAAGAAGTGTCGTTGGACTTCTCAGGTTTGTCGCCTTCCTGAATGACTTGCCAAAAAAATTTGCCTCAAATGTAAGACCGTTTGCCAATGACTGTATAATTTACTGAGTTATCAGATCAGAGGAAGACGTAGATATTTTGCAGTGGAACACAGACAAATTAACCTCCTGGGCAGAAACAAATAGCATAGAAATAAACAGTTTAAAGAGCAAAGCCATCACTTCGGTAGGGGTTGACGTTAAAGTGAATCTGCGTACAAATTAAACAACAATGTCATACCTGCAGCCACGTCTTGCAAATACTTAGGAATACAACTAGTAAATTAAACTGGGAAAATCAAGTAAACTTCGTTGTGGGGAAAGCTTGGTGATCTTTACATTTCGTTATGCGAATCCTAAAGAAGAGTACAGTGAGAGGTAAAGAATTAGCTTCCATGTCACTAGTGGGACCGGTGTCAGAATATGGCGCGATGTGTAGGGTCCCTGCAGAATTTCGCAGCAAGGTAATTGGAGGGTGTTATGCATCAACCGGATATGTGACATTATACAAGGTTTGAGATTATCGTGTTCAAAGATTTTTTACATTCAAAGCTCTAAAAACTGTAATTTAATTATTTCTGACTTGATAATCACTTACATGACAATATTGTATATGTTGATTCGTACTGCAGTACGAATGCATGCATGCATGTGTAAAAATCCTCTATATTAATATTAACGGTCGATTTTTCTTATTGCACTTAGACGGAACGAGCACGTTGTCATTAGAGTTTTGGAACAATCCGGGAGAGAGAGAGAGAGAGAGAGAGAGAGAGAGAGAGAGAGATAAAGATAGATAGACAGAAATAAAGATAGATAGATAAAGATAAAGGTAGATAGATAGAGATAAAGATAGATAGAGGTAAAGATAAAGATAGATAGAGGTAAAGATAAAGATAGATAGAGGTAAAGATAAAGATAGATAGAGGTAAAGATAAAGATAGATAGAGGTAAAGATAAAGATAGATAGAGGTAAAGATAAAGATAGATAGAGGTAAAGATACAGATAGATAGAGGTAAAGATACAGATAGATAGAGGTAAAGATACAGATAGATAGATGTAAAGATACAGATAGATAGATGTAAAGATACAGATAGATAGATGCAAAGATACAGATAGATAGATGCAAAGATACAGATAGATAGATAAAGATACAGATAGATAGATGTAAAGATACAGATAAATAGATGTAAAGATACAGATAGATAGATAGAGGTAAAGATACAGAGATAGATAGATAGATAGATAGAGGTAAAGATACAGATAGATAGATAGAAGATATAGATAGAGGTCAAGATATAGATAGAGGTCATAGATAGATAAAGATAGATAGAGGTAAAGATATAGATAGATAGAGGTAAAGATATAGATAGATAGAGGTAAAGATATAGATAGATAGATAGATATAGATAGAGGTAAAGATATAGATAGATAGAGGTAAAGATAGATAGATAGATAGAGGTAAAGATATAGATAGAGGTAAAGATATAGATAGATAGATGTAAAGATACAGATAGATAGATGTAAAGATACAGATAGATAGAGGTAAAGATACAGATAGATAGAGGTAAAGATACAGATAGATAGAGGTAAAGATACAGATAGATAGAGGTAAAGATACAGATAGATAGAGGTAAAGATACAGATAGATAGAGGTAAAGATACAGATAGATAGAGGTCAAGATAAAGATAGATAGAGGTAAAGATAAAGATAGATAGAGGTAAAGATAAAGATAGAGGTAAAGATAAAGATAGATAGAGGTAAAGATAAAGATAGATAGAGGTAAAGATAAAGATAGATAGAGGTAAAGATATAGATAGATAGAGGTCAAGATATAGATAGAGGTAAAGATATAGCTCGATAGAGGTAAAGATATAGCTCGATAGAGGTAAAGATACAGATAGATAGAGGTAAAGATACAGATAGATAGAGGTAAAGATACAGATAGATAGAGGTAAAGATACAGATAGAGGTAAAGATACAGATAGAGGTCAAGATATAGATAGAGGTAAAGATATAGATAGATAGAGGTCAAGATATAGATAGATAGAGGTCAAGATATAGATAGAGGTCAAGATATAGATAGAGGTCAAGATATAGATAGATAGAGGTAAAGATATAGATAGATAGAGGTAAAGATATAGATAGATAGAGGTCAAGATATAGATAGAGGTAAAGATATAGATAGATAGATGTAAAGATACAGATAGATAGATGTAAAGATACAGATAGATAGAGGTAAAGATACAGATAGATAGAGGTAAAGATACAGATAGATAGAGGTAAAGATACAGATAGATAGATAGATAGAGGTAAAGATACAGATAGATATATAGAGGTAAAGATATAGATAGATAGAGGTCAAGATACAGATAGATAGATAGAGGTAAAGATACAGATAGATAGATAGATAGATAGAGGTCAAGATATAGATAGATAGAGGTAAAGATACAGATAGATGTAAAGATACAGATAGATAGAGGTAAAGATACAGATAGATAGATAGAGGTAAAGATACAGATAGATAGATAGAGGTCAAGATATAGATAGAGGTAAAGATATAGATAGATAGAGGTAAAGATATAGATAGATAGAGGTAAAGATACAGATAGATAGAGGTAAAGATACAGATAGATAGATGTAAAGATACAGATAGATAGAGGTAAAGATACAGATAGATAGATAGAGGTAAAGATACAGATAGATAGATAGATAGAGGTAAAGATACAGATAGATAGATAGAGGTAAAGATATAGATAGATAGAGGTCAAGATATAGATAGAGGTAAAGATATAGATAGATAGAGGTCAAGATATAGATAGAGGTAAAGATACAGATAGATAGATGTAAAGATACAGATAGAGGTAAAGATACAGATAGATAGAGGTAAAGATACAGATAGATAGAGGTAAAGATACAGATAGATAGATGTAAAGATACAGATAGATAGAGGTAAAGATACAGATAGATAGATAGAGGTAAAGATACAGATAGATAGATAGATAGAGGTAAAGATACAGATAGATAGATAGAGGTAAAGATATAGATAGATAGAGGTCAAGATATAGATAGAGGTAAAGATATAGATAGATAGAGGTCAAGATATAGATAGAGGTAAAGATACAGATAGATAGATGTAAAGATACAGATAGAGGTAAAGATACAGATAGATAGAGGTAAAGATACAGATAGATAGAGGTAAAGATACAGATAGATAGATGTAAAGATACAGATAGATAGAGGTAAAGATAAAGATAGATAGAGGTAAAGATACAGATAGATAGAGGTAAAGATACAGATAGATAGATGTAAAGATACAGATAGATAGATGTAAAGATACAGATAGATAGAGGTAAAGATACAGATAGATAGAGGTAAAGATACAGATAGATAGAGGTAAAGATACAGATAGATAGATGTAAAGATACAGATAGATAGATGTAAAGATACAGATAGATAGATGCAAAGATACAGATAGATAGATGCAAAGATACAGATAGATAGATGCAAAGATACAGATAGATAGATGTAAAGATACAGATAAATAGATGTAAAGATACAGATAGATAGATAGAGGTAAAGATACAGAGATAGATAGATAGATAGATAGAGGTAAAGATACAGATAGATAGATAGATAGATAGATAGAGGTAAAGATATAGATAGATAGAGGTAAAGATATAGATAGATAGAGGTAAAGATATAGATAGATAGATGTAAAGATATAGATAGATAGATGTAAAGATATAGATAGATAGAGGTAAAGATATAGATAGATAGAGGTAAAGATAGATAGATAGATAGATAGAGGTAAAGAGATAGATAGATAGATAGATAGATAGATAGATAGATAGAGGTAAAGATGTAGATAGATAGATAGAGGTAAAGATGTAGATAGATAGATAGAGGTAAAGATGTAGATAGATAGATAGAGGTAAAGATGTAGATAGATAGATAGAGGTAAAGATGTAGATAGATAGATAGAGGTAAAGATGTAGATAGATAGATAGATAGATAGAGGTAAAGATGTAGATAGATAGATAGAGGTAAAGATGTAGATAGATAGATAGATAACATCTTTCTGCAATTAATTGAACAACGAAATGGGTATTTCGAAAACCCTGTCAGAGCTGTGGCAATGTTGGGGAGTATGCAGTTCCCCCTACACCACTACTGGACCGTGTCGATTTATGGACGTCTAGAAATGTTTGGAGAGGACATGTGGAATGTTTTGGGAGCAGTGTAAGGTGGCGTAGGCGATGGGTTCAGAGCAGCCTGCGGGAATAGTAATAATTCGGAAATGGATAAACGTGAGCCCAATATAATTCACTCGACACATAGCGAATATTTTCTTACCGATTCTTCTCAAAAACGCTCGTTTCCACTTAAATTCATAGTTCAACTTGTGTGTGGGTTAGGGTAGAGATTGCAGAATTAAAGAAAATGTCCACAGAGTACACTTATCTGCATGGCACGTCAGATATAGTTTCTAACTATTTGCACATTAAACAAATAAACACTGAAACATCGCCTGAATTTCTGGTTCAGTTTGAACTAGATTCTTTATGGGTTTATGTGCTTTTAAGAGAATAATACAAAAATATTAAAATAGGTTTTGTATTAAAATACAGAAAACCAATTGCAACTCTAATGCAAACTACCAAGTAAGGTACTTGGACTGTTACCACAGAACAACAAAACGTGTAATAACATCTTCAGAACCTATAATACCTTTTTTGAAAAAATGTCGCGAGGTCCTCCACGACAACACATACATACAAAGTCAAGGGACAAACAGCCATGCCCAAGGTGGGACTCGAACCCGCGACCCTTCGGACCGAAGCGCTGAGTCGGTACTCGCTCTTCGGTAATCGCCACCTCGGCCATCCAGGTCGGCTACAGGAACCAGTTAATGTTGCGTAAAAATGATCACTGTCCGTCCCGCGTCGGATTCACCGCTGTGCAAGTTGCTCCCAAACTCTCCGACGTTGCTTAAAACGCTCTTACGTGCCTGAGGAAATGAGGTTGTGTTATACTCGAAACGTAAGTACCACCCCAATTTCATTACACGGTCACCAGTTGCTAAATAAAACGCAACAACAATACTTTGTTCTTTATTTTTACCTATTTCCCGACATCCTTGTCCTATCCGGAAAAAAGGGAAAGGAATTCTAACCGTTGCCTAATAGAAAAAGTCGGACCTTACATACAAACCCCTAGGCATGGGAATTCATCTGGAAGAAAGGTGCAACTCTTACAAAAGGAGAGTGCACCCAGGAACAGGTATATCCCGGAACACCCTTTAAAGGCACAATCTAAGCTGAAGATCAACAATCCAATCACAAATATCAGCTTACAAATACATTTATTTCAACAAATGTCATTACAATAACATTTTGCGGCTGCTGCCTTCATGAACATTTACATTATTTCCCTATGCTGTAAGATAAATGAAACAGAATTACAACAATATATATATATATATATATATATATATATATATATATATATATATATATATATATATATATATATATCAGGCAAAAACACGTGCCTCTTTACATAAAGAAGAACAAAAATAACTTTCACAACATTATGCAGAATTCTTAATTGCGTATAATTTCTGCTGAATTTTCCACTTTAGAAGCACAGAAATGCAACAAATACATGCCAAAATGACAAAGTGCTCTCTTGAGCCTCTTTTCATTAAATAAACATATGTTACATTTGAATACTACTTTGGTTCTCTGCGACAGTCATATCATTACATAAATTGACATGACTGGATTCTTTGTACAAATATACACTCTTTAAACCTGGTTGTCTGTTGTAAACCATGTTTTGAAATATATTTTTTAATGAAAGCCTAAACTACAAAACAAAGATTGAAATTAAAAAATTGAGTAAAATTCTGGATATGTGAAACCACGTCTAATCTACTTCCAACTTCCTGCCGCTTTGCGCCTTATGGATGCTTAATGCTAATAGTATTAACTTACATTAATATATGAGAAGGATTTTCCTAAATGTATACGTAAATTTCATGGTGCAATAACATTAATATGACTTACCATGCCGCCTTGGACGCTCAAGACATTGTTATTTAATTTCACTTTGTTAGGTCATCGTCTCCGTCAGCAACCCCCGTAGTCTCCGAGAGTTTCTTCCAACTGATTAGGGAGCGTCAAAAGAGAGCGTACTTCGTCTGATAGATTTTTGTTGGTTTTCTTAGTAATTTTCCTCAAACTTGTGATGAAGGGGTCTGACGAGAGAAGCTAATTGTGAATTATGTCTTCATTTGTATGACTTTTGGACATTTTTCGCGAGTGATTTACTCTAAAATTTCTGTATTCCTTGTGTCTTAGTTTCTGAACATCTTCTGAGAGCTGTCCAATTGGCAGTAGCATAAGAGACTATAACATCGGCTCCATGAATTAGTATCTTTTGCAATGTGACAGGCATATGGAACCATGGATAGAGACCAACATACAATTATGCTCTTTTGTAAGTAACTCCTGAATGACGGCACATTTATTAGATACCCACTTGACATGGCAGAGAGAATAGTTGAGAACCTCTCGATCAGTTCACAGTCAGTTCCTGTTACTTCAGATGACTTTTCAGGGTTTTCAAAGAACTGCCGAGCAGTATTACCGTCAGTTGAGTTTCCACCTCCTTGCTTCGGCACATCTACAATCAAATGCATCTTGCTCCAAAATTTAGCTTGCATTTCTTTTTTTCTGCGTTCAACATTTGCCTTTTCTTTTTCTCCAACTGATCTCCATTTTCTAGTTTCCAATTTATAAGAAATGTGCAACAAGAACTCAAAGAACCTTATACGAGCGTTAAGGCCAAATGAAAAGCTTTCTTTCTTGCATTCGCATTTTTTAACTTCTCTAAATCATTCATAATTTATGGCGAGGCACCACAAATATAACACACTTGCTGGTATGAGTTATTCATTGAACTGGAGCAAACTTTACCATCTACCATTGTTTTGATTTGAACGTGTTTTACTTCAATTTTGTATTCACCAATTATTACAAATGTGGATTTGAGTTGTGTTATCTCCTTCTCTATCCGCTCCTCCCTGATTGTTGTGGACGTTTCTTTGATGAATTGGAAACGGAGCGGTCTGCAGTACCGAGGAGAAGATTTTCTAGGATTGTCCCAGAGAATTTCGTCAGACTGTGCTGTTCTTGCGGACACTTGCCGAGGGACAAGTGTCTCCACCTGAGAAATGTTGCTTGTAGGTGCTGTGACCTCCACTTCCATCACAACCCTATTTCCAAATCATCTGCAGGTTTTTCTCAGTTTTTCCATCACAAATTTTCAAAATATTAGTAATGATTTCCTGAATTTTGCACAAACGCATTAAAGTGAGATCAAGAATGTCCTGAAGATAAATTTGAGCCAAAGAATCAGTTAGAATAACAGCCGAATTATCCGAATAATATTGATTTTTTGCTTCCAAGATTTTGTAGTAAGGAGGCTAGAGAGTACATTTTCTCTGAGCGCCCCTTCTCTTAGTGTACGAATGCGTTGCGAGTCATTTTCATGTCTAATATTAAACCTAGTGTTTTTTCTGGAGAATAGCATTCTGGCTGTGCTACATTGGATTCTGCTGCGCGCTTCATTCTACCCAGGGTTCAAGGAGTACGAGTTGACGCCTATTCTATGACATCGGCAACCTTCCTTTCACCACTTAATCTAAAAGTGCGCTGAGCGACAAATGACAATTCAGAGCTTCTTTCTAATAACATGTCGCTGACCTTTCGCTTGTTTCCTCTTTCGCTGCTTTCGTGAAACAGTTTCTTAGGCCTTCCTCGTCGCATTGTGGGTATTTTTGAGCGCTCAGAAACACTGAACTCTTCACTGAGCCATGCAGAAAATTTACTAGACAGCTTTGTTTCTACTCGGTGACACTGTTTCCGCTTTGCGAGATTGTAACAAAATGTCCTGATTTTCTTGTGAATTTCCTCCTCAGTTGGCTTCGACACTTTGTCAAGTCCCAATCGTGATAAAATGTAATTAAATAAATATTTTTTTTATTTTCAAGTGTACTGACATTCTGAACGCCAACTCCTCTACGCACGAACTCGAACAGTTCCCTTCGAGTGATATCGCCGCGCGAGAGTGCAGTTCCTACAAAAGAAGAGCATATCTCACAAAGTTGCGAATGGCTGCACGAAATATTGTACCAGTGCAGAGAAGAAATATGTGGTGACGAGTGAGTACAATTTGAACGCGAAAATAAATGAGCTTTTTTGTAGAGCTACACGAAATTTGAATCACGTAAAATCCATCTACATAAAACAGTGTTAAAATAATTTTTTATTAGTATAATTTCGGGAAATACCTTCAATAATTTGTGTTACCAGAGAGAGACATACCTGTGCTACAAGGTCCATGTCGACGTAGTCGTTTCAGCATGTAGAGAACAGTAAAGACATTTATTCAGAAGCTTGCTGAATCACAAGTGGAGATAAACGGGCGGTAGCGCACAGACGGCCGACTTCTGGACGTTGCCACATCGTGCCCATTGTTGCCGGTGTGTTCTCAAACACATTTTCGTGTGCTCTGGTTTATGTTCTTCAAAGAAATACCAATTTTAGAATTTTCCAAGAAAGTTGAATTTTGTATTTTTGTCCAGCTAGCGACGCGAAATTGATCAGTGTGGGGCGCTGCCCCGCTGGTGGGAGAGTCCTGGTTAGGGGGAAACCCCACTAGCGACGGTAGGTCGGCGCCGGATCTCGCTATGCAGCGGGGGAAGATCACCGCCACCTCCCGAGAAAAACATGCACTTCACTTACGGGACTAATGACCAAAGTAGTTGACACGCCCGGAAACATGAAAAAATCAATCAATATTTGTTAAAGCTGGACACAGCTGTAAACGATATGGCTTTACCTTACGGCGCCTACGTAACATACGCCACAATATACTTTGAGGAACATTCAGTTCCCTGCTGCCTCTTGTAGTCGATTTATTAGGGTTACGGATAGAAGTTTCCCTGATCCGACTAACTTTCGCTTCTGGCACAGTGGGGCGTCTACTGCTTCACCCTTTACAGAAACAACTCGTAGCCACAAATTGAGCGTACCATCTGCATACAAAGTTGTCAGAAGGATAGTCCTTCCGCCAAAATGGCGCTGAAGTAATGATAATGGATTGATGTTGATGTTACTCATGAGTACAAAACTCTTTCTCCTTACCTCTCACCGCTATTTTGTAAACATTGCTGTAACTGCCATCTGACGTTAACGGAAGTAACTACAATTGTTGCATAACGAAACTTCCAGCGTTTGTCAATCACAGCAACTATAAAGGTTCATTCACAATGCAAACATAAACATAAGCACAATACGTAGACGTAAACATTAACATAAGTGATGGATTGAAGTATTCACAATATGTACCATTAATGTAAGGAAAATAAACGTTTCTGTTGGCTGTGGGACATTCTAGTTCACTATTGGTTGTATGTGAGAATACGTGGATCGTGACCGTAAATAGTGATACTGCACACTTCATCAAATGAACTCATATATAATAAAATAAAACGAAACTATTACTTATATAATGTTTTAATTTGAATGAAAATGAAAACTAAACTCTACTATGACTACTACAACAAAGCTAAACTTCAAAATATTGTAATTTAAAAAACAAGAAAAAACCGACGAAATCACCGAAAACCACCCCCGAAAACCAACCACGCAGCCCACAATCAGTAAAACCAACCCATAGCCTTTTGCACTGAGTTCTATAGGCCTACAATACAGAACTGTAGTACTCTTGCGGCCGATTTCACCAACGCTGATCAGTAGCTTTGACGACGCGTCAAACGCCTTATTTACGTTTCACCAAGGTCGTTTCCCTTGACGATCGTCAAACTATTCGTCAAATTTTGACGGAGCGTTACCCCGCCATCAACGACTCGTTAAACTGCTGTTGTGAGATTATGATGAATCAAACGCATGCATTGTTTTTATTAACTCAGTTATTTTACGTTTTTGCTGTTCAAGCGCGGCGTCTGATATGGGAGATAATTGTGATGCTTAACGTTTATTTACAAATCATGGGTCCAGAATACGTTATTACTATATATATATATATATATATATATATATATACTTTTCATGAACTGGAAGATTCTCAATTCGTAACGAGAAAATGTCGAATCCTGTGTTCTGGAAAAAATTAGAAGAAATAAAATCGCGTCTGGCATATCCCTCAAACAGAAACAAGCCTCTAACGCCCATGCCCAGTAGTAGTTGATAGCTTTTAAGATTTTACTTTGCTAGACATTTCCTCCGGCCATTGCAATGGTATTTTGTCATCCACGGACTGCGATTATGTAAATAAAAAGATCGTTTCTTTCGCAAATCATTTTACGCCCACAGTATGTGACATTTGCTCGGGGTGCCAACACGTAACCAATAAGACGAGATTTTTTTAGAATAGCAAACTTTCTGGAGATACGGAGATGATAAGAATGCACCCACATGCCAATTTTGTCTTCGAAGAAAAAGAATTAGAACGATTCAGAAATCGAAAAAAGTATTTCTTCGTAAATGTGCAAATATGTGATTTTCATTGTGCCAACCTACTTGGAACATAATAGTTTATGCGTCTTCAGTTATCAGCAGGCTCAATAGCCAATGCGAAATCGCGTTGTAACCTGACATTGTAGCCAATTTCTGTACGAGGAGAAAAAATCAACACACGTTCCTTGACGAATCGTCAATGTTAACGTAGCGTCATTTCTGACGGAAAAGTGTTGGTGAAACGTAAGGATGCATCAATATTTTGACGTTCGTAAAAAATTACGATCGTCAAGACAGATTTGACGAGTGTTGGTGAAATCCACCGTTGGTGTTTTGTTCGTCCAACACTATCTTGTGTAGAGGCGTAATTCGTCTATCGACGTCGACCCTGTTTCGATATTAGCTTTGAGTTAACGTACTGTGATTGGTTCATTTCATACCGGGGGGGGGGGTGTCTTGCGCATCGTATCCGACCTCAACCAATGTGCTTCAGACATCAGTTTGCATCACAATATTAGCGAGAATTTTAAATACAGACAGATGCCAAAATTATCACCTCGTTACAAGACACTGAAACAGATTTATGAAGCATTTCTTTTAAATATTGTATCTTTCACACCATCATGCTATTTTTGGTTGGTTACCGTCGAAAATTGTCACTTTATGCTACTTTTAAAATATTTCTCCAAACTTCTTGCTCTTCGTGCAACATGGCGGCCAGCGTCTGGTCTCTTCAAACGAAGTGCCCGTGCTGTGGTCACGTGGTTCGTGACGCAAACTGGTGCTGCGCAGAACGAGCAAAAATCGGTGCGACGGTGTAACGCAACCATGTATTTCCCCCAGTTTTTCTTACTCAAGCATAAACACAGAAGCTTGCAAGCTATAAAGTCAACGTTTTAAGTGTTATGCTTATGCGAACGCCTTGTGTGAGTCCGCTTATGAACGTAGACTTAATTTTAATGTTAACGCAAAGCTTATGTTTATGTTTTTACGTTGTGGCCTTACAATTGGCCTTAATAATTGTAATTATTTCCATTGTCTCTTAAAAAGTCACGAAACCCCGACACTCATTTTGAATAATCCTGTATAGGGGAATGATTTATCCTTTTTCGTTACCATAGCTTAGCATTTTTAGTTTTTATGACGAAAATTCGCCATTTTCCGGCGCGCGATTACAATGCTTTCTCTTCCTGCGAAGTAAAGGCAAGAAAATTAAAATAAACACGTAAATTTCGAATATCCAAAGACGTGCGACTTGATTCTTGGGTTGTCGTATGACGACAGCTGTGTCGTAAGCACTAGTCATTAGAATTCAGTTGGTACGCGCCGAATGAACGGAAGCGAGTAAAAACAATCAAATGCACTCATTTTGCTGTCAATATCGAAACTGTTACATTGTTTTTGGATTTACAGAGTTCCTTGGTATATAACGAAACCGCTGACACCTCTCACGTAGCTGGGGCCGCATAGGTTTCTTTCAGTTATTGCGCGTTTTGGAAATAGAAATTTGATCCTTAAAGGAATCTTTAGAATTTCAAAAATATTATCAACATAATAGGAATTTTTGAAATAACTAGGAGGAGCCTGCTAGATTTCTAACTCGCCAGCGTTGGACCGTGAAGGAACCTACTAAAATTCCTGATTATCGTTGACCTGTAGCAAACTGAATTATTTTAAAGTATATTGATATTGATTTTTCGAATACACTCGGTTGTTTACTTTGGTTTGAATTTTTCAAAAGAATTCTGTTACGTTGGTAACGTTTTTGTATTTCTAAAGAATCCCTTAATGCATCAAGTTTCATTAGAATTTTCGAATTTACTTGACGTTTTAAGTTTTATATTAATGTTAAGTGTTTAATATTGCTCGACATTGTGTTGTAAAATTAGTTTCAAAAATTCCAAAAAATGCAATTTTTGCCATTATTGATATTAATTGTTTAATATCTCTCGACATTGTGTTGTGAAATGAGTTTTAAAACCTCAAAAAAATGCAATTTTTGCATTTTAATGAAATATATTCCTTAATGAAATATGTTCCTTACAGACATCTTGAAATAAGTTCATGTACAATTTTTCGAAAAAATTAGTAGTTTTTTAGTAATTTTGCACGAAACACAGGCAAGTTATATTTTTTCTCGAAAACGGCATCAACTTCTTTTTTTAAATGTTCTTATATGTATTGAGACGTAAAAAATATAGTGATAGTCCCATTTTCGGCGAACTCTCCGTATTTTCAAAAATTGTAAAAAGCTAACATCTCAAAAGAAAAAAAATTGATGATAGAGAGTTTCACCTTAGACAAAGTCCGTTCCAAAAATTTATATCAATGATATTTTCAGAAAGGATGAATAAGTAACATTTCAATATTATATTCTTCTGCGATTTTGTAAAGAAATGTTCTGTTTCTATGAGAAAATGAACTTACAAGAATCGTGTATTTTATTACAACTACTTACCCCCAATTACAACAATATGTTCAAATAGAAATGCTCCTCCTGAATATTCATGATTTCAGTGAACACGCTTCATTACATAAATTAGATCACCCGTGTGCAACTCATGGATGTCAAGTGTCGAATAATATTTAAACATTATTCGAGCTATTCTTTTACAAAACTTTTACTGAATTACAGCTTATCTTTTGACTTACACATTTCGCCTGAGAAGTCTACCGCCGCATTGTGATGGAAACGCCGAAGCTTGTGGCCCAGGGTCCCATTGAATCGTGGTAAACGAGCTGCAATCTGAATTGAAGCCTTTTTTTAATTTTTTTAAAAAATTTGTTGCGTCTACACCTTGACGCAACGCGTCTCCAGGCCCCTTAAGGGGCGTTGAGGGCTTTGCACTTCTCGGAGTAATCATCCATTAACGTGCTTCACTTTTAATATTAGTCAAGTCTCGTCACGTCGCAGTCAGTCAGTGCCTTTTATCCCTTCGGCCAGGGGCTCGACGGCGTTAGATCCCGGGGTTCCTGGCCGGTCACCCAACCACGAACCCGCGAGTCTCGAATGCGTTTAACCTTCGTGACTTCACGGAGCGTAGTAAACGCATTCGGCTAGCGCCGCCGGACGTGGCGGGACTCAGGCCATGAGACCTGCTCATCCATCTGAGCAGATTTCGCTACGCTTCTTTCTCCAACTAGGGGAGAAGGTATCACTTGAGCGACGAATCAGGCAATTTGAATTTTTTCGCCCCTACAAATCAACGGCAACGATCGGGTTTGAACCTGCGAACTTGAGCACAACAGTCCAATACGCTAACCGTTACACCGTCGACGATTGCGAGTCTGATTCTGGACATTTGGCAGGCTAGGCAGCCACAGAAAGGAGGTTGCCCTGAAGATGAGACCGACGCCATTCTTTCAAGCGTCTTTTACACTATCCGAAGAAAATCTTGATAAAAAAATTCAAAATATTTTTGAGAAAATTTTGAAAATGTTGATTTCTTGAACTCTGAATTTTCAAAATTTACAACTTTACAAATAATGCGAGAAAGTACGTACTGTTGTAGTTCATCCAGTTAAAGCATCTTGTGCTGTAACCCAGAAAAAGTAGCGGTGTTACAACTGCACATACTTTTTCGCAATATTGGAAATAGTTACGTAATATTGCGAAATATGGCAATTTTTGACCTAGCACCTTAGCTATAACTTGAAAAAACATCCGATTCAACAAATTCAAACGAAGCAAGTGTTTCATATATCTGCATTTATTTCGATTGGCAGGAACAGTAGTCATTTCTTACTTTTACATTTACTTTTCATGAAACAAACATGAATAAATTTAATTGTCACAATATTTGCAGCACATAATACAGAAAAGTAAGAATAATTTTACACAAGCCTGCCTTGATTACATTGAAGTGATTTTTAAATACCATAATCAGCGAACTAAACTTCATAATGTAAAGAAATATGTGTGTTAATTCTAATTTACTTTCATTACCTCCCTTCAATCTATTTCCTTTCATAAGATTACTATCTATGTCATACAGTTATCACGACCGACAACAATGGGATGAATTCTAAGAATTTTGAAATCCCTATGGGGACATTTCGAATGCGTCGAAATGGGATCATTGCCACTATCTGTAGCAACGTGAAGGGCAAAGCCAAAGGAGATGAAGCACATATTTTGAAAGAGAGTAGAAGAACATTCTTTGTCCCATGTGCACGTCATAATTAAGTTTGGTTGTATCTGAAGCAGTTCATTCTTCTTCTTCCGCTGAGCTCTTTTTTAGTTTTTCAAAGATTATTTGCTGTTTCCGTTGTTTCGCCACACAGAAGAGCTATCCTCCAAAAACTCGTTACTATCAGTGTGAAGTCATTACCATATACTACTCGATGGGAAGACAAAATAAATGCAGATAAAAATGTGCGATTTCAATTGTCTACAATCATAACAGCGTTGATTGAAATTCAAGAATTGACGAAAAGCAAAGATGAAAAAGTAAGTTCTGAAATCGATGGCTTCCTCAAAGAATTGAATTCTTTTACATTTATTATTTTATTAATTGTATGGTATAATAGTTTGCAAATTTTCATTAGAGCAAGTAAAATATTTCAGTCACCTGAAGTCGATTTACAAGCTGCAATTAGTAGCCTACAATTGATGGTATTTTTCGTCAGCTTCAAGAATTTCGACAGCCTGGTTTTCAGATGAGTATGAATGAAGCTGCGAGCTATTTGGGGATTCATAGCGTCGTATGTTTTCACAGCCGGAGTCAGTATAAGAGAAATTTGGCTAGCTCAGCCGCCGACCTGGAGACGACCCCGACGACGCTGCCGCCACTGAAGACGTCCACCGCAGACGTGGACGAAACGTTTGGCTCCTCAATGCCAACTGGACCACGGCCTACCAGCCCGGAAAATTTTTCTTATATTTGGGGATATGTGGTCATCTTTCCAAATTGGGGCGAGTCTACTCACTGCTTCTCTTCCAATCGCAATTCGTCTTTTTATTTCTTTGGATAATTCTCCATCGGCCTAAACTAGGAGGCCCAGGTAAATAAAGTCTGTCACTTTTTCATAGTTTTTTAGTGCATTTGTTGGTGGGAGGACTTGTCATTTATCCATTATCATCACCTTAGTTTTGACCTTATTAATAGTCTGTCCTTATTTGTTGCTCGTCTTCTCTATTCGTTTTATCAAATGGCTCATTTCGTCCTCCGAATCTGCACATAGTGTGGTATTATTGACAAATCGTAAGTTGAAATAAAAGAGGTCATCTTCGTCAACATACTAGCTTTATTAAGATAGCCGGCTTTCGACGGCTTTGCCGTCATCATCAGTCTATAAGATACAGAAAGATATAACAAAATTATAAATAAATACACAATAAGATAGAAAATTAAATTACAATTAATGGATAAATCAAAATTAACATAAAAAACAAAAGGATAATCGATATACGATTGCAAAAGATAAGGAACATATAGCAGATAAAATTGCAAAAATGAATTGCGACGGGAGGGGGGGGTTAATACAGATAATACCAGTTGAAATTTCAGATTATAAATATATGTGAAGAGAACCAAAATTAATATATATATATATATATATATATATATATATATATATATATATATATATATATATATATAGATTAAATGGGGGATAGTAAATAATAATTAATATCAAATGTTATTACAAATATGGGGGAAAATTGAATAATAAGTTGAGCCGCTTTGCTTACCTCGCTGCTTTCGGCAAAAGTCGGTCGACTGTGCCCAGAGGAAACGTGACACGGGTTTTTTATTGCTTTCGGGAGATCCGGCGAGGGGTCGGAGGAGGTCTGTTTAGTGTTCTCTTAGGAGGCGGGGGAGTCAGTTGGTGAGGTCGGGGTGTGTAAAATTATTAGTAGAGGGGACAGAGGGAAATTAGTTTGTTCATTGAGAAGGGCCTCAGATTTCTGTTTGGCTTGAAATATGTGAAAGATTTCTAAAGCGCTTCTGTTCCAGAATTTATTTTCTATTTCAAGAATTTTAATGTCTGAATCTGGGCGGAAAGTGTGGCCTGCGTTAATAAGATGTGTAGCAAAGTGCGATTTGTTTGTATTGTGTTTCCATGCATGTAAATGTTCTTTAACTCTGATATTGAAGCTTCTACCTGTTTGGCCGATGTATTTAGCCTCGCAATTGTGGCAGTGGAGTTCATAAACTCCTGATTTCGCCATGAGTGGGGTGGTGTTGTGAGGTGAGAGTAGGTGTTTGAGGGCTTTGTGTGTGGTAAAGGAAACGTGAAAATTGTATTTGTGAAGAATATGGGCTACCTTCTGCGATATTTTTCCAAAGAACGGAATAGAAATAAATTTTGATGGTTTCTGGGTGAATGGAGTGAGGCTTGTATACGTTTTGAGTTTTTTCTTATTTAATTTGCGGCGTAGTATGTTGTCAACGAGAGTGGTACTGTATCCATTGGCGGTAGCTATGTATTTAATGGTGCGTGTTTCTTTTTGAAAATTGTCTTGTGGTAAGGGAAGGCTGACAAGTCTGTGAATCATGGCATGGAAAGCTGCGTGTTTGTGGGCAGATGGATGTTGGGATGTGTTGTGGATGACAGTGTCTGTGTGTGTGGGTTTTCTAAAAACATTGAAGATGTGTTTATTATCCAACCTAGAGATGGTTAGGTCTAAGAAATTAATTGATTGGTTTTCATTTTCTAGTTCTTTAGTGAAATTTATGGATGGGTGTCTGGAGTTAAGGAACTCGACAAAGATGTCGAGTTGTCTTGTTGTACCTGTCCATAGAGCTAAGATGTCATCGACGTAGCGGTACCAGTACGTTAAATTTTGAAGAAGGGGATGTTGTGTTTCAAACAAGAGTGTTTCAAAATTGTCCATGAACATGTCTGCAAGAAGTGGTGACAGTGGTGATCCCATCGGAAGACCAGAATTTTGTTTGTAGAAAGAGTTATTAAACATAAAGTAGTTAGTGTCCATGCAGAGTGAGATCAGATTATACATTTCTGTTCGTATTGGTACGGGGCATGTAGCTTTGTCCAGGATATTTTGTAAAATTTATTTCTATTCCGTTCTTTGGAAAAATATCGCAGAAGGTAGCCCATATTCTTCACAAATACAATTTTCACGTTTCCTTTACCACACACAAATCCCTCAAACACCTACTCTCACCTCACAACACCACCCCACTCATGGCGAAATCAGGAGTTTATGAACTCCACTGCCACAATTGCGAGGCTAAATACATCGGCCAAACAGGTAGAAGCTTCAATGCCAGAGTTAAAGAACATTTACATGCATGGAAACACAATACAAACAAATCGCACTTTGCTACACATCTTATTAACGCAGGCCACACTTTCCGCCCAGATTCAGACATTAAAATTCTTGAAATAGAAAATAAATTCTGGAACAGAAGCGCTTTAGAAATCTTTCACATATTTCAAGCCAAGCAGAAATCTGAGGCCCTTCTCAATGAACAAACTAATTTCCCTCTGTCCCCTCTACTAATAATTTTACACACCCCGACCTCACCAACTGACTCCCCCGCCTCCTAAGAAAACACTAAACAGACCTCCTCCGACCCCTCGCCGGATCTCCCGAAAGCAATAAAAACCCCGTGTCACGTTTCCTCTGGGCACAGTCGACCGACTTTTGCCGAAAGCAGCGAGGTAAGCAAAGCGGCTCAACTTATTATTCAATTTTCCCCCATATTTGTAATAACATTTGATATTAATTATTATTACTATCCCCCATTTATTGTATATATATATATATATATATATATATATATATATATATATATATATATATATATATATATATATATATATATATATTAATTTTGGTTCTCTTCACATATATTTATAATCTGAAATTTGAACTGCTATTATCTGTATTAATCCCCCCCTCCCGTCGCAATTCATTTTTGCAATTTTATCTGCTATATGTTCCTTATCTTTTGCAATCGTATATCGATTATCCTTTTGTTTTTTATGTTAATTTTGATGTATCCATTAATTGTAATTTAATTTTCTATCTTATTGTGTATTTATTTATAATTTTGTTATATCTTTCTGTATCTTATAGACTGACGATGACGGCAAAGCCGTCGAAAGCCGGCTATCTTAATAAAGCCAGTATGTTGACGAAGATGACCTCTTTTATTTCTTCTTATAAGAACGTCAACAACACCCAATCAGAATTCCCACAATTCATGGACGCAAATCTAGCGATTCTGATGAACTCTCTCTTCTCTCTCTCCAAAAAATTCACTTTCTACGGACTGAATATCTGGTTCCTTTCAAAATGCGCAAAAATGCATATCGTGCCGGATTTCATCAAAGTTTCGACAAATCTTCACACTAAGGCCGCCTCTAAAGCTGTGGATGCAGCCAAATCAACGTTGCTGAAACTCGAGATCCAAAAATGGTATTCGGCGAGGGACAAAGTGTCTCTGGATCTCTATTGGATTCGAGGGGAGTTGGCATCACGACTACACCCCGCAGAGTGGTCTACCCTCGACAGCTGCATTCGAGAACGTGTCTTCGCTCTTGGAGAAAAGAAGAAAGTCGTGCAAACACGTAAGTTGAGCCGACTTGCTTCTCGCGCTGCACCGGCCCACCCACCCCGTCCGTCACCTAACGGCGATCCAGTCTTCCATCCCAAAGTAATTAACCTTTCTTCGACAACACTATCCAATAACGAACATTCACTTCTAGAAAAAGGCCTCAAGCATTGTCCTCCTTCTCAGTTCAGTGGCACTAAACTTAAACAATTATGCATTCAAACAGACACAAGCATTCCTTCTTCTAACAACATGCTCCAAACTAAATATGATATTGCCAGCGCTCTTTCCCGGGAAAAAACCGAAGCCGGTCACATCAAAAACACACACCATGAAATTACTACTGCCAAACAGCTTCTCAAGAAAGCCACGGAAAACAACTTGACCATTACAAAAGCTGACAAAGGGAACACGGTCGTCATACTCAACACCCAAGACTACAATGACAAAATAGATGATTTCCTGAATGATGAGAACATTGAACAAATTCCTAAGGACCCTACGAGTAAACTTCTTGTTAAGCTGAGAACAGAACTCAAGGACTCCCCCGCCCTATTCACTAAATCCAGATATTTTATTCCCTCTAATCCCGCCCCCCCTCGCCTCTACGGCCTCCCTAAAATCCACAAAGAAAACATACCTATTAGGCCTGTTGTTTCCTACACCAACACTATTACCCACAGACTCGCTCACAGACTCAACAACCTCTTTCATGAACACGTACGTTTTAAACCCGTCCATACCATCAAGAACAGTTTGGAACTTGTGACCAAACTTCAAGACATATACATACCGGCCAATGCCAAACTGATATCCTTTGACGTTACAAATTTATTCCCTAGCACCCCGACTCAAGATTGTAAATTAATTTTACAAAATATCCTGGACAAAGCTACATGCCCCGTACCAATACGAACAGAAATGTATAATCTGATCTCACTCTGCATGGACACTAACTACTTTATGTTTAATAACTCTTTCTACAAACAAAATTCTGGTCTTCCGATGGGATCACCACTGTCACCACTTCTTGCAGACATGTTCATGGACAATTTTGAAACACTCTTGTTTGAAACACAACATCCCCTTCTTCAAAATTTAACGTACTGGTACCGCTACGTCGATGACATCTTAGCTCTATGGACAGGTACAACAAGACAACTCGACATCTTTGTCGAGTTCCTTAACTCCAGACACCCATCCATAAATTTCACTAAAGAACTAGAAAATGAAAACCAATCAATTAATTTCTTAGACCTAACCATCTCTAGGTTGGATAATAAACACATCTTCAATGTTTTTAGAAAACCCACACACACAGACACTGTCATCCACAACACATCCCAACATCCATCTGCCCACAAACACGCAGCTTTCCATGCCATGATTCACAGACTTGTCAGCCTTCCCTTATCACAAGACAATTTTCAAAAAGAAACACGCACCATTAAATACATAGCTACCGCCAATGGATACAGTACCACTCTCGTTGACAACATACTACGCCGCAAATTAAATAAGAAAAAACTCAAAACGTATACAAGCCTCACTCCATTCACCCAGAAACCATCAAAATTTATTTCTATTCCGTTCTTTGGAAAAATATCGCAGAAGGTAGCCCATATTCTTCACAAATACAATTTTCACGTTTCCTTTACCACACACAAATCCCTCAAACACCTACTCTCACCTCACAACACCACCCCACTCATGGCGAAATCAGGAGTTTATGAACTCCACTGCCACAATTGCGAGGCTAAATACATCGGCCAAACAGGTAGAAGCTTCAATGCCAGAGTTAAAGAACATTTACATGCATGGAAACACAATACAAACAAATCGCACTTTGCTACACATCTTATTAACGCAGGCCACACTTTCCGCCCAGATTCAGACATTAAAATTCTTGAAATAGAAAATAAATTCTGGAACAGAAGCGCTTTAGAAATCTTTCACATATTTCAAGCCAAGCAGAAATCTGAGGCCCTTCTCAATGAACAAACTAATTTCCCTCTGTCCCCTCTACTAATAATTTTACACACCCCGACCTCACCAACTGACTCCCCGCCTCCTAAGAAAACACTAAACAGACCTCCTCCGACCCCTCGCCGGATCTCCCGAAAGCAATAAAAACCCCGTGTCACGTTTCCTCTGGGCACAGTCGACCGACTTTTGCCGAAAGCAGCGAGGTAAGCAAAGCGGCTCAACTTATTATTCAATTTCCCCCCCCCATATTTGTAATAACATTTGATATTAATTATTATTACTATCCCCCATTTATTGTATGTATATATATATATATATATATATATATATATATATATATATATATATATATATATATATATATATATATAGATATAGATATTAATTTTGGTTCTCTTCACATATATTTATAATCTGAAATTTGAACTGCTATTATCTGTATTAATCCCCCCCCTCCCGTCGCAATTCATTTTTGCAATTTTATCTGCTATATGTTCCTTATCTTTTGCAATCGTATATCGATTATCCTTTTGTTTTTATGTTAATTTTGATGTATCCATTAATTGTAATTTAATTTTCTATCTTATTGTGTATTTATTTATAATTTTGTTATATCTTTCTGTATCTTATAGACTGACGATGACGGCAAAGCCGTCGAAAGCCGGCTATCTTAATAAAGCTAGTATGTTGACGAAGATGACCTCTTTTATTTCTTCTTATAAGAACGTCAACAACACCCAATCAGAATTCCCACGTTATCAAGACACTTTCACGTTTATAATTGTTCCCTGCTATGATATTTATTTTTTACAAGCAATTTCTTTATATTTACATAAGTTCCTGTCATATGATTTTTATTTTTGTTCTGTTTCTTCTCTTTATGATGATTTGGTACACGTCTGGAATGCTGACACTGCCTAGAATGTTAGTCCCAAAGGAATTATTTTCTTTAAAGAAGATAAAATATTTTACGAGCGCCTTTAGTGCATTCCTTAAACATGAATTTAAACAGAGGTCTGTTCAGTGATCCTTTCTCTCTTCCTGAATTAATTCATCCTGAAACGGGTACAAGGTGTCTTTCTTCTCGGGGCTTTGCTGTGCCAGGAAGTTCGTTTTATTCAACAACGTTATTTTGAGGACGGAACCATTCTGAAACATTCAATATTACCCACAATATTCATATTCAATTGAATTCAATTCAATTTTGTAATTTGCTTACAGGATTATCGTATTACAAATTGCTCTGTGTACTCACAGCTCAATCATAAACATGTTTCGTTACAAATCACTCTCGATAGAACATGTAGTACATTAATCACTAGATTTCTGTTAATACTAAATATTTTACAATTTTTTTAACTTTTGTGGATTAATTTGAGTAGTTAAGATAAAAAATCACTAGCACGTAAAATACAAAAATTGTGAAGGTAATACAAAATGCAATAGACCAAAAAAATACATTAATAGAAGATACAATATAATTAAGACAGCAAATAGAAAAAATACAAATAAAATAGCCAAAGATACAAACCAATGAATTCAACAGAATTTGCAAAGATATACAAAATAACCTGCACCAAGTGAGACTTGCCGCGATATAGATATTACGAGGTACTAAAAATTCAATCATGAGGATGGTTGTAAAATTTAGCTTGAAGCTATTCATTTATTATAAATGCCCGTAATTTCAGTATTGATAAATAAAAATGAACAGTGTTTTACATTTTTCCGTGTTTAATTCTATCAGACAATTGGGAAAGGATAATACATTATTGTCGAATAAGCCCATTATAAATAGGAGAGTCACATAAAATGCGTTTACAGTTTTCATCGATGTTCACATTACATAGCGAGCAGATTGAATTTTGTGTATATTTTGTGACACAAATATCTATAGTTGATATTGACTTCATCATAGGACATTCTGATTTGAGCAAATATAACGTGTGACAAGTTCTACAACAACGATTCGGATAATTCGTCTGATAATTTTTCACTCATATTTTAACAAATTAACTTTTAAAATGAAATTCGTTGCTATTATTTTCATTTAGAGTTTCTTTTTACGTATTTTATTCCTAAATAAATTCTACATTTTTAAATTCATTAACAGAAACTACAAGATAAAATTACAGCGTTCTGGATAAAGAGAATGTGGCCTTTTGTGATCATTATGAAAATGTTGACTTTAGCAAATATAATTTCATTATTTAAAATATAGAGGTATATTTTTGTCATCAATCGCTCAGTTTGAATATTTTATTGTGCGATGAACGTTTTGTAATTCTTTTTGGAAGAAAAATGAATGAAAACGTCATGTGACAGCTTTCATTTGGTTTGTTTGATACTCTGTGTCACAAAGAGTGACGCATTGAATTTATTCAACATATTTATGTTTTTGAATTTGTTATTTTGCATATAAATAGAATAAATATAAAAAAGGATTGTTGATAGCGTGCATAAATAATTTAAATTTAAATAAAATAATATATCGTGACAAATACTTTTAATATTTATTTGGAACCGCAGATACAAGAGAGAATAAAAGCAGTATTTCGCTGTGGAGCCAATAGCGAAGCAGACTTCCGAAGGAACTTTCAGAACTCGTTTCGCACGTCGCATAGACTGAGGTGGTGCACGGAGGGTAGCACCTAGGGCTGGCGACCACCAGCCACAGTCGATTGCACTATCCCGGCGAATAAGCCGCGGTTTAAAGGGAAATGTATTTCCGAGCGTTTCGCGTGCACCTGCGGCAGACATCGTGGGGGCGGGGCGGTCTAGAAGCCCTCCCCCTTCCTCCGACGTTGGACTTCGGGGGGTGGGACGGGGGTGGGGCCACCTCCCACGCGCGTGCCATCGCAGTAGGGGCATTCACTTAGCACGCGCACTTATCAATTATTTATTAGAGAGAAAAAATATGAATTCTGCATAGGGTGTAAAACTGACGTGTGAGTAATTTGCGCCACCCTCCGCTCTTCGCCGCCTCGACACGCCTCTCTGGAGCGCACCTCGCGCGGGACGAAACTGGGCTGAGAACTGGATGAGATAGGCTGATGGGAGAGGCTGCGTAGAGCCGGCGGTTGTGGGATGGGAGGGGCGAAGCAGGTGTGGCCGTGGCGAGGGTGGGGGGCGGCGAGCGAAGGATCGTGGAACGGAGCGGGGAAGGCGGGGCCTCGGTGCCGCCAAAGCGGAAGATGAGTGGGGGCTATCCCACTCGTCAGGGGAAATCAGGGCCACGCAGTCGAGAGGTGGCCTCTTGGCGCTGCGCGGCGCCCAGTGTCACTCCCTTCCGCTCGCCTCGGCCCTTCCCGGCCTCTGTGGGCCCCTCCCGGCCCCTACCGGCCCCTACCAGCCCCTACCGGCCCCTACCGGCCCCTACCGGCCCCTACCGGCCCCTACCGGCCCCTCCCGGCCCCTCCCGGCCCCTCCCGGCCCCTCTCGGCACCTCCCGGCCCATCTCGGACCCTCTCGGACCCTCTCAGCCCCTCTCGGCCCCTCTCGGCCCCTCCCGGCCCCTCCCGGCCCCTCCCGGCCCCTCCCGGCCCCTCCCGGCCCCTCCCGGCCCCTCCCGGCCCCTCCCGGCCCCTCCCGGCCCCTCCCGGCCCCTCCCGGCCCCTCCCGGCCCCTCCCGGCCCCTCCCGGCCCCTCCCGGCTCCTCTCGTCTCCTCCTGACCCCTCCCGGCCCTTCCCGGGCCCTTCCGAGCTGGCTTCTCCCGGCCCCTTTCTGCTCCCTTCCGAACCATCCCTGTTCCATCTGATCCCTCCCGGTCCCTCTCGGTCCCGTCGGATCAATCCCGATCCCTCCGGTCTCTCTCGGCCTCTTACGTCTCCTCTCGAATTTTACTGCCCCTTCCGATCCCTCCCGACGTCTCCCTGTGCCTGTCAGCCCTTTCCTTATTTAATGTAAAATGAAAATTTTGATGCAAAAACATTACAAGTCGAAATTACAATGCAAATGTCAAACATTAACTGCAACCTCTGCATCAGTAATGTACAAGTACACCATTCGTGAGTTCTATCACAATTTCAAGAGATGAAGACATTTTGCGATAGTGCAAAAATACCATCACATCAAACGACATTATCTTCCAACAATTCCCATCTGTAAAATTTGAAGAATCCCGTCGTCAGAGTGGATCGTGAGCAAACACTCGACTAGAAAAGCAGCATATTTTGAATATACGACGTACTTTCCCTTTGGGAACTTACTTCTGTGACCGTTGTGACAAATCATTTATTCGTTGCGAACAGTACTAAATAATTGTGCTTCACATTTTGTTGATAGTTTTTATTTCATCAAAATAGGATTGAAGTACATTTTATTTAATTAAATTAAATTATTAAGAGAAATAATCAATTGTTTTTAACTGTACCGATAAAATACTGGTAACTTTAATAATAAATTAAGTTAATTCGTTATAAAACAATTAATAATTAATTTATTATTAATTACTTTCGTACCAAAACCTCCCTCTAGAATGCCTGTGCAATTGTTATTTTTGTACCCAAATATACATTTCATATTCAAACATAATTATTAAAATATTATCATTATTGCGGTTTCATTATTAAAGTATTACTCCAATGTCATTTTTACAAACATAATTTTATATTAGGAACTTATAGAAGATTGAATGTGAATGTCGTGTGTTTTGCATTTGGCCCAATATGAAATTAATATAGTGTATATGCAATGTAGGCTACTACCCCACACTTGCTTGTAATACCGGAGGTATTGCTCCCCAGCGAGCACTTTGGCTCTGTGACCCTTATCCTCGCCCCCTCCGGCGTACAAGAGCACCTTCGGGCTGACTTCCGGGTACGCCGGAACGTAGCACCTAATCGGGGTGCCTCCCCAATTAAGCCGGGGGGAGGGCACTGCCGGTTCAGAGCTACTAGCTGACTGGACAAGCAGCGGAGTCTAATTAAGCGCCACTCGCAATACGCCAACACGAATCCCTACTCAATTGGCCATGAGTATCGGCCACTGCCATGACGAAGCCGAGTGCCCAATTGGGGGCCACCCAGACCGAAGTCCGGGTGGCTCGGGGCTCCAACCCGTCTCCTCTCTGTCTCCACTTTGAAGCTATTGACGTGAGTATCGCCGGAACCTGACAGAGCGATTCATGCGCCCCGTAGGACTTTTATGTGGGTCTGGCAGCAAGTCTGGCCGAATCCTTTTAAAAGGTAGATGGGTAGGGGATCAACTGGTGGGTTACCGTGCGAACCTAAGTAACCAGGAGCTTAGCATCGCCTCCTCACAGCCTCCACCTTGAAGCTAACGACGTGAGTACCGCCGAGAAACTCGTGTCCGGAAGGTCGTTTCCAGCCTCCACCAAGAGCCTCCAGTCCTTCAGCTGCCGGTTCCCCCTTTGCTGGGAAAGGGGGAACCGGCACAGTTCGTAATATGTCTTTAAAATGATCATGGGCTGATTTGAAACTACTTTTTCACCGCGTCCTGTTGCTTGAGACAGTCGTTTAATGGCATCCTGTGGTTTGTGTCAGTCGCCGACACAAGGTTTATATTTCTAAAACGACTAAAATGGATACAAATTATTGAAAAATACGAGTTTTGTAAGGTCTAAACGCAACCTTTCTGGTGGAGAGGATCGTTGCTGCCAGAAATGATCTTTTTAAGGATTATTTCATAGGCGTTGTCTCCATAAGCTGCAAACGTTTTAACCGACATAGGTCTTTTTTGCGGAGAATGTGATGGTGTATGCTCTCCCCCTTTTTATACAAATGAATGTTTGTTGGATGTTAATTAAAAATTAATTTATAATTGATTTAGACAATTATATAACACTGATTTTGTGAATTGCAATAAAATTACTTCCATTGTCTCTGTGAGTCACAGTTTGTTTAAATTTTATTGTAAATATTTGGCTTTTGTTTTACTTCATTTAATAAAAAAACTGTTTGCTCCTTCCCTCTTGCCCGTAACTAGGAGCTTTGAATGGGAGTCCTTCACTACCACATCATTTCCCCACTCTCTGCGATTCGTCAGCCTGAGATCCTGATCATCGATAACCGCTCACGACCTTTCTCAGCTACTTCGGTTATGGCCTAGATGCCGCTTGGATCCTTCGCGGAATGATACTTATTGATAGGAAGGGGTGAATGATGGAGCGAACCTGTAGAAGGGGACGGGAGAATTGACAAGGAACACGGGAGTAACTTGAGAAAACCTGCCGCGAACCCACTTCGCCCACATAAATTCCACTTCGAACCGCCTGGGATCGAACCCGGACTTCAGCGGTGAAAGCCGTTCAGCCTCACCACTATGCCACGTGCAGCCCTCTGTTTCATTTAATATGCAAATCAGAAATTGCAAGTCAAGATCGTTAAACATCGTTTAGACAATTAGACGCTGCACGCTTTACGATAAAATATTTTTTTAATATACGCCATGGTCTGAGGCTAAATCGAAAATCCTAAGCGCCGTCACATATTTTTACAAATTCGCGCCCTCGTATAACCCCTTTCGTGTGATAAATTGATAATTACGATCTTAATGAACGTTTTATTGTGTATTAACGTAAATGAAGGAATGTTTAAGTAATTACATGTAAAATAAAATCCGTTTTCATTTAGGAAATATAAATGAAATGAGTATCGAAGTTTTATCTTAGATAGTCTAAAAGAGTCAGTTCCATCAAAGTTGACATTATTATCATTCTAAGCGTTTTTGATTGAATTGTCATCATATTAAATGCACGCGTACGGACTAAGTAGTTGTAAATGGCATCTAGCTACTGTATATGCAATATCCGTATATGATCGCTATGCGATGAAAACGTTCAATGCAATGAAAACGAGCTTATTTCCATGTTTGTACGCTCATAAATATGTAAAATAGCGGGACCGACCTACACCATTAAGCGTGTGAGTGGTTGAACTGACTACAGCACTCATGGTCTCCGTCAGAAGAGTGAACACAGTTGCTTCTGAAGACGTTTTCAGATGCTCAAGTGGCTTCCAATGTTCAGTAATTCTTGCGTTTGTCTCGACAGTGGAGAAAGACAGGACGATTGGGAACATTGAACTAAATTGCAGAATTTAAGCAGCTGGCCACTGAGCATAGCAAAAAAACAATACTCGCATTGAATTTTGTGTGCGTTTACACCTTTAATGTTGAAGATTGCAGCGACGAGATAGAAGTTGGATCAGTATTGTAAT
>BLKR01001692.1:2500-259502 GCA_011170035.1 Teleogryllus occipitalis | reverse complement strand
GACGGAGATGCGTGGACGGAGATGCGTGGACGGAGATGCGTGGACGGAGATGCGTGGACGGAGATGCGTGGACGGAGATGCGTGGACGGAGATGCGTGGACGGAGATGCGGGGACGGAGATGCGGGGACGGAGATGCGGGGACGGAGATGCGGGGACGGAGATGCGGGGACGGAGATGCGGGGACGGAGATGCGGGGACGGAGATGCGGGGACGGAGATGCGGGGACGGAGATGTGGGGACGGAGATGTGGGGTCGGAGATGTGGGGACGGGGATGTGGGGACGGGGATGTGGGGACAAAGATGTGGGGACGGGAGAGTGGGGCGGGAATGTGGGGAGAGGGACGTGGGGACGGGAACGTGGGGATGCGAAATGTGGGGAGGGAGATGTGGGGCTGAGGGGACGGGGAAGTGAGAACGAAGGGACAGGTGTCCAAGGGGACGGGGGACGAGAGGACGAGGTGACGGGACGAAAGAATGGTGGTCAGGGGACGAAAGGACGGGGATTGGGGTCGGGAGTTGGGGTTGGTGGTTGGGGGATCGTGGAACGAATGAGGTCGGATGCAGACGTAGCCACAATTGCAGATCCTCGATGTCCCTCGAGGAGAATCGAGTCGGTGAAATTGACGTTATCAGAAGAAAACTTGCCAAATTGGCGATATCGAGTAGAGAAATTTCAATAGTTGAGCACACAAAATGAAAAAGTGTATTAGGATCTAATGAGGGAGGCAATTGGGTGCCACGGGAGACGTTCACGAGATGCTTCAACAAACGATGATACGCAAAACCGCCTGATATTTGCGAAGCGATTTCAGCGGCTCGCGGGAGACGCAATTGTTACTTTAGTCGTACGTGATTATCTCTGTTAAGAAACTTATCAATTATATAGTGTATTTATATTGTCAATTATTCCAGAGTATTCTGGATATCTGGACATCTTTCTTACATAGTTTTTATTTCATGCAACGAACGCAACGCCTTCTTTCACTAGTTTCTGCGTAAGTTGAATAACTTGTATCAGTTAAATTATGCGTTTTTAGTACAGGGAGTCGTATCGAGAAATTGCATAATAATAATAATAATAATAATAATAATAATAATAATAATAATAATAATAATAATAATAATAATAATAATAACCTCTTACAGGAACCTTGCAAAGTAATATTTAAATCACCAGAGATCAAACATTTTTCTGGAAACTTTTCCGCACCCGTAGCGGCTTTCTAGAATACGATGCGAAAATATTTGTAAAAGTCTAGCAGGTGTTTGTAGAAATGTTGGCTTTGAGTTTTAATGTTGACAATACAGTTGGAAATGTGAAAAATTTCATTTCACTGAATATCAATACGTTCATTGTGAATATGTGGTTGCAGTTCCTCTTTACGGGCACCACACAGCCTTTGATGTTCCAGTGATTGGAATCATCAGTAATTGATGGTTACCTAGTAATTACAAATGTATCCATGTAGTCTTTTTACATTTTCTCTACATTAATTCAGTCAGGTATTTCAAGCGTGTTGCTTGCCTATATATTCAATGAAGCAGCATATCTCCCCTTCACCCGTCATCACCTCCTAAAACCAGTTTTTCACCTAAATAAACCTTCATTAACCTCCGCCTTGCGTAATGTGCTACGCATCTCGACCGCACGAGGGAAGACCAACGAGATTCGATGGGCGTGAAACGTGCTGAATGGACCAGCAAGAAGTAGCTCGAGTGTCGGGAACAAACCTTCCCCTTCCCTCTGCTCGTCCCTCAACTCACTCTTGAAAATCCCTACTCTACCGCACGTTCTCCCGTTTTGAGAGTTACGAACTACATCGCGTTGACGTTTTTAGTACGTTTTTTATGCAAATGTCAACGTGATCAAAGGGCACGGTAGTAAGGGTTGCCCAACTTGGCGAGACCAGAGGAGCTCCGGCGTTTGCGCCGGGGGAAAATAATGTGCCGCTAGTTCGACGATGTTTGCGCGTTGTTTTTATTTCAAGGGTGGAAGGATGTCCGCTTTTCTAGAGGTTATTTGCTGAACCTCCTCATATAATCCGAATAAGTTATATGGACCCGAGCGCTGTTTGATAGAAAACTACGCGAAAACAAACACCGTAATATGGCAACGTTTACCAATATTTGATTCGTGCATCCCTTCGTCCTCAATGAAATAAGAACAGAGGGTACAGACTCATTTGTTAGATTGTCAAGTATGACGAACGGCGTAACTCCACGTACACGAAACGTTTGTACACAGGACGCTATTTGGTTTCATCCCCCTTCACACGCGAGCGAAGATACATTAGCACGTGGATCAACCATTTGGCGAGATCACAATAGTGATGAAAAGAAAACCCAGAAAGCGATGAGTAAAATGGTTTCAAATAAACCCACAACACACAAAATACGCCAGCACGGCAGTGACAAAAGGAGTCAAAGCAATAATTCCAAGTACGTGGCGTGCTGGCCAGTTCTTGAAAAGGCGTGGTATTTAGTAATAATTCGTTAAACTACGAAATGCAAAATGATATCACGGAATGCCATTGCCGTCGTTATTGCCTGTTCTCACTACCCTTTAATAGGCAGTCCAGGATAACGTCACTTCATGATTAAAATATAAATGATTATCACAATTATGACGAAATTATCAAGAGAAGAGAGAAATGAGGTATAAATGTTATCCATCACGTCCATTATCTATAGAGCCATTCACAATTCAAAGGGCACGCTTTTCGTACTGAAGACACGCCCAGGGCGTCACTTATTTCATCAAACCATTTTACTCATTTCTATTCTCCTTGATTTATTATATTGTTCTTCATTATAATAATTGCATAATTGTCAGGAAAGGCATGCCAACTTTCCACTCTTTTTGAGAGAAACGAGAAGATTTCGGTGTATGAAGTCAAGCAATTATGGATTTACGGAAGTAACAACTCATAATATTTTTTATTACAGAGATAATATCTAAATTTTTCTAGCCATCAAATTGCAGAAAGTCCTAAAAAGGAGAACATAGAAAAGTCTGGATAGGGTTAAGGTACTTGAAGTGATTGGTTAGACTGCTGATGTAATTATTGTAATTACTATATATTAGTATGCGTAACGATCAAGCTAACGGACACGACACGTTTATTTACTTAATCTGTAAGTTTTGCTCGGGACTGAATCGTTAAAGTTAAATTTAACTAATTTGATAATTTTGAAAGAATTAAATTCTGTTAAATAGATAAATAATCTTTCCTCTTTAAAAGTAAAAATACAAATTATTTTCAATGCACTCACATCGTTCATTGTAAAATAGATAATATTGCGTTGCTTTTCACTCCAATGAAACTCAATGAAAATCTCATATTTTGGTTACAATGCAACGAATCTTCTAGGGGCGACAAGCAATTTAAATTACAGTTTTCCTAGGTAAAATATAACGTCACCTTTGAAAATTTCGTAAGTTCAAGAAAGCGAATTTTAGCACAGAAAACAAAAACAAGTATTAGGTACCCGAAACTATTACCAGAAAGTCGGAATAAAATTACCATTTATAACGAGAATCTCTCATTATTTTTAAACGACGATGAAACAAATCGTATGAGATATTTATAAAAAATAGACCTTCTTTAAACTCATTTTTATAACTCTATACTACGTAAGTAGTATGCGATAAAGTAAAACCGATGTAAACGAGACTTCTGGGTTCTTAAAGAAGACGACGATAAAACATTCGCAATAACCGAAAAATTACAAGCAGCCGACACAGAAGTCTCCATTGGACACTTGCCGAGGTCTTGTTCGGAACTTGCTGGTGTGCGAGCGGTTCGACACCCTACAAAGAAATCTGTCGGCAAATGTTTCGTGAGGCTCAAGTATTCCGCGTTGTCAGACTGCAATTACGCCCTGCCTCTGCTCACCCGACGCAACAAAAACGACTCATTTCGACCTCCCGAACTACCCGTCTCCACGCACACGCATACAAACCTTCCTTGAGAAGGAAGTATACAGGGCAGGGGGCGTCAGCGGATGTTCTAAACAGGATATTGTCCATAAACATTTGGAGGTCTTCGAGAGATACTAATAAGGGGCAACACAGCAAACTATTAAAACGTAAAACAATATAGCACTCGTAAAAAAGTAAAACAATATGTTTTAGCACTTGCTGCGTCCTAGAACTTTTCCTCCTCCTACTACGCACAAAAGAAAATACAAAAAGCATTTTATTTTTACGTACATACATATCGTACTATTGAATCTGCGTCATCAATTTTGTATTAACTGTACCGGGTAAATCGTAAGTTCATTTCCCAGGGAGGCCTTTCAAAACAATTCTCCCATCACGCGTCCTCTTTTCAATCCTCAAGTAATTCAATAAGTGCGTTCTTATTTCAGAACGTACACTCTCTAGACGCCACTGTTAATAAAAACCGCGCGAATACGTTTCTTGCTGCATATTGTTTCGGGAGGCCAGGACAGTTCTGGCCTACGTATGCATTCGGGGAGAAGCTAGTGGACATTACAGAAGTTCGACATTAGTGCACATTGAGACATAATTAACTACGCCGATTGAAAGACCCTTCAAAACCCAGACCTAACCAGACTGACAGGCATTCATACTGTTGTCGCAATCCTCATGAATACAGAAGACAATTTATGCGTCTTTTGCATTCTTCATATGAAATTCTTTACGTGCTGAGGTGGCCCAGTGAGAACAATCGTTGCTGTTGTAGTGCCATTGACGTGTTACTGTTCCAGTCCTTACGGTGACGGTTATTCAACACTCGCTACATAGAATTCAACCGCTATCTGGAGGATATTCAACACTTGCTACATAGAATTCAACCACTATCTAGAGGATATTCCGACACTTGCTAGATAGAATTCAACCGCTATCTGGAGGATATTCAACACTTGCTACATAGAATTCAACCACTATCTAGAGGATATTCGACACTTGCTAGATAGGATTCAACCGCTATCTGGAGGATATTCAACACTAGCTAGATAGAATCAACAACTATCCGGAGGACAATACCAACTGCCTGCTGCTCTAAACGATAGTTTTCCATGATTTCTCTCATCAGTACCAGACGAATACTGGAGCAGTATTTTCACAAACGGGCCATAGGTCACGGACCGCTTGCGATCTTTTCTTCAACCTTGTCGCCTCCTGTTCCTTACACATACCCTAGCATACACTACACTACCACATATATCGAGAGACCAACGGAGACGTAGAGCTTATCTCGTTCGGGCAGTGTCACGCTGGGGCAGATATCTCGAGGAAGAAAACCGCAAACCGACTTTGAAGTAAACGACGGATCTCACGGCCCAGCGGGAAGGATCAACGCCACCTTCTACCTATATCATGCACTATACACACGGAACTAATGACCAAAGTAGTTGACACTCCCGGAAATAGAATATATTAATTCACGAGACTGTGTTTAAATAAAAATAACCACGCGAGACAAAAAACAGAGCAGGACAGTAAGAAAATTCGGGTTTAATGTTGAGCATATTAAAAAAGTCTGGCCTCCCTTGCCTACTCCGAAAAAAGCTTACTTCCAGCGCCGATTATTTCGAGCAGTCACCATGTTATGGCTGAATGGGTTCACCAGCAAGCATCACGACGCACGTAACGTCAACAATGGAATAGTGTGGAATAATGAAAGTTCACGTGAGAATTTACTAGTATGGCGGTTCCCACCTGGTTGTTCGCAAACCCCAGGAGTTTGCGGACTTTGTGAAGGGGTTCGTAGAAATAATATTGTAATGGTCTAATTGTAAATCGCATACGTACCGTACTTGCACACGCATTAATACAGAAACAGGTTATATGTAGAACCAAATGTAGAATTCACACTTTCCGATATTGAACTAAACTTTAATTTATTTCCCTGATGATTCACAAATATCCCATCGAGGATTTTTTCCAAGTTTTCCCTCACCTTACGTGAGTACTCGTATCAGATGTTATTCACTAGCAAAGACAGTTTATTTTGTTTTCAGCTCACTAGAGTGAAAGTACAGTGTTATTGTATCCTTATTGTAATAATTTCTATAAGTTATTTAAGGTTTACTAACGTTTGTCTGTGTATGTTTTACGTTGTTTTTTTGTTTTGTTTTGCGTACTGATCTATTATACAACATATATTAATAGTTATAATTATCCATTCAGTTTTCTTTTCTTTTCTGTTTACAAAGGATTTGCCATGTCTTTCGATTTGTAGAAGGAATTTGCAAGAAGAATAAGATTGATTACATTTGTACTAGGACGTCCCCCGTAATTTGAAGTTCAGAGATTTGGAGCGTGTTTTGGTCGTATAGTCCGTAAAGAAATACCAAAATTAAAAATTATAACAATGCCATTTTTAAAACACTTCTCAACACTATTTGCTATTCCTTGTAGTATTAAATAAATTAATCGTTTCCCCTTTTTTCTTTTATTTCGTTATATTATGTTCATTCCCTTTAATTTGATCTTTCTTGCCAAATTATTTGTCGCTAATGTAAGCTTTTAAAATTAATTTTACTACTGTTATTTTTATTATTTTTTCTGTTTTATACTCAATATTTTAAATACGTTCACGAGATGTGATAATGATGATGATCATGATGCCTATGCCGTCAATAAAACTGTCAATAAAATAAATGAAAATTTAGAGACAATACCATTTATTTAATTATTAGCAATGTTAACATTACATCACCAATAAACCAACATTTTGTATTTCATCTTCGTCTTTATGTCACTAGTTTTCTTTAAGTGTCCTGTTTAATCAATTCTATTACGGTCATTCTGTTTTCCCTCTATTTTAAACACGACAATTTAAAGCAATACTTAATATGAATTAAATGTTATCTCCACATTAACAATAATAAAATGAAATTATATAACTCGAAGTGTGTGCATTGTTTTCGTATATAATCCAAGAAAACATAGTAGTATTGATAAATAAAAGTCTTTATTTAAAAAGTATTTCTCACAATTTTTTTATGCAACTACTATCTCAAAAACATTTTTTGAAACTCTGGAACTAGTTCCTAACAACCGAAAATAAAGTTATTTTCCAAACCAGTCTGAACAGTTGGAAATCGCAAAATCCCAAAATTGATTACTGCGGCGGGAGATGAAAATGGGAATTATACCTCAAACACATTTAAGGGGTTCGGGGAAAACGAAACAATGGCATGAATACTAGAAATTGAATTAAAACGGTTAGTAGCAACTTCATGCTTCTCATTATAATGAACATAGTCTGTGGTAATTTTCTCTAAATACATTCTGTATGAAGTATTTGAATTTATAAATTAACTTTGAATTATGTTAGGCAAACCATTACGGCTACATCATGTGCTTCAACAAAATTGCTATTCATTATGTACGTTGCATATTAGTGCGTTAATGTTAGTTCATTGAAAAAATTTGATGACTTGATAATGAACATACTCATAGAATAGGACTTAGTAATTTAGGAGTATGATCTACATCTTCAGAAAGATGATTATTAGGCATAGACACTTCTTAACAACAAGTAGTATGGTGAGAAACAAATTGAAAATCATGTGTTTGAAGTGTTTAAATGTGAAATAACCATGCTATTTGAAGTTTTGTATTAAAATAATAGTGTGTATTAAAATAAAGCAACAATGAACCAGTACGTTTAAATCATGCGACATAAGCAGTTATGAAATGTACTTATCTGCGTCCCAATTAATAGTGTGTACAACAATCAATGTGTACAATAATTAAAATATTAGTTTGATGAATTTTTAATAATGATGTAAATGTAGGTACTAAGTTTTTTTACTACTTAGAACATCCTTTGAAGTACCACCAATTTTTACTTTTCTTGACTCTTCAAACAACGAAAGTGAAAATCAAATAAGTGAATCACCTCAATTAACTAATGCGAAGTGTTCTTAACAGGGACGATTATTGGAGGAAAATGTGGCCTACTGAAATGCTGACACAATTATTCTCGTAAATTTCTATTTCCACAATAGCATTACGTACATTATACCATTACAACACATAACCTACTCTCATTTCTTAACCTGCCTGTACCCTGTGGCTGTCGCATCGCTAAGCATTTCCGCATTCATGAGGCTCCGATCTTTGTCTAAAGAATAACTTTGCGTCTTTTCAACGCGTCATTTCCAACGACTTTTAGGCGCAAATACGTCCCGTAGACACACATGGCGCCTCACATTCAGGCAATCGCCTTCCTTCAGCCAGAGCTTTGTGGCTAATGCTGACATTAGATGGATGAATTCCCCATAGTGTACTATCCCACGTTTTTTATCTTAAATAACAAACAAATAAATAAATAAATAAATAAATAAATAAATAAATAAATAAATAAATAAATAAATAAATAAATAAATAAATAAATAAATAAATAAATAAATAAATAAATAAATAAATAAATAAATAAATAAATAAATAAATAAAAGTAATTAATTAATTAATTAAAAAAAGAAGCCCGAAATAACCTCTTCATCGTTTTAAATGTTCATCTACACCGTCTGGCTATCGTGGAAAATTTACTACGTTTACCGAGTGATATCTAAGTTCTGTTTGTTTAAAAAAAACTCTCTAATGCAATAATACACATCAAAGAAATTGATAAACTATGAAAAGTAGATTTCAACAAATTGCATATTAATATCACGCTGACTTATGTCTGGTCGTGTAGTCGCGACGAGCTTAACACTCCAAACTTCCATGAAACATTCAATTAGTGCAATAGTGCCTCTGTGCGAAGTGCGAAACTTAGCTTCATGAGGTAGAAGTTTGACTTATCACCACAACCCATTACAGGAAGACAGTAAGCGAAGGGCTTGGAGAACGTAAAAGTACGAAATGTGTTCTAGCAAGAGGTGGAAACCGGTCTGAACTGGTTTGAGAGCTAATTACACTCCAAGCTTCGAGGCATCATTTATCTACACCGTAAACCTTCTGACAGTTTATGTAGACATGGTTAGTCTTAATTGCCTCCGAAATACTGAATCACGAACTCGAAATACGCAGTTCAAGTGATCGCGTACCGCCCCAATATTAAACAGTTTGTATGTCAAAAACGTAGGAGTGGGAAAACTGGGCTGACGATACGCCTTTTACCAGGACTACTAATTTTGATAATAAAAATAAACAGCACCTGAGAAATACGGTAAATCCTTTCCAAAGGTGCGATTCTTCGAGTAACATAACCGTACAGAGGAAGGAGGGAATCGAGTACAAAGACTAGAGGAAAGGAGACGTCAATTGTTTAAAACCTGTAGCAGGAAGGAAAAACAAATTAAAAATACATAAAAAACGGCTGATATAATTTGGAAGTTATCTGACTTTTCTTTTATTTATTTATTTTTATTTTTTATCTATTTTTTTATTATTTTATTAAATAATTCATCCCCTCCAGAAAGGCGTGAAATAGATTTAACCAAATTACTTCCTTCTATACATCTTATACAGTTTTTTGTGGAGTAAATTTAAAATATAAATGTAAATTTCAGTTTCATTCTACTCAAATATTTTGTTGCGTTGATTCACTTTTTAGGCTCATATTTATACAATATTGTTTCAGGTACTTCTGGAAGATTTGGGTGTGCTCGATGTAGGTTAAAGTGGAAAGAGTTAACAAACAAATTGTCTGGATTGCTAGTTGCATCGATGATCTTCAGTTTCGAAGGATTTGAATTCTTCAGGCAAGGGGTTTTCTCTTCTTCGAACACTCTTGAAAGGAAACATGTTCTAGATTTAAGCGTTATGAGATATTTTATTTAATACCTTACAAAACAAGTTAAGTAAAAAATAAGCCAACAATGTGTTAGGGCTGTAGGGCTTAAAGTAAACAAATAACAACTGGGTGAATTGAAAATGTAGCACCATGCATCTGCAGTTAGGATAGTCAACTAAGTGGACCCCCTCGTGCTGGTAGTTCACAAACAGCACTCGCATCTTTCTTGTCTAAACCACTTATTTCTTTTAGCTTTGTATTTTTGGATATTCATCTCCTTTCCATTTTGGAAGTAATTTAAAATATTCTGTTGGAGTTAAACTCAACTGACAATTTCACTGCCAGCTCAATTTTGATAAAAATGGAGCTTCATCCTTTTCCTTCTACACTCTTCATATGCGAATGCACCCAGTAGCTTCGATCGCTAGCCAAGACTAATTCATTTCAATGTATATTGCCGCAAAGTCGTGGACGTACAAGGGAGGATACGAAATTGGGTAGATTTTCGCCTTCACTTTCTTTAGATAATAGGGCAGTGCTGTCTAAGGAGAGAGAGCAGTCGCATTAACAAAAAAAAGTTCTTCCGTAAAAGTTAACCACATAAGTTAGATGTATTATTTATTTAACACAGACGGCAGTTGTATTTTTTATGACCTACAACGGGGAGAATTGCAATCTGTTCACTGTTTCATGAACTTTGGTATCTCTCCTAACTTATACATATGAAATAGAATTATGAATGCAGATTAAAACAAGTGTTATTGGCAAGAATTAGTAAAACCTTTTAGCTCCGGTATAATAAAAACTATTTTCAAAGGCAGATCAGCTACCTATTTTGGATATTATTCCTTATAACGCCCTTCGTGATGGAATTGACTTCCTGCTGCGAGACCACTGAGGACGATTATTTCAATAACTCCATTATCCATGGAGCTCAAGAAAACGTCCACAGATAGTGAAACTACATTTTTTTTGTTGATAGTGAAGCTACATTTATATTCATTGTCAACATCCTGTCTAGAAAGCTTGATTTAACTATGAGGTATGGATTGTAATGGAAGTTTCACTGCAAGAATTGGGTTTCTACGGGGTACGTTAATTTCTTCATTTTCAACTACAATATTATTTTTATAAAGCACTCGATTCCGTTGTAGTACATGGATTACAGGAATTTTGTTTTCAAACATTTGATTTTAACTTCTATAATTTTCGTGTGAAATAATTCGCCAGGAAATCAATTGAAAGTATCCACAGTTTACACGTCAGTAATCGATGCAATAACTAACCATTTTTTAAGAAATTGCGACATAAGTAATTATATATAATCTCTCTAGTGGAAATACTTCAAGCAGTAAACATTTTCTAGTGATTTATAAATAAATCAAGCAGAGAACAAACTACAAAAAAATAACCCAGCAAAAATATAATCTTGATCTGCACTTTGTCAGACGAGTGTGACTAGAACTATCAAGAGTATCCCTTTAATTTCACCAGGTCAAGAAAATTTGCTTACATTTTTCGTAATGTACGAAACTATATTTTTTTCCGTGTTCCTATCTGTGATTAAATCACTTCAAGGATAACTGATCCGCTTCTTAACTTTACAAATCCGCTTTAAACTACACAACTTCACATACGAGTTTTATACAGACTTGCTGATATTGGTATTGGGAACTCATTGGGAGGTATTTCTCAACACATCACAAGAAAACGTTCACATTACTGAAGTTAAATCCACATGAATACGAAACATTCATGCAAAATAAGAAAATACCTTTCAACCATTCACATTCATGGAATTTGTCAATCTGTCGTGTTTTTTTTCTTTTTTTTTTCTTTTCGATCTATCACTTTCATTTCTGACATGTTGCAACTTTTAAGACTGATCCCTTTAATATAAATCGCAATTTCCAGACCTCACCTACTTTACCTATCAAATTAATTTTCTGAAGGCCAATGCACTAAATTCGGTGGTGACGGTGTCGTTCCCTGCGATTTAAGTGCTCTCCGAGTAGGCGTGATCCGATATCTAAATTACTGGAAAGAAAAATTGCTGGTTATTTTCGAATGTCATTATTGCCACCCTCTAATAATCGCGTTGAAAGTCATAAATATGAGATAAAGGAGAAAAGTGTAAAAAAGGGAATGTAATGAGCGTTAACAAATAACGAGAGCCTGTACCAATTATAAATCATTCGTGTTTGTAAAATGAAGTGTTGAGAATTATAGGTACCGCGAACTTAATGGGAAGCACTTGGCAAATGTCCGAAATTTCAACAGCGGCATAATGTGTCAATTAACAATATTCTGAATAGACAGATCTCGCTTCTTTAAAAAAATAATTAAAATATAATTCATTATATTTTATTACGTTTACTACTACATAAAACAGTCCAGCAGTTCATATTTGATAAAATACTTCTATAAAAAAGTTTTTACCCAATTTTTTATATTGAAAAAAATACTATAAATTTGATTAGTGATAAAGGACACTAATTTTGTCAACCACATGCACATGCATGAGTTTACCTACTAGTACTATATAGTATTTGCCATCCCCCGTCATGTATTTAAATACTCTCTCAGATTACACATTTTCTTCGCGACTCTCAAATCAGTATACCCAAAAAATGTCGAATTTATACATTACAAATTGAGCCTTATATTATGAATATATTTGAAACTGCAACATTCGCGAAGTACAATCCTAGTGGCTTTTAACATTCACTACTACGCATCAAAGCATTGTTTTGAATAAAGATCACTTTTCGGTGAACTAATAAAAACTAAAATACCAAAATGAGTTCGGAGCAAATATAAAATATTTGAATCCGTTGCATATACTTTGTTTGAGGAATAATCTGTGAAAGCTATTTTGTTTCATTGGCATAGTAAATATTCGTAAAATGTATTTTGATGAAGTTCCTCTTCTGTAGTCTTAAACATTGTCGATTAAATCTCTAACGACACACATTTGCACCCACATATTCAGCAGTTATTATTAGAATCACCGATTAGTTGCACTAATTTTTCACTTGAGAATTTCCATTCAAAAATACTTACTAACTGTGTCTTAACTTTACGTATGGAAGTACCTCCTGAATTCCAAATTATAGTTTAAATTAGAATTTCAACAGCACAAAAAAACCAGTAACGGAATTGTTCACGCGATCACAAGTTCTCCACACAGCTGATCGTATTATATGGTTGTAATGATTAACAAACCAAACAATTCCCTTCAATGAGATGGCATCGAATTATGCACTAAAACTCATTCCATTACTGCACAATTCTCCAATTTAAATTGCTATGAATTTATTAGCACATCCACGATTGTGTATTATCTATAAATTAATTTTAAGAAGTATATCAATACCAATAAGTAACACTAACGTTATTTTAGATTGTCTTCAAAACAATCAGTACGGATATTAACGTACATTAACATGCGTATTAACAAATACAAATTTTATAAAGTGTATGAGCTTCGAAACATATTATAATAATGACTCTTTTAATAACAGGGCATTGCTGTTAAGATATCCAAGACACCGAAATTTTTGCCGAAAATTTGTAACGTAGAAAGTAAAGAAAACGAATATTTTTTTTTTAAAAGTTATCGACAAGCAGCATGTTCTTAATATAAAAAATGGAGATGAGCCGGAATGATCTCTACAAAACAATAAATGTTCCTGACACAAGTTTATTAAAAAATGAGGTATATAATCATCTGAGCCATTTCACCTAAACAACAGTAAATGGATACAACGTAATTCAGTAGTCGTACCACCCCCTAGCAATAAGCATTTAGTACTTAAATAGTCTGATTTTTGAACAGAGGTAGCGTCTCAGCTTCACCAAGTTCATCGAGCTCACCCGCAACACAAGCAAGAAATATTTTAACATAGACAACAGCCGAGGGCTCCACCACAACAGGACCTTCTCATCCACTTGGCATCCCCACGCAGTATCCGAAAGCTCCGTTGTAGTAAGCGATTGATTCAGCATGATCATCCACGTCCAATAATCTTAGCAACCATCTGCGAAGCGAAGTGCAAACGCGTATTCAAGTATCTGAGACATTTCTGATTTATTATTTCGGGATTTCGGGCGCCTCAACTGCTAGTCATTAGTCCCGTAAGTGAAGTGCAGGATTTTGTCACGGGAGGGGGGCGATGTTTTTTTCTTCAACCAGGTATCTCCCACCAGTGGGGGCACCGCCCAAATCGGGGCTTTAGGCTCTCGACTGTCAGGTCTTGAGGTCAGCGCCGGATCTCGCTATCCATCGCGGGAAGAACAACGCCACCTTCCGTTGTATAAAAAATACATTACAAGTACACTGACGAGACTAACGACCATGGCAGCTGAGGTGACCGAAAACACAAATCAATCAGTAGTTTTATAATCACTATATGCCTACGTTTTCTCGAACTCTGTGAGGTGTTGGTGACGGAATGTACTTATTTCGTCAGAAGAACAAGCAAATAGTCGTTTTCGTTCTTCTGGGCTTCCGGAGCGTATGAAAACATGCGCTGATTACACTACTCCTCTAGGCGGATACAGATGTAAGAAACTATTTTTCACGCTAGAAGAATAAACAAATTTTAACACACACGCACACGCGCGCAAGCACACACACACACACACACACACACACACACACATTATATATATATATACATATATGTATGTACGACCTCTGTAGGGGAGTCAAATTACTTCTGCCGGGTGAAAATTCCTGTGTCGTATGCTCTGATCTGTCGTTTCCTATGGTTTCCTTTCATCAAACATTAGAGATATGCAAGCGATCCTCTAAAACAGGATAGAGTTCGCGATCCTTCCTTTCCCATAAGGTTTCCGTGGCGTTCACCGAGCGACTGGACTTACGAACAACGCCACTTCATCTTGTACGAATGTCCGGCAGAACTACAAATGCGGCGACCCAACGATATCGATAAAATAGAAAGATAGTTATAAAAGTGGAAGAAAGACAAAAAAGACCTGAAGATACAGGTACACGAATAATCCGTATCTCGTGCGTATCTCAAACTAAACTCTAATTACACACTGTTTAACAATCATCAACGCATGTTAAATCATTGATGGAATTCAATCCGGTTCATATTTTTCATCTACTACAGCATTATGTTTGTCAACTATCATATACTTCCTAAGTTAAATTACTTTCACAGATTTGCCAAATTCCCCAAACTTCGTTGGACGTAAAACAAAGGAATGCGAGGGATCTGCACAACACAAAATATAAATAGCTAATACAGAAATTATTTTTCAATAGTTTCACGCCACGTTCTCAACGCAGCTTTCGTACGCAAAAACTTAATTTACCTTTTTTCAATAAAGCTAATCAATGGTTCTCGGTATGAAGATGCATAACATTACTCGCTGTGTGGTTTTAAGAAAAGTTAACTTTTCGAACTTATATACACGATGCGCTCGAACAGACAGCCTTTCGCGTTATAAGAGTTTGAATCACAATGAATTCTTTGTTGCAGTTCTATGTGAAAAAAACGTTCACATTTTATAACGTAAAGAACTAGAGTTGATGCTGATTAAATTAATGAAAAGGAGAGTCAAGAGTTTCAAAATGGACGATTGCGTACGTGTCACCGCGACAGTCAGTGTGAGAGAGAAATTTCGCCACTGGGAAAGCCGATATCGAAAATCGGACCGCCCAAAGACGTTCGGTGTCGATTTAGAGAGAGCCGATGGAAAATATGGGTTGTCCGGACAGGAACGAAAATTGTGCACCTGAAAACTCAAAATGGAGGAGTACGGCTCTCATAAAATGAAATGTTTTCAAGCAGGTTTATTATCGTTAAAAAGGATCCACCTTTTCTACTAACGGAGTTTATCCATTCAGTGTTGGAGATCTCCACTGCGTACAGAGGAAAAGAATGCATTTGCACACTGACACTTCATTCATTCGTCGTACCCGATATGCCATTCTCTCACAGTTCACTGACAGATTATACATTCTCCTTCAAATTGCAGCTTTATTTCAGACTAAGCTCTCATCTCCTAGGAAAGAGGAGAGAGAAGGTCTCCGCTATTTTGGAGAAAGAGAAGAGAAAGAAAGAAGTGGAAGAAATTGTCGGGAAAGGGGTCGAAAAAATGTGACGAGAAAAGCCAGTCATTGGCTTCTTTTATTTTCGAAGTTCTGTAGGTGGCCAACAGATTGAAGGGAAAAAAACTAGAATTTTCCACAACATAGAGGTCTATTTATTCGATTTAGTCTTCAATAAAAAATTCACTCCATCAGATCGCTTCGAGCAACAAAGTTCAGAACTCAACCGATTGTCGCTATATTTTCATCACAATTCAACATTTTAAACACACAACAGTATAGGTACTAGCATTACACTTGATCAATATCCAATTTTGTACAGCGTAACGAGTTACGTTAATGTTCTCGATGAAACGCGAAGAATTCAAATGTGCATTAAATACATACAGCGCAAGTCGTATCTACTTCGCGGTTCTAGCTCGAAATGGCCGAGTAACATAAGTGGAAAACGATTAAACTTGCCTGTTTCACATTCGATTACCAGCCATTCAGAGACCCGTGTGTTCAAATCACCACTACAATAATTCTCAGGAAAATACTCACACTGATGAAAAATCATTTAAAATCGTCTCAATCACCCCAAATGGCTGGTCTAACGAATTATAACGTCAATGTCATTTCTAAAGGAAAAAGAAAACTTGTTATTTCAAACGGAAAATGCATAAATACTTTTCACTTTCGAATTTCACTAAAAACATTTCACTTTCGAATAAAGTTCATTCATGTCATCCAATAAAGACGGAAAATTTAACTAAATTTATTATTTTAAAAAGGGGATGTTAAATAACGTATCACATCATTGTACACGAAATTAAGAAGTAAAATGGAAATTCTTTACAACACATTTTCGCTACGTTTTTTAAAATATCAATGTTTAATCGATTAACACTCTCAAATAGTAACAACGTAGCATTTATTAGTTTGTCCGCAATCCCGACAAGTGAAACTCTTGACAGAGTCTAGAGACTTCATTAGTTACCAATGTATTGAACAAAAGTCTCTTCTTGTTTTTCCAGTGAATAACGAACAAATTAAAGGTTTCATCTAACCGCGAACATTTATCATTCATGTAATTAGTATCACTATTTATTCTATAATTCACTAGAGCTGTCCCCTCTCCCACTGGCTATTGCGTTGAATAGGCAACAAAAAAAAACTCTGGGTGCAAAAGCTGTCACCAGAGGTAACTACACCACAGAAAACATTACGACGCAAATCATCCCTATCTCTCAACAATAACCACGAATCTGAATGATTGAATGTATCCGAATGTCGATGTTTTCCTTCACAACAAATAACTGCATCCATTCTCATGAATCTATAGGAAACCTATGATTTGGTTCGTTTTAAAACGCGCGTACTACAAGTAATCAGATTGTGCTTTAAAGAAACGAAAACAGGAAACACATTTATAGAGGAATAATTTTATCTTACATCGCTTTTCTTAAAACAACTTGTAAATATACAATACATTATACGGATAAAACTGGCTGTTTTATTGGAAAGAGGAATACAAAAGTAATCATCTTCCCGAGTACATTTTAACAATGTGGTAAAACTGCTTCAATGAGCACAAATACGAGTTCGATTACATTCAAAATAAACAATAGTTACTTCACGTATACGGCAGTCTTATAAATTACTTATATAAAGTTCTCGATAATTTCATTGCCTTCAAATCTAGGAATTCGCCGCCATCTAGGCAGAACGGAAATAGTATCCGCAAGGGAGACAGACACTTTTAAACGAAATGTCCTGCATTGTATTCAAAGCTCCTTTAAAGGTTGTACTCAATGAGTCTTGAAAAGATTGTAAAATCGCACACTTGAGTAAATGTTCATATTAAAAGAAAAATACATCAAAATGCACAAAAAACAAAATCATACGCTAAAATCCCTACCAGTATAAACATGAAAAAGTGCCGAAAATCAGCATAATAGAATTCTATTTCTACTATTATACAGTAGAACGCAGGTAAATAATGCTTCAGATATCAGAGAAAAAAATCACTGAATAAACTCTGTTCACTTGTGTGTTCTAAGATATTCGTAGAGAAGAATTTCTTGCGAAAATGCCAATTCACTAACGCATACGTTCATAAATCACACGATTGCGCAGCGCATTGTACGCAACGGCATTACTGTCACTGGAGATAAAAACAAACGAATTTCTGGAGCTGCACCGAGTGTTGTCTGTAGAGTCAGGTGTATACAAGACACCCCTACGTCCTTATATTTCAATTCACAAACGGTTTAGACTATTGTTAGAATAATCTGTTAAATATATCAACTAAACAGTGTACCAGGGAAGTATCGATTATATTTGACGGACATGGTCAACTTGGTTGCCTCTTTCACTTGTACTCATTTCAAAATCTAGATTGTGTGAAATACATAAGTCAATTTCACAACGGTTAGCATGAATATTACTAGTACTTTTTATCACTGGATTAATAAATTATTTAAAATAATAATAATAATAATAATAATAATAATAATAATAATAATAACAACAACCACAAAACATCCACAGCGAATACGCCGAATGACAATTCTCAATAAAATTCTCACACTTGTAAATATCACTTTCGTAACACTTGCAAATATACAGCAAAACTGATTTAGTTTTTTCTGTCGTCATGTGTGCTCACAATTAAAGTACGCGTCACCTCGATTTCTCAACAGTCGTACAAAAATGAAAAACAAAATTGTGTACTTGTGGTTATAACAGTAAACCCCGAATGAAAACTACTAAATTATTTTTTCTCATCGTTTCTGATTAGCACCACTGTAGTGTGGGAACACTCGATATATAAAACATCAATGTGCGACTTTCGGAAGTAAAGGGTGTATCGTTTATCAAACTCTTACGATAAGCGCTCTGTCAATATTCAAACATCACAATCCTATCAAAGTTTTAACAAAAGGTAGCATGAAAAATAATAAGCATTGCTACTTGACGATTTGCTCTTTAATTTATTTCGAAAGAGCAAAGTTGGAGTCAAAATCCGGCGAATCCAACTTTTGTTTCCGTAAAAGCTTGTTAATTACAAAAAAACACCCAACAACGCACAACTACTTTGTATCATCTGCCAGCGAGTAATAACCATTGTTGTTGTTTCCGTTCGGTATGTTCCATGATTCGATAGAAATCCGTGCGAGAAGTTAATTACTCGTTAGTTACACCATTAAGGCGAGCACGTTAAGTGATTGTACATCGACATCACATTTTCATAGCACTTTCTAGTAGCAAATCGAAAGCAATTTATATAAAGGGAAATGAAATTATTTTTTGAAGCAAACGCATTCAAAACAACAGTAGCGTGCTGACGTTTGTCGATCGAAGTCTGTAATGGTTCTCTATGTACACAGGCTCCGTACAAGCCAACAAAAACTTCCGAAGTACTTGCACAAAACGTTTCTTATTCTGAGTAGAGAAGAGTTCAACATCATATCGGGATAACAAAGTGAATTAACAAAACACAAAGACCGTTTATGCCACATTTACACGTTAGAGTATTAATTTACCTTTCGCACACAGAAAATACTCGTAAAAAATAATGTCACAATTGCGTCTATGCACGTCATTAAAGAAGATCACAAAATCCCGAAAAAAATAAGCTCAGTTTGTTACCACTTGCACCATAACAAACACGGCACTCTCCTCTCCAACCCCCTTTTTTAGATAACGAAATAACCACGAAGATGTATTGAAACGAACACTGGCATTTCAGGAGTTCGTGGTCACTAACAAAGGGTAATCTTCATTCCAGTTGCCCATCGTCTGTCATCTAGGACCTCAGTTTTGCGATGACTAATAAAATAAACTTATGATGTTGCTCCATTATAAAAAATTCAAGTTTATCAAGAAATTAAAGAAATGAATGACACATCACCCTTCACATCTAGAAGACACAGCAAGTGAAAGACTAGTTTTACAATTTATCACTTCCACCTCATTTTGTAAGTACTAACTGAATGAGAAAAATAGAATGTAACAGAGTACAATAAGCGTGTATTTATGCAGCTCATGCAATTTGTACGTACGGGCAAATTGTTCCCAAATCGCTACTTTTCTTCGGTCAATGCGAATTTCATCTGCAGTTAATACAGGACGATTTATTACAAATACTAACACATCAATTCAGTCACTATTTGCACAGGAACGTTCCTTTATGGGGAAACGCTTCTCTACGATAATACTCCGACAAATTCGTCCGCGGCAACGCAAAAATCCTCTAACTGAATAAAAGAAACAAACAACATCCGTCTCGATGCATTAAATCACGCACTTCCCGTCGTGGTCCGCGAAAACGGACACATCGTAAACTTCGTGTATGGGCGCCGCGAGACGCATACAAAATAATAGGGGAGCGCACGTATTTAAATAAACATGAAAGATATACAGAAATAGGGAACTACATTGCGAAATGTTTTAACGAATGCAAGCGGAATCCCGATGTAATTCGCTGATCTGCTATGTATATACGCATAGCACCACTACCTCGCGCGACATCTATATTTCACACGCGAAACGCAAAACTACACAAAAAACAGCGCTAGTTTGATCGACGGTATCTAGATCGCAAACCTTTTTTTTTTATTTCACAAAATCGTTTAAAAAAGTAACGTTTCGCACGTGATGACGAAATCAAAACCATTTCTTGCCGTCGGCAACGATCGCGACGCCGCGGCCTACAGCGTGAGGGGAGTCGACCGCCGGCAGCGACCGGACATCGGGGAAACGGCCTCCCTCGAAACCGGTAGAGCACGTGTCTTCGCCGGGCCGACAGCCGGTATCACCCACGCCACTGCGGGGCTGCCGGCGACCCCGTGCACGCACGCTCTTCCGGGCCGCGAATCCGAACCCGCGCTTCCGCGACTGCTCCGGGGGGGCTTCGCACGGGCCCCCGCCGCACGCGTCCTCGCCGGCGCTGCGGGCGCCCACGCCACCACCCTCACCCTCGCTACGTAATGAAACTCGCTTAATTAACACAAGGGACGGCATGCCGCCGCCGCCGCCGCCGCCGAGCCGGACCGCCGCGGGCCAAGTGTACACAAGCATATCCAGGGCGGCCGGCACGGGAGCGGGAGGGTAGTGCGGTGCGATGTCACGTCGCGGGCGCGGGCGCGGGCGCGGGCGTGAGGGGCAAGTGTCAGCGATCGCAACGCGCGGGAGGCGGGCTTACCTGGCTCCTCATCCATCGAGCGGGCGGCCGCGGCCGGCGAGCCCTGTTGCAACACGCCCAACAGCACCACCAGCGGCAGCGCCAAGAGGGCGGCGAGGCGAGCCATCGCCCTGCGTGGCGGACGCACTCGCCGGGCGCCCACGGACCCCATGGCAGCACTCACCGTCTCCCCCCAGCACACGCTCACCACTCGGCCGCCACGCACGCCTCGCCACCAACCACCCGCACTTGGCGATTGCGATCAACAATTTTTCTGTAGAAATATATTTTTATATTATTTTTTTTTTTTGCGTCGTGTGCGCGACGGCCTTCACCGTTCCCCGCAGGAAAAAAAAAAGAAGCTTGCCGGTTCACAGGTTTTCCCACACCCCCCCGGTCCGTCTTTTCCCGCTCACAGCACACTGCACACCGTCCTCCGCAGGGCGTCGGAAGCCGGCGGCGGCGTCGCCGCCTGCCACCGCTCGCGTGCCACCCGCACTGTCGTCGCCGCAGCTTCCGCCTCCCGCGGCGGCTCCTGCTGCTGCTGCCGCTGCGGCTCCAAGCACGCGGCACCGATCGCTCAACGGCAGTCCGCGCGAGCGTGCCGCGCAGCCCGACCGACCCGACTCGCGCCGACGAAAGCACTGGCGCGCCCGCCCGCCCGGTCGCCCCGCGCCCCTCGGAGCCGCCGCGGCCACCGCCGCCGCCACCGCCACCGCCGCCGCTGCCGCCGAGCGGGCCCGACGCTCGCCGAGCTCCGGCAACGCGCCGCGCTGCGCCGTGCCGCGCCGCCCGCCCGCCGAGCCGCAGTGGGCGAAATATCGCTGCACGTGGCCAGGGGGTAATGTGGATCTGTACATGTTTATGGGTCTAGTCTGGTGCACAACTGTTCCTAAACAATTATACCTCGATTTTTCTACGGTGGCCGATGACATTAGGTCGTTGTTACACCTCCCGCCTTCTAAAATGAATATTTTTAATTCAATCGCAAACATCCTTTTCAAGGGGGCTCATGGCCACAGAAATGTGCTTACCACAGTTAAAAAGATTCATTTTATAAGGCAATAAATTCAACAATGATCTAATGTCATCGGCCACTATAGAAAAATGGAAATACAGATATTATATTGAGCATCAAAAAGGGAAAAGGCAATTATTTTGTGGATTTTATCGCCTCCTATATTGTTTCAGAATTATACAAACCAGTTTCGGCTCACATACGAAAGCAGTCTCAATAAATAAGGTCTCTAAAAAAGAGAATTTCACGGATACGTGACGAATTGCACTTTGACTTTAAAAATATGAAGGATTCGTTTAAAAAGCACATCTAAATATTCACGTCAAATGCAACCCGCCGCATTCGGTCGGATTGTTTAATATATATCCCTAAATAACTCCTAAACGAAGCATTTTAGATACTTAAAAATTAAAATGTTGATGCCAAAGGCCGTATTCTACGAGATGAGATCTTCTTACACATTCTATTACGTTTTTGCTGGTTCGACACTTCTCAATTCTACCCCACACGTTCAGAGCCTGAAAAATCTGCAACTGTACGTGAAATTAAACTAATTACTTGATTTTGTACGCGATAGAATTGCATGGGTGTACCTCTCTACCCGGTAATAACGTCAAATAAGAATAGTTTGTATTGACAAGGGTGAATTGTATTGTTATCAATTACAAGGAATATAAGTAGAATAAGTGACAGAGGATAAGAGTTCTTGAAGAAAAAGATATATTAAAAGCTTAATGTGGAAATATAAAACTAAGGAAGAGGGTGGGGTTTAACATGTGATAGTTCTCTCACGCTACTTTTGCTCTATTAGTGATATATAATGCATTAGTTAACATTTGTACTGTGTATTTCTAAATGACTAAATTACCCCATAATAAAAATTTCACCTCTTGATTCTGGGTCAATGATCAATATCTCCATCTGGTGTTCCGTCCAGTTTCCTTGAAGCATTAAGCGAATGCTGAGATGTTTGAACATGAATGTAGGTTCACTATGCGCACATTTTGATGAGCTCTCGTTTTTCTTGTCGTGGTAGTACAACCAGGAAAGAGTGCGTGGCTAACCTCGGATTCGTTTTCCTTCATTCATTATTAAACTATTTATGGTTAACAGTGGGGATGAGATTCTCGAGCTCAAAGACACGAACGCAGATTGTACTTCTAATATGTCACATACAGTATTTCACTGCTTTATGACGAAAAGAAATCTAAATTAATGCTTCATGTGACGTGGATTCGAGCAAAATCATTGCAGGAAAAAATTAAGGGTGTGAGATGGAAGTAAAATAAAATGTTGAGGTGTGGCGATGAAGAGCGTTATCGTGTACTACGCGCTTTATCACCTTACGATATTGGCATATCAATATGTGTTTAATAGGGGCGGCTTGTAATGAAATGTCTTCTTTTTCTTTTCACTTTGGAAAAGTGCTGTTAGTATAGAAATTAATTTTGTGATATGACAAAAGGAAATTATTCATTTTTATGTCAGTTGTTTGCATTTTTGATCGATTTCTACTAAAGTCAGTTTTTACACTTTCCTGTACTTTCGAATGCATTTTCGCTGATTTTATCGATTTGTATATCATTTTAGTGATGCTTGATTCAAATAATATTTACGAGATGAAACAAATATTCTCTGCAGAATTCCTGAGTAGCCTATTCGATTTCTCCGCTCAGAAATTGTAATGTCAGCCGTTGCGAGTACATAATCTAAGGTTCCTGTGATGTCTATTGTCGGATCAACTGATTTCGGGATAACTAAAGACAGATCTCCTGGTAAAGAACAGTTCAAATCGAATGATCAAAAGCTGAGTTCATTTGAACGAATAGAAGCCTTGATTACGTCAGTAACGTATCCAACAGCTTGAGTTGTTCATGCTAACTGGTTTTGATCATATTTTTTACGTAATTTTTTTTTTGCTTGTAGGTCATTTCTAAAACATTGTAAGAGCATTTTAATTACCGTTTTCGGCAATGTTGTACGTTATCAAAATCCGCTCCCAAGTAATTAAAATAAACATTAAAACTAGCTTCACCTGCTCACAACGATACCGTCTCACGAACGCATTTTATCAAAATGATCATCACTTCCGACACTTTTAAAGATGCTCAGCTCATTATATCCGATATTTGAGCCATGCGATTCAGATGTTCAATTCGAAGTGAAAAACTACAAGTACCGAAGCCCCTGATTTGCACTTTCTTATGAACTGGCGATACCACCCGGTGAGCTGTGAACCATCTTCTAGTCTTCTGTATTCCTAATTTCCAATGCGCGCAGAAATTCAAAGAAAACTAGAAAGCCTCCAGCCATGTAAGTGCCGTTTGTGGTTTCGTTGGATCGTTATATGTAACTCGAAAAAAACAACAACAATGAAACTGTTTCAATTTTGACTGAAAATGTAAATATTTGTTTTAGTTACCAGGTACCTCCCGCCAGAGGGGCACTGCCCCCGCCGGGACAAGCTCTAAGCCCCCGACCGGTCTCCCGACATGTGTGGTAGTGTAGTGCACGTTAGTGTGTGTGTGTGTGTGTGTGTGTGTGTGTAAGGGGTGAGGATAGGACAAGGAAGAGGAAGGAAAGATCGCGTGCGGTCCGCTGTCCGTGGCCCGTTTGTTAGGCTACTGGTCCAGCATACGCCAGAGCAGAGTCCGGCATTCGCCGTGTTGATCGTAGAAACCACTGAAAACTACCGATCTGAGCAGCCTCTAGAAGTCTCCTCCAGACTACAACTGAATTCAATCTAGGAATTTCCCTCATATGTTGTCAAAGCAAATGCTAGTTAGTTATGGAATAGTGAAAATGTGTATTTAAAAAGTATGAATCGCTACTGAAACTTACATAACTATACTGGTACATTATCGGCTTTGCACACTTTCTACATTTTACTAGGAAAAATTATTACTATTTACTTTAATGCAACTTTTCATTTATTTGAAACGACATTGAAACGACGTAATTTTAAGATGTGGGCGGCCACAAGGAAAAAGACAGATTTAAGTGAATAATGAATAAATGAATAAATTTAAATTAAGACATATTCTGTGGCCAGTGTTGCAACCAAAGGGGGATCATGAGGCTTCGTTCCCCCCTCCCCGAGTTTACAAAGATACTCTTATATAGCTGTTACTAATTTTCTATACTACGGAAAATCATTCAATAGATCAATTGTTTACGTTACAAATATTAGCTATAAGTTAACGAATAAAATTCATTTTACATTCAGCATAAATGTAAAATCATTTATAAGAAAAAGGGAGGTCAGATTGACACCTATACCTGTACCCTCCCCCCTCCCCGAAGAAAACTCGTAGAGGCGCTTCTGTTGTGGCTGATTTGATTAAAGTTCATTGCGGAAAACAACTGTTCCCAAATTTATATAGAATAAACCCACAGGAAAACCGTAATTAATAATGGGGTATTTACGCGTCATCAGGCGTGCACAATTTACTCCTTCCGCAACTACCCCTACCGGCGCATTCGTAGAACTTCACCTGAAGGCACAGTCACGGCCCCACTCGTTTTTCCCTTCCTTTCTCCGAGCTCGTGACCGGCTGAAGTGGCTCGTGTAATCAACTGATATCACTGCAGTGACTCTGGCTAGGAGGTCCTAGATTAAGTCCCGATGGTGTTGGCAGGATTTTCGATATTAGCAACATAGCGAGGTCGAATTCAGCCGTTTTCTCTCCGAATACTTGCGACCGGCTTACTCCGTGAGTCGATCAATACTAGGCGAATGACGAGCTAGTACTCTAACAAACGGTGCGCGTGCGATCGTTTTTTCCTCTTCCTTGTCCCATCTCCACCCTTAATTCACACACACATAAACATCGCAGGTGTTGGGAGAACAGTCGGGAGCATAGATTGATTGATTGATTTTTTCGTGTTTCCGGGCGCGTCGACTGCTTCGGTCATTAGTCCCGTCTCGGGAGATGGCGGTAGCCCATTAGTGTAATCCCGTCTCGGGAGATGGCGGTGATCTCCCCCCGCTAGATGGCGAGATCCAGCGCCAACCAACCGTCGGCTACTGGGGCTTCCCCGCTAATTAGGACTCTCCCACCAGCGGGGCACCGCCCCAGCCGGGACAAGCTCTAAGCTCCTGACCGATCTCCCGGAATATGTGGTAGTGCAGTGCATGTTAGTGTGTGTGTGTGTGTGTGTGTGTGTAAGGGGAGAGGATAGGACAAGGAAGAGGAAGGAAAGATCGCGCGCGGTCAGTGGCCCGTTTGGTAGGGTACTGCTCCAGCATTCGCCTGGTGTTGATCGGAGAAACCACGGAAAACTACCGATCAGAGCAGCCGGCCGCTAGAATTCTCCTCCAGACAGCGACTGAATTCGACCTAGCTGAAAAGCTAGTGTCGAAAATCCTGCCGGCGTCAGGACTCGAACCTAGGACCTCCCGGTCAGAGGCGCTGCAGTGACATCAGTTGATGCACTGAGCTACCGAAATCAGCACCGAAGCTCACTAACCATCGGGGGAAGCCCACCTCCACATGCACTACACTGACAAAACTAATAACCATTGTAGTTGACGCCCAGTAATACAAAATAGTCGATAAATCAATCCGACTTCACGAGTTTCTTTATAACCTGCCAGCGTGCGCTCGCGTACGAAGACCACATTTTGGCAAGGCCTGGTCGAGTTCCGTAACGCACCCAACGAATGAATCCACTCCATATGCCACGAGATAGGGAAACCATAACGGGGCACCGCGGGACCCGAGGTCAAAATATTTTGGCATAATAAAATGCGTCAAAAAGAATACGTTACTAAGACTCAGACTCGTTGTTTTGTCTAAGCGCGAAGGACGGACTCCGGAGTTTCGTCGACGATTTGGACATTCTTAGCGAAGGGTCGACTCGCCCCTAAAAGCGAAACGCATTTTGGTATTACGTTCGTGCGGACCCAAGAATTCTCTCCCCTTATTCCTTCATTTTTATCATTTTCCCCAATTTATTCAAAACAATTACCACATACTGATCGCTTCTCATTTCAATGGGGAATACCCATTAAATTTTGACCGACGGAATTTCAATAAAATACGTTGTAAAAGAGTAATTTGTTCTGAATGAATTGATGAATGGGATAAGAACTGCAATTTTTCTCCCTCACAACTCCACACGTACGAAATACTCTCTTAATTATACCCTGTGTATGTGAACTACGAGTCTTCACAAAATAATCCCTAGAAATTTGTAGGTCGGGAGCGAATCTCATACATCGCGCACGCGGTGACCATTAGTTCTTTTATTTTTTGCCGACACGTTACAGCTTGTTATTGCCTTCGATATACGCTGCATAACTTACCTGGATCGAGAAGGCCGTGGATTCGAGAGAAATATGAAAACAGTTGAATGATGCCACATATTCCCTTATGGAGGGAATTATGAGAGGGAGTTATGTGAGAAATATGAAAAGACAAATCGAGTCAAGTTAACAACTAGTTAATTAGTAAATACGTAAATCTTAATCGGTAAAATTACGTAAAAAATAAAATTGTGTATTCATCACGGGCGTTAACTGGTTCTAATGCCCTCGGGCAACAAGATGCTCTCGGACCAAAGGCCCTCGGGCGTTTTGCTGCCGTTCGATTAGTAGTATCCTTATATCGCCCATTGTGCTTAAAGAACAATTCTTTCCGGGCACGTCGACTGCTATGATCATTACTTCTCTAAGGTGTAGTGCATGAATTATCACACGTGATTTGTGGCATGCACGCTCCGCTGAACTGATTCCTTGCGATTTCTTTCACATATACTTTTGAACTTTTGCAATTTAAACTTTTGCAATTTTCGAAATATAAACAGGGTTTTCAACGAACATGAGACCTGAACCATTCTCTTAAACGTCCTTCACACAATCCATCAACAAAATTTAATCAAAAACTATGGAGGATTCTTTTAAATGTGGAAAATGTCTCAGAGTCTTCATGTGAAGTACCCCCTCCAAAAAATAGATTATCGGTTTCAAACTTCAGGGGCCGCGACAAAGGGCAGATCGATTAGAGAATATCAGTTTTGGAGAAAATCGTCTGAACGGTTTAACCGTTAGCGTTGTGGACTGACGGACAAACATTTTGCCGACATTCGATTTTTCGGTGTCAAGTACCCGCAAAACATGGATTCAGGCTATACTATGTGATACAGGATTTCTTTTATAAATTTAAGAACTGCATTTATACACTTTTTCGTTACCAGAACCTCCTAATAAAAGTTTTCCCCCGAAAATACGCCGTTTCTTTCGCACAGCATTACATAACTTTCTCTCCACTGCGTTGAGAGAAAGTAAATTGGCACAATATGCAGGAACAGATTTCTACAATACCACAAGACATTCTTTACTCTATAGTATTGATAATGATATTGACAATGTGAAGTTCATATTGAAATCATAGCAAGCAATTTGCCTAATTGTTGGACATATGATAAGAATGAATTTTGAAAAAAGTATAGTATGGTATGGTTGTTTGCGTTTAACAGCAAATTTGGTTGTAAAATATGTCAAAGAGTGAGACAATTGGGCGCTGAAAAAACGCATTAAAATTTCAAGGGAGTGGGCTCATATTGAAATAAACTAATGGACAAACCAAAGAAAAATACCAGACCAGAAATCACCAGACCAAAAATGTTCAATGTCAAAGAAACTGCACGACTTGAAATAGCACATAATGCAATTTTAGATGATAGCAAGAAATATTTGAGAATGTTGAAACAACGTTCTAATGAGAAGTGACTTCAAGAATTTTTCGCCTTGCATATTAAGTTGTCAGAGAAAATCTGTGTTTTAACAATTTCGAAACAGAAATTGATTTTCAGGAATTAAACGGACAAGACGGGGAACACATTTTACATTCGAGTGAAGCTTATGCTAATATTGAAAAGCATATTAGTCGCGAAATGGAAAAAAAAATAATTCAGATACTAAAACTGGATTAATTATTAATGAATCAACTCCCTAAAGTAAAAAATACAGTGTAATTGTATTCTTACGATTCTGTTTAGCAGAAAAAAGCATACATATTCCATTTCATTTATTCTTAAATCTAGTTGAGCTTAATAGTGTAACTGCCAAAGGTGTGGTTGATTCTGTAATTAAAGGTCTTCAATCTTACGGAATGACTAACTCGTATTTAGGAAAATCTCATAAGTTTAACATGTGATGATGCAGCAGTAATAATTGGGAAATAGAGTTGGTGCATTGTTTAAAGAAAAATTCCCTCTCGCATTACTTGGCATTGCGAGAATCACAGACTTGAACTTTGTTTTCGATGAAATGAAGTCGGTTTCTGGAACTAACAAGTTGAAAGCTCTCTGATCGATAAAATGTGTGTTTTATATCTTGCCTTGCCCAAAAACACAGAGAATTGAACATAAGTGCAAATTTGGCGGAAACAACTATTAAAAATTTAGCGTATGGTATACTTACGCATACTGCTATTAAATAAGTATACGATGGGTTGCTTCCAGTTTCAGATATGTTTTTGCCTTATGAAAAAGCTATGAGCCATTGGAAAAAGCAATGAGCGTGCCACTTTAAAGAAGCAAAAATTGATCCAACAAGAGACAACAATGGAAAGACAATTTTCAGCTGTTTTCTGAATAAAGTTACTAACTAAAACTTGTTTTGATCTTGGACTAATGTGTGATGCGTTACAGGAATTATCTGAGTTAGGTGAGGCTTTCGAGTATCGAAATATGCACCTACACTTTGCCAACGAAAAATTGAAAATGATAATATGACTTTTTGAGTGCAAAAATCAGCTCCAGGTTGTTATTGTGTTCTTACGATATGGCAACAGAAGCAGTAAAAATGTTATCACTTTTTAGAGTACCTCTTCACAAACACGCGACAAAAACACGAACGATCCTGTGAACCCTAACAAATTTTATGAAGAATTAAAACAAGCAATTGAAACAAGACAGCTTGGTAAACATTTTCAATTGATTGATTTTTTCGTGTTTCCAGGCGCGTCAATTGCTTTGGTCATTATTATCGTAAGTGTAGTGCATGTTTTTTCTCGGGATATGGCGGTGATCTTCCCCCGCTGGATGGCGAGATCCGGCGCCGACCAACCATCGGCTACTGGGGTTTCCCTCCTAATTAGGAGTCTCCCACCAGCGGGGCACCGCCCCAGCCGGGACAAGCTCTAAGTTACGGACCGGTCTCCCGGAATATGTGGTAGTGTAGTGCATCTTAGTGTAAGTGTGTGTGTAAGGGGAGAGGATAGGACAAGAAAGAGGAAGGAGAGATCGCGCGCGGTCCGTGGCCCGTTTGGTAGGGTACTGCTCCGGCATTCGCCTGGTGTAGATCAGAGAAACCACGGAAAACTACCGATCAGAGCAGCCGGTCGCTAGAATTCTTCTCCAGACAGCGACTGAATTCAACCTAGCTGAAGAGCTAGTGTCGAAAATTTTGCCGCCGTCAGGACTCGAACTAAACATTTTCAAGAAATTGTGAGTTTAGCAAAAGTTATGGATATGGTCCAAAAATGTTCAATTGAATTATAAAGAATATTAATATTGAAAAAGCTTGGTACCAGAATTAAACTGAATGAGAGACAATTAATTATAGGCTTTTTTTACATAAGCAGCCAAATTATTTCACATTTGGCGCCTAAATTCGAATACAAACAATTATAATAAATCTTTGAGACGAATTAACAGCAAAGAGCACACATTTCAAACATCGTGAGGTTCGAGATATACTCAATTTTCCCCTCATAATCGCCATTACAGAGAGGAAAAATTAATTTGTCCTAAGAAAGCTCCTTGTACTGCTTTCAAAGAACGCCGTGAGCCCACGCCACCTCCTAGTCACCGGGGGGGAGGGGAAACGAGCACGCACAAAGTTGCACATTGTCAAGATTCGGAGAAATTACACTCTTCACGCTAAGACGCGGCTAGCTCACATTGGTTAAAAATCAGCAGTCTGATGCCGAATCGCCTCGCTCGTCGAAAAATGAGTAAATATGCACGTGTCGACTGAAATGACGTTTTCAATGGTTTTGTGAAGTCGGTGTCGCGATTTCGGAAGTTCCGTGGTGTCGCATTCTCCGTGATCTTGATGTTCTTCGTGACTGATTAAAATAATTTCTCGAATAAAATTATTTTTTTAATATTCACAATATCTAACCCAAATTAATTTTATTCACATTTTCTGTACACTCAAGTGCTCAATGTCTCACTTTTGTTTTCATTTCCTTGAATTACATTATCCTACTAATAATTACTTCGTCAACATTATTTAAATTTTATTTTCAAAATATCCCGCAAGGTATTTCGATCCCTTTCAATATGATAAGTTAAAATCCACGTTGTAATTAGATATGCATTTTACTGTTCGAAATGTTTTTTAATTTGTTAATATTTTGAAAAAAATAACTGTTTCGACTTCCTATATCTTCCTATTACTATACTGTTACTATAAGAGAGAGCAATATATTCTTCAATAACTCATGTTTTCTTTATTGGCGGCTTAAAGATGTATTTAAAAATGAAGACCGTGAACACATCACGATATCTAAATAGATAGCAGAAATAGGTGGTTCATTGACTTTCCTATTTGCAGAAATAATAGTGGTCAACCTAGAAATAAACAGCACTCCCAATTATAAAATACGTTCTCTATAAAAGGTATGTTGATGTCATTATTTTAATAAAAAGACTGAATATATTATGATTGATAAAGTAAGTTAACTTCTCTATTGATAGGTTTTTTGTGTGTCCGGGTGCATCATCTGTGGCCATTATTCCTGTAAGTCTAATGCAAGTTTTTATCAAGGGCGGTGGCATTGTTCGCCTCCAATACCCAATATACAGGCTGAGTCACGTAACATTAGCACCTCCTACAGTTTTTGAACGGTTGAAGTTATCGCATTGCAATTTTCACGGTAAAGCATGAGGGAATGGGGCTAATTGACACAGGTATTCATTTCTGTTTTATTACTAGTATTTTAGGAGATATTGAGGTAATTTTGTTTTTTCAAATGGAATTATACATATATTTTAGTTATCATGACGAGCGTACACAGACGAATCTAATGATATACATATTGTCATACGTTATATGCATTTTTTGAGTAATTTTGACTTTTTGCAACTCGTGTTTAACAGATAGTTTGAATGTAACAGTCCGCCACACAAGGTCACGCGCTCCCCCTGCTAACTCGCGCTCGAGAAAGGAAAGTTGAGCACAGAAGTTGAGGTAAGTTACCTCAATATCTCGTAAAATACAAGTGATAAAATAGAAATAAATACATGTGTGAATTAGCCCCAATCCCTCATGCACTTCGTCAAAATTGCAAAACTTCAACCATTCAAGAACTGCAGGAGGTGTCTAAAGTTCCGTGACTCACTTGTATACCAACAGGGTATATTCGTAATTCAACGAGGTTAGAGGGTAGAAATTTCGAAGCACTACATAACGTTGGGAGATATTACTTCTAACCTAATGCTACCTTACTTAAGAAATTCCTATTTACTAGTGCTGAGTTGTCAATAAGAAGAAGGGATGGCGCAAATGAATTCACTACTGACTTTGAAAAGAAACATGTATAAATGTGAACGTTTCAAATGACCTTTAAATATTGGCGTGTACATACAAAGTCTTAATGCTTACAATGGAGGTAATCGAATTCATTATATAATATATGAGCATGAAATAACAAAAATGATCCTTTGTATTGACTGAACTAATGCTTATACAAAATGATTATATAACTAAATCTGAGCATGAATTTCCCTTAAATGATCGTTAACTGTATTGTTTATTTTGTGAAGTGCAAAGTACTCAGGAGGTTGAATAAATAATAGCAAAACATGTACAACAGAATCTCTGAAATGTGATGTCCAGATAGCCCAGAAATTATTAGTTAAAATATTGATAATGACTTTGACATATCTAATTACACTGAAACGTTATTACTTCAATTACATGGCCAGAACTCGTAAAATTCAAAATGCACAGACAATACTTAAACACAACAGTTGAACATGGACAATAGGAACTCTTAAAATGAACACGTAAATCATACAATAAGAATTTAAATATGAATGTTGCTGGCCTAAGTAACACGCTGAAAAGTAATCAAATTAAATTGGCTTAGATGATTGTATAGGAACCTTTGGCAGTGCATCTTGAACCTCCTGTCGCTCGAAATCGTTGTTTGGGCTGCACCGAAAACCATACCAGAGTATTCTTCATGGAATTTGTAGTGTTGGTTTCTCTACGTCGCACTCACACTATTGTAATTATATTCACTGTCACTAATGTATACACCCATTTGATGCCTACTAAAAACTACAAAGAATTTGGTGGGTGCGTGATTTCACGACTTCCGATGTTCGGAAAACAGTTCGCCGACTTCCTGTTCAGACCAACTTCTACCCAGTACTGTTCGTTGCCATATGCGAGGTTCGCTCTTCTTCATAGAGATTGCACTCTCCGTGGACGCTCCGTGGAAGCACATTATTCTGTGCCGTTTGGGGGACGAGGCGCGGCGGGGGCGCGAAATTCGTAACTCCTATTTGTAGGTTTTACTTTTCTCACTCTACTCTACTAGGCTTAGTACTCGTATGCTTTTGTTCTTCTAATTTCTTCTTTTCAGTTCTTCTACGAAAATGACTATTATTCTGCAACTTGGAACAAAAAATTCTCCATTAAAATTTTCTCCAACAATTTCCTGAGAAATAAATAAAATATTTGTTACTTCCAAATCCAAAATGTTTAAAAATAACTGCGTTTGCTATATCTTGCTTAAATTATTACATTCATGTATACTAGAATAAATGGAGAATATAAGTAGCTTGCAGAACGTCCGTCTGTCAGACCATCCTTCCGTCAGACCATCCGTCCGTCAGACCGTCCGTCCGTCACCGTCCGTCAGACCGTCCTTTTTTTTTCAAAATAAGAGCGCCCTACTACAAAGGCTCAGTGGAAGCATTGACGTTGCCTATGTATCATCGCTGACTGCTAGTTTATTGGCGGATGACAATGACAATGACAATGACAATGGCGGATTTTCGACACTTGCTACGTAGCCATATGAAATTCATTTACTGTCTAGAGAAGAATTGTATTGCCAACTGCTCTAATCAGTTGCTTTACATCATTTGTCTTATCAACACCTGGGAATTACGGAGCAGTACTCAAACGGGCCGCCGCCAATCTTTCCTTCTTAATCCGTGTCCCCTTCTTTTACATATGATAGAGTACATTGCAATAACACACAACTCTTGTGTGTTGCGTAATGTGTTTCGTACACCTAAATAGTAATAATTTATTGTTGCATGTAATGTGCTGAATACGATAAAGAAATACTTTATTTACGAGAGGACCATCGTCGCTCGTGAGGTTTCTTTCTTGAGTAGATAAAGAATTTTTATTGTGTGTAATATCTCATTTTATTTTATTCCAAATTTTAATAAATTTCGCCGTCGCCAGAAATGCGTCTGCCACCGTCTTGAGCGCTCACGAGAGAAGAATAAAAATGAAGTACTGAAGCTGCATATTATTGGGCTTTGTCTTTTAATCTTATGAATGAAATAAAAGATCTCTTCGGCATAATGTAAATACAATGTACGGGACAGGGTAGATATGAAAAAGCTTACCTGTTTTATTTCATCGCATAACAGGAACGGTAGTGCTTTGCTTTATTGCTGTGAGTCCGAACATGAAAACTTGAGATAAGCCAAACTCATCAGGAAATGGTGAACAATGTTTTTCTGGCAAATAGTACCAATTTTCTTTCGCATGAACCTTAGGCGTAGCCAGACTAGGGAAGTCAATGACACTTACCGCCCCCAAGAAATTGAGCAAGAAGTACAAAAAATATAATAATTCAAACTATACCTACGAAAAAAAATTCGTAGAACATTTTAAAATTGTATTAACAATTAGATAAATACTTTTTTAAAGTAAAATGTAAATATCGTTAAAACTTTTACACCTACAAAAATTTCTCCCTATTCTCAAGCACAAATACTCGCTACGACCGTGCCGGAAGTTTTCAACAGGTCGAGTGTTATTTATCTACATACCTGTATTATTATTATTATTATTATTATTATTATTATTATTATTATTATTATTATTATTATTATTATTATTATTATTATTATTATTCCAGGAAGCATACGCTAAGTTGTGGCGGGAGTTGCCGCAGCAAGGTATCTTCGCGGCAGCACTTAAAGGAGTTGGTAAAGAATCAACATTCTTCTTGCGGTCGGGAGTGAATATGAGGCCGTCGATTTACAAATTCATCCATTCGGCACGCCTAAATTCTTCCCAGCTGCTTAATCACCAACCCCAGCGGCCCAGGGATCAGGGCTCCTGCCGCCGCGGCTGCAAGCGTGCTGATAACATGAACTCCCCCGCCTCCGAAACGATCGCCCACGTCACCTCGGAGTGCCGCTCCCACTCCGCGATCTGGCGGCTGCGCCACAATAGAATACTGGAACACGTTAAAGCAGCCGCAGTTGCGAGTGGGTGGATGGTGCTTCTCGAAGACCAAACCATCGGAGGGCGGAACCGTCCGGACCTGGTGCTGGTTAAGGACCATCAAGCGATCGTCGTCGACGCCTCGGTCTGCGTAGCATATCCGGAGCGCCTCGGTGAACGCTATAATGAGAAGGCGGCGAAATACGAACATATTCGCCCCTTCTTAGCAGCCAGGAACTTCCGGGACGTCAGCTTCCTTCCCATCGTGGTAGGAGCTCTGGGCGAGTGGTGTGAGTCAAGTGCAGCGCTGCTCCGTAAATTTACCACTGGCGAAAAAATGCGCGTGCTACGTGAGCGCATTGTCGCCGAGGCTATAGCAGGGAGCACTGCCTGCTATTTTCGCTACACTGCCCAAGATGACCTCATCCCAGTCGAGTACAGGCGAGCCTAAACATAAAGACAATACCCCTGTGATCGATGAGAGAGGATGGTCTGTGGATGACTCGTGCAGTCGCGGTTTAAATGATGTTTATAAGCGTATGTTTTTGTGTTATATGTGTATGTACTGATTACTATAAATAATGCAAATAATGTTCGTTGTTAAATTAAGTCAGGATGTAAGGCAAAGTAGATTTAGATTAGTTTGTAAGTATCTAGTTTGTAAGCTAGGCCATACGTTAGCTATGTAAATAGAATTTGAGAATAAATATTACTCAACTACATAGTTAAACATAGTGGCACTTGAAGGCTAGACGGACAGGGGGACACTGTCATCAAATACGACTTAAGTTTTTGGTATTGGAGCTCTCGATTGAATGACAATATCCATCTCTTTTCCAGCTCGTGATCTTAATGTGACACTACGTTTAAATCTGAGTATACTAGAGAATTTTGTTGTATTGCGCGCCGCAGTCCCCGCCACCGTTACTTCCCAACGCCGGCACACAGCCCCATCGCCCCTCTGCGCCGTCCCCAGCCCGCCGGTATTTTTCCTGGCCATCGGCGGCGCGCGGCAATCAATGTAAGGAGCGGGCGGAGGGTGGGGTGCTATAAAAGGTCGTTTTCGGGAAAAACCTGTGGCCCCCGGTTATGCTAAGCGGGCGACACCCGGCCGCGGCCATTTAGTCATTTACTTGTCAACGCCTGCCGAAGATGAAACAGTACGTTGGCTGCCCTGTCACCTCGGGCGCCGTGGCCAGGCGCCGGCCGAGGCGCGAGCGGGGTTTGGGTGGGGTTTGGGCGAGGTTTGGGCGGGGTTTGGGCGGGGTTTGGGCGGGGTTTGGGCGGGGTTTGGGCGGGGTTTGGGCGGGGTTTGGGCGGGTTTGGCGGGGTTTGGGCGGGTTTGGGTTTGGCGGGGTTTGGGCGGGGTTTGGGCGGGGTCAGCGGGTTTGGGCGGGGGTCATGGGTTTGGGCGGTTTGGCGGGGTTTGGGCGGGTTTGGGCGGGTTTGGCGGGGTTTGGGCGGGTTTGGGCGGGGTCAGCGGGGTTTGGGCGGGGCTTGGGCGGGGTTTGGGCGGTGTGGCGGTGTGGCGGGGTGGGCGGGTGTGGGCGGGTGTGGGCGGTGTGGCGCGCGGTGGTGTGGCGGTGCGGGCGGTGCGGGCGGGGGTGCGGGCGGGGTGTGGCGGGGTTTGGGCGGGTGTGGGCGGGTGTGGGCGGTGCGGGGCGGGGCGTGGGCGGGGGTGTGGGCGGGGTGGGCGGGGGAGTGGGCGGGGTGTGGGCGGGGTGTGGGCGGGGGTGCGGGCGGGAGCGCGGGCGGGGACGCGGGCGGTGGCGCGGGCGGTGGCGCGGGCGGAGGCGCGGGAGGTGGCGCGGGCGGGGACGCGAGCAGGGGGGGAGGGAGCCGGGGCAGAAACACCAGCTCAGAGTATCAACTGATGTCACTGCAGTGCCTCTAGCCTGAGAGGGGAGTCTTAGGGTTCGAGCCCCGACGGTGGTAGGATTTTCGACACTAGCTACAGAGTACCTGGGTCGAGTTCAGCTGCGGTCTAGAGAAGAATTCTATTGAAAGTCTGCTCTGACCGGTAGTTTTCGTTGGTTTCTCCGATCATCACCAGGCGAATTGCTGTGCAGTACTCTAACAAACGGTACACAAACCGCGGACGATCTTTCCTTCCTCTTCATTGACCTATCTAGACCCGTCACTTACACATTCACTTGCATGACTACATTACTACACACTTCGGGAGATCAGTCGGGAGCTTAAAGCTTGCACCGACAGCAAGGGGGGCTGCTGGTAGACACCTCGTTGGGGAAATCAACAAGCAGACGTGTAGGTGAGCGCCGCAACACGCCATCAAGCAGAAAAGGCCCCCTGCCACCCCCAGGATAAAAACATACACTACACCTCCGGGCTATTTATCTTATCAGCTGACGCGCCAGGAATCACTAATAAATTAATCGATGGGGGCAGAACAAGGGACGGCTCATGTGACGGGATGGGAGTTGCCACTATAGCGGGGGCGCCTCCATGAACAAAACTCGGACGGTAGAAGGCTAAGGTTCGGGGCTGTGGCTGGAGCTGGGAGGGGCCGGGAGCGGCACGAAGGCCACTGCAAGACAGAAGCGAGGGGTGCGACGGGGGACGGAAGATGGGCGGCACGGTGGGCTAGAGTCGGCGACACCGGTCGCTACGCTTCACACAAGAGAGAAAAATGGTGATGCGAGTCATTCACGGAAGTAAAAGGGTAAAGACCAAGACAGGGCAATGCGGGGGGTACGTTCACCCCCCAGGACTATAGTGCGACGCAGACTTGCAATGCACCAACTGAATGCCGTGTATTACCAGATTCCGTGTATTAGGGAAGGGCAAAGACGCTGGCAATAAAATTAATAGTAAATAAAAATAAGCCGACCTGGATGGCCGAGGTGGCTAAGGGCGAGTACCGACTCAGCGCTTCTGTCCGAAGGGTCGCGGGTTCGAGTCCCGCCTTGGGCATGGCTGTTTGTCCCTTGACATTGTGTGTGTGTGTTGTCGCGGAGGGCCTCGCGTTCTGCTGACCCCAGATCAGAGGAGACCGCAAGTGTTTGTCTAGTGTATGGTCGAATATACGTCCCTTCGGGACGTAAAGGGCAATCGGATGTCGGCTAGATAAAAGCCATAGGAAAAATAAAAATAAAATTGTTTTAAAGCAGTTTTCCATTTCAAATAAACAATTCTGTACTCCATTGAAAATGAACGGTGTACCATTGACTCATGTTAAGGTAACAAAATTTTTAGGTCTCTCAAATTATAAAACCTCAAATGGAATGTCCATTTAAATGAATTAAACACAAAATTAAGTTCGCTATGCTACGCGTTCAGCATCCTTTCAAATTTAGTCAGCCTTTATACTGCTCGTTGTGTAGTTTTCGCAAAAGTTCATTCCCGCCTGAGATATGGTATAATATTCCGGGGAAATACATCTCATAGTCCCCAGACTTTTAGGTTACAAAAAAGAATTGTAGGAATAATAACCAATTTCCACCCATGTGATTCCTGTAAGCCTCTCTTTATTTAATTAGAAATTTTACCATAACTTTGTGTGCTGATTTAAGAATCAGTGTTTTTTTCAAAAGCGACTTCCTTAAGGGCGGGAATATATTTTCAGAAATCGCCGATATCTATAACTGTAACACTAGACGTAGTAATCATATTAATCAGGTGGCAGTATCAACAGCACACTACAAAAAATTCACATAAAATACATGTACATAATTTTCTAACACTTTGCCTGATGGCATTACACGATTTAATTTGATAGAAAAGTTTAAAACCCAAGTAAAATAGTACCTGCTGCATAACTGTTTCTATACAATTAGATACTATACTGAGCATCAAACGGAAAGTAACATTAATTTTTAACAGTGATATTTAATGTATATTTACCATTTGGACTGTATAATTCTAAACAACATGTAACAAGAATTGTACCGCAGTATCTGGAAAAATGACCACATCTCGATCAGGTTTTTCGTCCATTTTCCCTGATCCATTGAGCAAATGCTGAGATGGCTCCTTTTTTGCTTCCGGACTTACATGTAGCTTCATTATCTGTGCACGTCTTCTAGAATTCAGTGGGAAATATAGTTATTCAAATTATCGTTCTCCTTGTTGTCGCGGCAGCAAGTGGATATGATAAGGGAGGGTTAAGAGCCTATATTGATAGCTCATTTACTCTTGAAAATAGATTTTATTACATTGGTGCAAATATTTTGTTAACAGTCCTTGCAAAAAATGCTCGTTTACTTCTGTATTAAAAATTAAATTAGTATATGGCTTAGAATGGGGCTCACAGAATTTTGTAAACGTGCACAGAATTCACTTCTCCCTATAGCACGCCACAAAGTTTTTAACTGTTTTTGACACAAAATAAAATTAAAAAATTCAAAAAATGTACTGGAGCTATCCCGAAGACCATGCTTTGAAACTTGATCTTCCTGAAGACATATGGAAGCTTATGCAGAAGGTTATTGTCATCTTAATAGCTAGAATCGTCTCGAAAATTGTGGAAGATAAACATACATAATTATATTCAAAATTATAACCATATTTTGTACTATAATTTTTTTAATAATCACCATAGAGACACAAGGTGTAATTAAATTATAATAATAATAATAATAATAATAACAATTATAATACTATTATTATTAGTAATAATAAATTATCAAAGTGTAGTATATCTTAAAATTGTTTAAAAATTGTGATTCAATTCCATTTTCAACATCACATCTTTCCTCGGTCGCTCAGTATTCGGGATAAAACACATCGCAACACATTTTCACGCGCAATCCCATCTCTATCGCTATTCATACTATCGCATTTGCATGTCCATTGATTTCCCATGATCATTCATTCATAATCACTTCAATTCATAATCATTTGTCCACAAATGCTGGTCAACCTGTGCTGAGTTCTCGCGATCCTCTATTCGGAATTCATTCATCGCATACAACCGCAACCAACAACCAGATCTATATCTAGTAAAAGGAGCTCAAGCAACAAAGCAACAAAAAAGGAAAAACTATTTGGGTTCTATCTTTTTCAAGACTGACATCATTCAAATTGCTCATTTTATAGTGGTTCCACGTAAAAAAAACGCGTAATTTTTGCTTGAAATTAAAACAATTCCAAAAAAATATCAGAAGCGGCTCGAATTTTTCCTTAAAATCTTCGGATATAGCAACGGACACTTAAGAAGGAGCAGATAAAAATGTTTTGGCAATCTTTCTGTATTTGAGATAAATACAAAGAATTAACGTTGCAAAACTATAATATTAATGATAGAGATGTTTTACTTAATTTAATCTGTTCTAAAACATTAGATATTTAAATAAGATCATGTAGTTTTTCAAACGATTAGTTTTTGCGTAATTTTTGCTTGAAATAAAAGCAATTAGTAAAAATACTCAAAAAAGGCAGCAAATTTTTTCTATATTTTTTCCCCTTGGATAAAAGAAAGGACGCTTAAAAATGGCCTAGGTCTCATTTTTTCTGAAGTTTTGTAAATTGCACAAGTTACAAATAATGCAAGAAAGTGTGTTTTGTTGTAGCACCTTTAGTTTTTACAATGCTAGTAAGGAAACGTGGGGAAGAGAAACTACGGGGCAAAGTGGAAGATGCATTTAAAATCCACAGATATAGAGACTTTCAGCTCTAGAACAAGTATTTTGTTGAGAAGTGTGTTGGCACGACTGTGCGAAAGCGTCATGGGCTTAGCACTTCAGAAGAGCGAGTTATTGGTTTTTCTTCTGTGCCTTACAAATACGTAAGTAATGTAAAACATTGTCTTTGACAAAGAAATGCAGAAATACGAAATTATTTGTATTAGTAACTTAGATTTATAAGTTTCTAATTCAATGCTTATGAATTTCTCGAACAAGAGCAAGATTAATTTGATTATTTCGAATCATTTCATGCTAGTGGTGAGCATTGGGGGAACGTTGGGGTGAGGGAACGTTGCTATTCCACTTTGCTCCGAAATTGTTGACTGGATTTTATTACAACTAATTGTGCGTTTCAAGAGCCGGTGAGTTCTGTGTTACCCCTCAGTGCCTTTTACTCACCAACTGTTAAGAACAAGTTTAAAAAGCATCCAGGGAAAGTGGTGAATTTTCACGAAGTCAGTTCTCTCTTTGGAGAAGAATTTGTAAGGGGAGCCAAAACACAGAATTCTTTCTCTATATTTAGAAACATAGGAACATGCCCTCAAATATTTTCTAATGATGCTTTCGGTCCAGCTGAAACCACAAAGGGTGAACTATCTGCAGAACCTTCAAAAATAACATTGGAAGCTACAACCATTACGTCTTTGGTGCAGACAGAATCTGAATCCCTGATAGTTTCACTTGAAGAAATTTTTCCTGTGCCAAATCAGGACCAAATTCAAGTAGGTCTATCCGAAGAACTGAAAAAACAGCCATCATAACATCACTTATTTGAGAGATCTTAAAGGTTCTGCCAAGGGACCCAGTTTAAAAAACCATAAAACGATTGAAAAAAGAAGCTGTGTATCTAGAGATAAAATAAGTCTTCATTATATGTGTATATGATTTTTTAAATTATAATTTACATTAGTTAATAATATTTGTTTAAGAAGTAAATTGTATTATCTACTAAGCTTTGTTCCACTTTGCCTCATCCCTGGGGCAAAGTGGAAAAAATGCAGGCTCCCAGAAAATTAAAAAAAATTAGAACTAGTTTTATTGAAACAGCACAGGCTTCCTATATGTTATAGCAGAAGGTATATAACATTTTTTGAAGTTAATATCAATATTTTGTAAAACAATGTACACTGTATTGTTGCTATAACCTCCACGGTTCCACTTTGCCCCACTTTCCCCTACTGACAAGTGTTAGTTTAATATATTAATTCCATAAAATATAGTCTCATTTATCAAACATATTACGTACAATTCTAATAAAATCAGTTTTCAGACATTTTCTGCCAGAGAAAAGGAACGGGTTGGAATACATACGGTAACGACAGTAGGGTCTGAAGATACTGAACGCCCAGAGAAATAAAGATCCTGCAACTTGACCCCATTTGTGAGTTTTAATGGTTCTCATTATTTTAGTGTACCGTAACATGTTTGTTGAAATGATTATAGTCATCGGAAATATTTAGATTTTTTAACTGACCTGATCAGCTTGACGGAATCTCAACACATCCAAGCACCTTAGCCCTCAAACTACGAACGTAAATCTCAACTTATCCGGTTGAGAAATAGCCAATTACTAATCTGAATGAAAAGATGTTTAATTTAACAATTAACTAATTTTAATAATTTTATCATTCGCAAAACTGAACAATGATTCCGAACAAACTATGTATTTTCGAGTAAAATTTCTAGTAAAACATTCATTCTCGGATAAGCACAACCTTTTAAAAAAGTATTTATTTATTTTTGTATTTACTTATTTATTTATAATAGATAAAGCCAGCAGATATGCACCCAATTACAAGCTTACAAATACAAAAAAATAACTCTAGTTTGTAATGGCGGGGATATATTTCTTCGCCGAATGACAAATCGAGGAAATGTAGCCGGCTAATAAATCAATCACATCAGTGCAACTGCCTGCAAAATTATTAACATTATCTATCATTTTATATAGAGGAGAGTTGTCAATAAATGTATCTGCAGAAGTGAAGCTTGTGAAAGTGAAAGCTTGTAGAAGTGAGACTTGTAAAGAGAGTGGTGCATCCCGTAGAACCAACAATGAGATCTGATCATTAACATGTAGACAACTAAAAAATGTTACGAAAACTTTTAATAAAGGATCAGCTTCGTCCTGTCCGACAGGCTCTTAATATTGAATTTATCCAAAAGAAATTGCTGCTCAATGCCCCGTTCCGGGTATGCATGAGTGGTTCTGAAGTTCAAATATTTCAAAAATATACGTTGACATTTTACCAATACTTTAATTAATTAAGGTCCCCTCTGGAGACCAGACTACTGATGCATATTCGAGTTTTGATCTAACCAAAGCGAAAAATACAACTTTCATTACATCTAGATTACGAATTTTCCTGCCGAGTCTAGAGTTCTATTTACATTATTTATAAGATTCTCGATATGATGTTTCAAAGGAAAATTATTATCGAAAAGAATACCTAGATATTTTATCACAGAAATTGATTGTAATTCTTGATCAGCAATCTTATAGCTATAAGCTACTTTCTGAGACGTACAAAATGACACGACCTTGCACTTACCCGGATTTAGTGTTAATTTCTGTAAAATACAACAATTATAAAAGGTGATCAAATTATCCTGTAGTTTATCACAATCCTCAACTGAGGTGATAGGTAAAAAAAGTTTCATTGTCGTCCGCATAACCCGGGAGGTATTACGACAAGTTCTAATGACAAAAAGAAGTGGTTGAGTCGAGATTGAAATCTTGTGATTGGTGGTGTAAATGCTGGTGAAACGTACCAAGCGTATTGCACAATTGTGGCTCGCGCACTCAAGTAAGATTTTATCTAGCTTACATAGTTATGAGGGATATCTAACTGCATCATTTTATTTTAAAAACAACATGATCTAAAACATCAAAAGCCGTAGAGAAGTCCATGTACACATCAACTTGCCCGTAGATACTCAAGAAGGATGTCATATATGAGTAAATATTAGTAATTATTTATTATATATTAAACGTTCATGGAAAGTTTGTTTTAAATGGTAGACCATGTATCTACTTTCCACATTCAATAACAATATTTCTGTGTATCAAATATTAACCGAAAAGAACATTACTAAATAATTCCTAAAATTTTAAAAAGATTATTTTTATATTGCGTTCTTCTGATAACAAATGAAAATAACGAAAAATTCAACTATCTAAGGAAACTCTTCTCGGAATCACAAAGATGCAAAGTAAGATGCAAAGTAAGATGAAAGTCACTCTGCTAAAGTATATCATCGAGTGTATTAGAGTATGGCTTTTGTGTGTTTGAGAGTATGCAAATGGAACTTAGTTGAACGGAAGGTGTAATTTTCGACTCCCGTCAGTGGCGAACATCCAATGTTAGCGAAGTCATTCGACAGGGCTTCCTCAATACGGCCGGTTGATCCTATCGATGGTTTCCGTAGTCCTAACGATCAATTCAGATCAGTTGCCACATCAATGTCTCCCATTCATTCAGCTGATAAAGCCACTTCAGCAAAACCAATTTTCTATATAACCAGATTTATGTGCTATTTTGTGTTTTTCAAAGATACAAAACTGAATTTGGTACAACAATAAATTTTCCAAAAACGCGTTAAGACTGCAAAGTCACCTATTTTGGAAAAATCGTGGCCAGTCTATTTAAAAACTAGTGGTGGTAAAACAGCACGTACTTTCTCGCCAGTTTTTTCACGCGAAAAGTACTCACATGTTCGAAAATTATACATGACCTTATTTCAAAATCAATCTTTAAGGAACAGATATATAAAAAATCTCTCTTTGATGTTTTAGTTGTAGACGACTTCGAAACAACTTTGAACTTTTGCAGTTTTCGAAATATCAGGGTTTTCTACGAACATGTCCAGAGCACCATTTTCTTAAACGTTCTTCACACTATCAAACAACAAAATTTAATCAAAAACGAAGGAGCCATTGTTTTGAAAATGTCCCAGGGCTTTATGTAAAGTACCCCCCCCCCCAAAAAATTAAAATATCGGTGTCAATTTCAAGAGGCCAAGTCATCAGCCAGATCGATTGCTGAATATCGATTTTCGAGAAAATCGTCTGAAGCCACTAACGTTGTTCACAGACGGATGGACAGGTAGACGTTTTGCCGTCATTTGATTTTTCGATATCAATGACCCACTAAATATGGATTCTGGCTTCAGCACGTGATAGAGGATTTTTTTCTAAATGTAGCAACTGGATTTATCACTATTCCGTTACCAGGGCCCTGCAATAAGAGTTTTTCTCCCGAACATTTGTCATTTTTTCGCGCAGCATTAAACAACTCTCTCTCTACTCCGTAGCGAGAAAGTAAAACGCATAACGATTGACGTAAATGATACTTCATACACGAATTCATTCGATCACCTGACGCTTCGTGTATCAAATGCACCTATTGTAGCATATCCTATTTTTTCTCACCAATTTGTTTTACCTACGGACGATTCTAACTTTGCAATAGGCTCAGTACTTCGTCAAAAAAATCACCCAACTGCCTACCATTCCCCAACATTAAATCCGGCAGAAATAAAATATTCAAATATGAAAAGATAACTCGCAGGCATAATCGAAAGCTGTAAACGGTTCGGACTATATCTTTTGGGATGTATTTTCAGAAATGTAGGCGACCGTGCGACAATGATTATTTTCACTAAAAGTCCTCTCCTCATGTTTGTTCCATTTGAAAATAAAAATTGAATAATTCAATTTCGAAATTAAATATGTAACAGGGAAAACCAATTACGTTGCAGACCCATTATCACGGAGAGTAATCAATGCTCACAATGAAGATTTAGAACCAATCATTGTAAATAACTGACATGAAAACTACCATAAAAACATTGACAATCAGACCATCCATTTAGATAATAAGGAATATCTAAAATAAATAAGAATAAAGAAGATCCCATTTTCATTTTAATTATGCCTGAGAGATCTTTTAATCAAAATAGAAACTAATTACTTGCTTCACTCGTAAAAACTCCTAGATACTTTTACATTGATTGTCTAAAAAAAGATACCCGAGTGTTAAATTATTAATAATATTAGTGACAATCATGCTGGATTTTCATATACATTTGACTGCTTAAAAATAAAAAAATTTGTATACATGGAGAAGGAAAAAATATTAAAGATCGAAGAGACTAAAATTCACTGTAAAACAAGTGATGCAACAGAGTGGCACAGACTTTCTCGTAGTAAAGTTTTCTAATTTTCTTGGTGAGAACTAGCTTTACGGTCTTGCCCTTCACGGCCTTACGGCTCTTGCTGTCATCTATCGCCACCCAAGATACATTTTTAAAATATTTTCTCAATTTTTCGTTTTCCTAATAGTAGAACCGAAATATTACTTTAAGAATATTAGGGAAGAGTAAAACCGTGTCATAAATAACAATTTCATTGAAGAAATTGGAACCGTTTTTAAGAAAATGGCGTTTCAGCATTACTGTAAATGCAAAATTTGAAGCTCTTTTTCACAGAAAATATTTCAGTTTTTGAAATACCTCATTTGAAGTTATTTCAGATACTTTAACTCGCAAATGCAAAAGTGTTTATAGATCGCTTATAATGTTCGTATTATCGGCGTGAGAGTTATTTCGAAGAAATATATTTGTGTAGTTTTTGAAATAAAAAGAAAAGAAAATACAGTAAAGTTAACTTTATGTTATTTTAAACAGTGCAGTTAGCACTACCAGTTGGAGAAATTTGAAGAAAAAATTTGGAGCTATTTTTGAGAAAATGACATTTGAGCGTTTCTGAAAACGACGAATTATGAGCCCATTTTGACAGAAAATAGTTGAATCTTCTAGAAACTTTAGATAATATCATTTAAAGCACGTGTAATAGTAAATACAATAATGTGAAGAAACTGCCGGTAATCTAAATAATAACATCGTGAGGGACAAATAAAAATAGCAATTTTGTAATTTTTGAAAAAACAAAAAGGTATAGAGGAAAATCGCGTTTATGTCATAGCGGTCTACATAAAGCATTATACTAACCAAAAGTTTAAAGAAAAAAAATTCAGCCATTTTTGAGAACATCTTATTTCTGTTATTTTTTTTTAAAATTGTACATGTTGCTCCCGATACTGCGGAAAAATTACTAAAATTTTCAAAAAAAATGTACTTGAGTTTAATGAAAGAACTTATTATGGACAACAAATTTCTTTGAAAGAAAAATGCTCTATTCAATTTTGTAGTTGGAGGAAGACGCTGAAAAAAATTCATACATGTGCAAGTTTCAAAAATTCAGAGTTAACCGTAAAAATCGGACCTATGCCATCTTTCTAAGCGCATTTTACTCTATTTTCATGAGAACTTTAAAGAAAAACTTTTGAGCCCTTTTTGAGAAAATGTTGAAGATGACCGGGAGCTTCTGTAAAGTACCTCCAAATTTTGAAGGAAGATTTTCAATCCCAGCGCCTCCAGTCGAGTCAGACCGACAGGGGAATATTCATTTTGGAATAATCCTACGAATGGTTTAGGCGCGAGCGGTTCTCACCAACGGACAGATGTAGACCGTCAAGACAGACGAACCGACAGACGCACCGACAGACGGACAGACAGAGAGACAGACGGACAAACAGTACGGTCGTCTGTGGATGACCGTCGCGGTGTAAGCATCTTCCCTTGGCGCTCCGAGCTAGGCAGCAGGTAGTTTCTTTTGCAGGTAGCCACCGTTATAACTTTCGCACTCAACGATCGCCTGACGCTGTAGAAGCCCGAAAATATGAGTATATTTTGCTGTACTTTACCATTCAGTGAAATTAAATTGCATCTTTCTTCTTGAGTTTCATTTGTATTCTTACTTATCTTACTCTTACTTGATCTGAGATCCGCTCTACTGTTTTTTTTAGTTTTCTACTCCTCAACCACCCTCCACGAAACTACTCTCCTAGTGTCTTTTTCTGATCTGACTTTCTGCTTAATTACTTCTCTTAAGATGACAAAGAGCAACAAGAACGCATCTAGTGCCAATATTGATCTTGAAACCAAAATTACGGAGCAAGTGAATGAGGCACTAGATAAGGCAGTAACTTCGCCTACTTTCTTACGCTCTTTGGCATCTGTACTAACTGAACTGGTAGCAAAGCAATTGGAAGACTCAATGAATTTCAATGCTAATCTTGTGGCAGGTTTAGAGAAAAAACTGGCTGAACGTGACCGTGAGATTTCAAATCTCAAATCTCAGTTAGAAGAAAAGACAGACCAGCTCGAGATGTACTCACGCCGAGACTGCTTGCGGATATTCGGCGTGAAAGAAAATGATAATGAAGGCACCGACAAGCTGGTCATCGAAGAAGTCGCCAAAAAGATAAGTGTAAACTTCACCTCACAGAATATTGATAGGAGCCATCGGATAGGTCGTCAAGTACCCGGAAAAAACAGGCCAATTATTGTTAAATTTATTAGTTACAGAAAACAGAGTGAAATGTTTCGCTCGAAACGGCTGCTGAAGCATTCCCCTAGAATCACTAAATCATAATTTTGTAAGTAACGTTCCTTCATTTGACTGTAACTTGAAGAGTCAATCCCTCGCGCTTCTCCAAAACTCAGAAACAAAATTCAACGACGAATTTTTCTTTTCGTCCGTGGAACATGAGGATATAATAAAAATAGTTCAAAGTCTCAAATCTAATGCTTCAGGTACCGATGATATAAATGCCAAACTGCTAAAAAATAGCCTAGATGTGACCTATTCAATAATTACCGAAATAGTAAATTTCTCTCTAATGAGCGGACAATATCCTTTATCTTGGAAAAGTGCGCTCATGCATCCTATTCCCAAGACAACATCAACCAGAAACCCTATTGAATACCGCCCAATTAGCATCCTCCCGACTATTTCTAAAGTACTCGAAAACGTCGTCCGTAAGCAAACTGAACTGTATCTCCAAAACCAATCACTTTTAAACGATCAGCAATAAGGTTTCCGTTCCGGCAGGAATACTGGCACTGCACTACTGAATGTTATTGAAGATGCGAGAACAACTATAGGTCACAGTAAAATAACTATGTTAATTCTTCTGTATTTCAGCAAAGCGTTCGACTCAGTAGATCACATCATCTTACTCGCAAAACTAAAAATCATGGGATTTGCACAGCCTACGCGTACATGGTTTCTTAACTATTTAACTTCCAGAACCCAAAGGGTGGTGTCCGATAGTCGTAGCTCAAGGGCCTTAAATCTTAACCGCGGAGTTGCCCAAGGCACTGTATTAGGACCACTAGTATTCTTAATGTATGTAAACGATGTGGGAAATGCACTTAAATATTGCAGTCATCAAATGTACGCGGATGATCTTCAGATATATCTAAGTGGCCACCCGTCTGAACTCTTCTCACTTGCACATAAAATTAACGAAGATTTGATAACCTTAAACAAATGGGCAGCGTTATTAGGCCTGCAATTAAACCCAAATAAATCACAGTGCATGATTATCAGTTTAAAAAGCACTGTGAATAAAATATCCTCTTCTACTCTGCCTAAAATTTATATAAATGACACCGTTCTACCTTGGTGTTCCGAAGTCAAGAACCTAGGAGTGTTTATTGACAACACCCTCAGCTGGAACTCGCAAGTAGATTCAACCTGCCGTAAATTTTTTGCCGCAATGCATTCGCTGAAACGCCTGCGAACGCTTTTACCAATTAGTACACGTGAGACACTCATTAAATCACTTATTATGCCACATTTTGACTATTGCAACTTTCTTCTGACAAACATGACATCTAAATTACAACGTTAACTTCAAGTACCCACCCCATACCTCACTACTCTATTCTCATTTTTCACTCCCTCTCACTCCATCTAAATTATTAACAACCACATCTTTTCTGTGTATCCTAATAAAATTGTTCAAATAAAATATTTAAAAGAGATTTAGCCACGCTCCAAATAAATGCTAAAATATTTACAGCTATTTTTGTACTGTCATCATTGTCATATCTACAATATATTGGCCTTAATAATAATTACAATTGATGTTTATATCCTATTGTACTTTAGCATTGTTTCTTAATACTGTCAATATTATATTTTAAATTACTGGTACTATTAACTTAGAGCCTATTGTGCTTCTCTGCTGTTGCAAATGTTTGTATATTCATGTAAAGTGCTAATGTATACCAAACGTAACATTTCTGTACCGCTTGTGGAAAATTTTACTTTTCCACCTACTTCTTCCTCCTTTTCTTCACCTTTTCTTCCTTCTCTTTCCTTCACAATCTTCCCCATTTATGTCTTTACGACCCTTTACCCTAAACGCCTCATCTCTTCACCTTCACTACTATCCATACCATATTCTTCTATATTAATATTCGGCCATAAGCCGCCATCCTGATTGAGGTTTTTCTTGGTTTATTCAATTGCTTAAGGCGTACGCCGGGATGGCACCTTGCTTTGCACTCCCAGTCATAAATGTACAGTTTGTCCCCCCTTTAGTCTCTCTCCTTTCTTCTTTCTCGTTCGTATTTTCTACTTCATTTTCATTTATGATTCCCTTCTCTCATTTTCTCTTCTCTTCCATTTCTATACCATAATGCTGTTCGGCCCTAAGCCGCCATCCTGATTGAGGTTTTCTGGGTTTACTCAATCGCTTCAGGCGTATGCCGGGATGGTCTCTAGTTTTGCACTCCCAGACGTAAATGTACAGATTTCTCTCCCCTCTTATATGTTTCTACTCTGTATCAATGTAGACTCAGTGGTTAGGTGGAAGAGCAGGCCCTATGGCCTGAGCCTCGCCATTAATAAAGACATTATTATTATTATTATTATTATTATTATTATTATTATTATTATTATTATTATTATTATTATCATTATTATTATCATCATCATTATTATTATTATTATTATTACAGACAGAGAGACTGACAGACAGCCAGACGGACAGACAAACAAACATACAGACGGACGGTCAGACAGACGGACAAACGGACAGGCAGACGAACAGGCAGACGGACAGGCAGACGGACAGGCAGATGGACAGGCAGATGGACAGGCAGACGGACAGACGGACGGACGGACAGACAGACAGACAGACAGACAGACAGACAGACAGACAGACAGACAGACAGACAGACAGACAGACAGACAGACAGACAGACAGACAGAGACAGACAGACAGACAGACAGACAGACAGACAGACAGACAGACAGACAGACAGACAGACAGACAGACAGACAGACAGACAGACAGACAGACAGAGACAGACGGACGGACGGACGGACGGACGGACGGACGGACGGACGGACAGACAGACGGACAGACAGACAGACAGACGGTCGTTTAAAAGAACACTTTTTCGGTATTAGGGGTACCCCAAAACAAAAATTTCCGTTGAAATCTCGAAATCGATTTTCCGCATCATTACATCACTTTCTCTATGCTACATATATACGTACGTATACGAGAAGGTAAAACAATTTCACTACTCCCATCTCTATGTAAACAAACTCAATTTAGATTTAAGATGCATTATATCAACTCATATTGTTTGGAAATGATTGTATTTAACGCAAGTACTTTTATGTTCTTTTTATGTGTTCTGTGTTGTATATTTAGGAAATCAGTGAGTAAAGCCATGCAAACACTTTGGTATCGACTAAAACAAGTTACTGAATGTGAAACTTTCAACTGCTGGTGAAGGAGTTATGTAATCCATCTGAAGAAGGTACTCCAAAGAAGAACTGCACCTTAAGACCTGCGGACGGCGCCGCTCTGTCGACTGCCCCAAGCACTAGTTGTTATGCAGTCGACCAGGGAGTCGCTCTCCAGTCACAGTCACATCTTTCGGCTATCCCCGCTTGTACAGAGATATTATTAAATTAAACATTTTCTTGTGCGTTTTAAACACTGATCCTCCTGTGGTATCGAATCCAATAGATTACGGATCGTTACTCTCTACTTCAACTCAATGCGAATTTGCAAATTTAATTCGCGTCCGAAATCCCTTCCACAACATTTCCGTAGATTGCTACTCGCCCCCATAAACATTGGCTGCCTTTGGAGAACTTCCCCTCCATCGTTAAACGTAATAACGCCTTGCGTTCGGTACCAGGAACTTTGAGTGCGATTGCGTCACCCGCAAAAGGAACCAATCGCGTTGAGTCATTTGACCGTTGCACAGCGGCAAAAAGCCACGCCCCAAATCTCCCAGACTTTGAGAACCCGGAGTGCGAGACGGTTCCCCATTCCCCCGCCGAGAAATAGGTCTGCTCCCTAAGTCACTATTGATGCTGTACATTTAAAACATATTCCTAGTGAGAGTCATAAATCAGAAGAATCATTCCGCTCATGATATTCCCCAAAATTCAGACTGAAGAGTGAAACTGATTTTTTTACATCAGCATAAGGTAAAGTAACTAAAGTAAGAAAAGCATATGAATGTGAAAAAGCGTTTCAGTTTCTATGTACTGCACGAGTTGAGGGAGAAATGGCATTGTAATATGTCGCAAGCCCTGCCGAGCTAAGCCATCTCAATGTTTTGGTGAGCGGCGACGAAACAAGCTTTTACCTCGCGTAGTTGGAAGAGGGATTTTCAATGAAGGAATTTCCACAAAATGATAATTCATTAGCTTTCTGGGTGTCTACACTGGCTCATGAATTAGACGAAGTAACATATTGTTCATTACAACACTTGTAGGAAAAATATCTTTTCTTCACGGATTACTGACTGTTTTGTGCTTGTAGTACGAAGAAACTCTGCTCAGCCTTTCGAAACACTTAATCTAAATTAACACGATCCATGTTATGCGGGCTTGAAATTCCTTATTGAAATTAATTTGTACAATCTTTTGTGCTAACATAAACATACTTGTTTTTCTTCCTCCACTTCTTCCTTTTCTTCTTCTCCATTCTCTTCTTCCTCTTCCTTCTCTTTTTTCCTCTTCTTTCTCTCCCTCTTCTTTTCCTCTTCTCCTTCCTCTTATTCTCGTGAGTGTTAAATTGAATAGTTTCTTTTCTTCAATGATTGACCAAGACATGCTTTCCATTATGGAGCAGGTAAGTGCATGTTGTTTTATTGCTACCCTAATAATTAGTCGCTAAGCTTAACAAGCTTCACTCCAACACAGAAACAGAAATGAATGTAAATAAGAATATGTACATTTTTAATTATATTTTAAACGTGAAGTTTCAATTTCGATTTTGAATTACTAGAGAGCGGAGCGCCAGGTAAGGGCACTTTTTCTCTTTTCAGAAAACCATTGCGAAAAGGCGCGGACAACAGTTTCTGATGAAATGTAGAATGTATTTTTTTAAGATCTTATTTCCGTATATTAACAATGCTGATATTTTTGTATTGATTTCTTCGAGCACTTCAGAATGCCGCGATAAAATATGTCGTATCAATATCTCAACAATTAAAATTGTCATAAACAAGAAAACAAAATGTTACTTCTCTCTTTATCTACAAGAACTTGGCACATTTCGCATCGCGATACTTCAGATTGTTTGGAAGATATTTGCTGTGCACATTTCAGGAAATCACAGGTGTACACAGGAAATCACTTATGTATAAGGAACTTGAGGCAACGAAAATATTTTTAAAAAATGTATCGCGTCTTTGCCACACGTCTCTTGACGTTTTTTGGACATTCAGCGTACTGCAGTAATCCTCCGTTAATTTATATTTGTAGTGTCACGTCGCAATCACTTAGTGTCTCTTATCCCTCCAGCCATGAGCTCGGCGCCGGTAGTAACCAGGGAACCCAGACGGTCAGCCGTCCAGGAATTCAAGGTATTTCGAATAGCTTAACTTCCGTGATTTCACGGAGCGTAGTTAAGAAATTGGGCTAAAGACTGGACTGGACTATAAAGTCACATTGGACTGAAATCGAGATATTAACATTGACAAATAGTGGGAGACTCCCTATGACAAATGTGATTTATCTCGTTACAGTCTCAAACTTTTCCAATAATGAGGAAAGTCCAATCTCTAAAACGTCTGAAAACTCCTTCAGTTGTTTGCCGAAAGAAACGAAACCTTCGGGAAATCGAGGCCGCCCAGTTAATTAATTAGCCAATTAAGCGCTCTCCGCGCCGTGTCGCGTTACCTCGCGGGGGCGTCGCGGCTTCCGCATCGGCGCGCGCCACGTCGTAGTGCTCTTGGCGGCCACTTGAAGCGCTGCTCTCGCCACCACGCCCACCACTGTGCTGCCGCCGCCGCCGCCGCCCGCCCGCCCGCCACTTTGTGTGTTTCATCTCGCGCCCTCCTCTAGACGAGCAACGCACGACACGTGAAGGACGTGCTCCACGCGACTCCTCAGCGGCTGAGAACATACGCGCAGAATCACCTTGCGATGCACACTCGCCCCGCATGCACGAAAGACACGCCCATTTAGTAACTTTGGGGAAATATATACAAAATTGACTTTATTTGCGGATCAATTTGCTTGCGGATCTAAACCAGTTCTTAACAAACCAAGAAAATTATTGTTATCTCCGAAATTCTTGAATGAATGTGTTAGGTGTCTGTTAAATTTAAAATGCATTCAAGTTTGCAACCAGCTTCCTAGGGAGCAGATACAGTGACTTTATGTGTCTCTAATACGCGAAGCGCAAAATACAATATGTTCCCAATAATGCAAAATCTCTCACTTCCCAGTCCCACTTTGAATTACGCAAGAATTGGGCTGGGGTATTGTTGTTTTTGTTGTTGTTGTTATTATTATTATTATTATTATTATTATTATTATTATTATTATTATTATTATTATTATTATTATACGTTATTATTCACCGAGTTATCCGACAGGTTTAGTCAACAATGTCCCGAAATTATTCGAAAAACAGAACATGTAGGCATTGTTATTGTTTGTACATGTACAAACTGTCTGTCTGTTCTGTCGAAAAACAGAACATGTAAGAGTTGTTATTGTTTTTCAATGTATTTCCTATCGAACATTTTTCTTTGCGAGAAAACTCATGCTCTACGAATGTGCTGTCGTTTGAAAAGTTCTTATTGTTCGCCAATAACGTACGACATGTGATCTAAACCGAGACCATAAGTTATGTAAGAGGCTGAAAATCCCGATCTGTTGTAGGAAAAAGAGCTTTGGCAATTATGTCGGTTTACATCCTTACTAGACGCGTTATGGTATTATTATGTTTCTTCTCGCTCATTATACTAATTACATTCTAATTATTTATTATTATATTACATAGTTCCTCGAATTAGAGACGCTGCTCATACTCAAACTAATATGTTAACTGTAAAAAACGGACATTTCTCCATTTCGACTTAAAGAACTCATAACCCATATTAACTTGTATTGGTAGAAGCATTCTAATGCAGGAATTCAAGTCAAAGACTTTTATACTAATTTATTAACTAATTTTTTGTGTTTTGAAGAGCGTTAATTTAGATGTGGAGAATTCTAAAGTGGTAATATAGAGTACTATCAAGATGTGAAGTTGCGATAACGATTTATTTGAAGCGTTTGATTTCAACGGCGAGATTCTGAAGACTGTTTATATACAGTGCAACATTTCTTAACAAGAATATCTAGAAAGTTCCTGGTCTACAACGAAACTCATGAATTACAAATATTTAATGGTACGCGGGCGTTTTCTGAGTGTTAGTGTCGCATGACGTCAGCAGTGACACAATGAGTATGATAAATGAGTCGATACGCGTAGTATGGGAATAGGCGCAATACCACAATCAAACATTTGCACTTTTCAGTCAAAAACTGAAACTGTTTTATTGTTTACGGATTTTCCGGAGTTCCTGGGTATCTAGCAAAATCAGAAAGATCTCTCACATCGTCGGACGCCGCATAGTTTTCTTTGAAGTTCTGCGTGTATTGGATGTGAATAATATAGATACCAGCTGTTTTATGAGCTTCACAACTGAAGCCTATTCTTAATTGTAAAAGTTGGTATTTTCGAAATATATTCATTAACTTCATTTAAAACATACAAATATTGAAATGTGTCTATCTTTTTGTGAACTGGAAATGTAACTTCACTATCTGTGCAGGTCTGGTATCTGTTCAGTGGAAAATATAGTTATTCAAATTATCGTTCCCCATGTCGCGAGAGCAGTATTCTTCCTTCATGAAGGACATGATGAGGGATACGAGCTCAATTTTACAGTTGATTGACACTTGAAATTATATTTTGTTACAACGGGGGGAATATTTTGCTAATAATCATTACAAAAAAACACTCATTTCTTCTAAATTGAAAATTCAACTAGTATCTGCCTCAGTGTAGAGATCACTGAATAACGAAAACATGCACAGAATTCACTTCTTTCCATTCCATGTGACACACAGTTTTTAACTGTTTTCGACGTTAAATAAATAAATAAATAAATAAATAAAAACAAAAGTAATATACAGACAATATGTACTAAAATGTTTATTTCTAAACATTGTCTAGAAACGGTTCTATGTATATTTTACAAAATTCAGAATTGTTCGAGAAAATTTTTGCATAAAAAATACCAAAAGAATTATTGTAAACACTCCGTGTTTCACTTCGTCCTTACATGAACAGCTGTTTTCGTATTGTTCTATGTATCATATTTAATGTTGTTCAATCGGGAGCGGTAGCTCAGTGCATCAACTGATGTCACTGCAGCGCCTCTGACTGGGAGGTTCTAGGTTCGAGTCCTGACGACGGCACGATATTCGACACTGGCTTTTCAGCTAGGTCGAATTCAGGCGCTGTATGGAGGAGAATTCTAGCGTCCGGCTTCTCTGATTGGTAGTTTTCCGTGGTTTCTCCGATCAACACCAGGCGAATGCCGGAGCAGTACCCTAAAAAACGGGCCACGGATCTTTCCTTCCACTTTCTTGTCCTATCCACCCCCTTACACACACACACACTTACACTAACATGCACTACACTACCACATATTCCGGATATTCCGGGAGACCAGCCGGGAGCATAGAGCATGTCCCGGCTGGGGTGGTGCCCCGTTGGTGGAGAGTTCTGATTAGGAGAAAACCCCGCTTGCCGACGGTAGGCCGCCGCCGGATCTCGCCATTAGGCGGGGGAAAATCACCGCCATCTGCCGAGGAAAAAACATGCACTACACTTATGGGACTAATGACCTAAGCTGTTGCCGCGCCCGGAATCACTAACCAACTAATGTTGTTCATAGTGATTTCTGGATACCGTTACCTCTCTGAGAGCTTCGATACTCGATACCATGCTACTTTAAAGGCTCAGCAGTAGAAGTGGTTCAATCAGAATTGGAAGGATATATTTTGTTCTTCACACATGCATACATGTACTATTTTAATATTAAAAAACTATTGAGATGGACATACATTTTTAAAGTTTTTAAAGCTTCTTATTAAGGAAAACTAACATTCTAACTCTTTCTGGGTCCATTCTTTTTCCTTTCTTTGTCACGTATCAATCCAGCTGTACCGAAAAGTCTCTCCGAAAACACTGTAGCTGATGGAATGCACAGGTATCGAACAGCACTTTTTCTTAAATTGAGGAGAGTCACTTTGTTTTTCCAGTAAGATAGATTGGCATCAGGAGGAAGAAAGTCCGCACCCTTGTGCTGTGGTTTCGTATTCACAGCATGATATTTTGTAGTCACTCTTCAGAATAATCCTATAAAGAGACCACATGTATATGCATTTTTGGGGGTTCATTAGTTGAGGATGGCGAAAAAATAAATTAAGTGAATTGAAATTTTGAACAATAAATACTTGTCAAATTTGAAATTTCTAATGTACTACATAATGAAAATAAGTCATTCGGAATCATATACAGTGATTTAATTTTCTTCACGGCGGAAATATCGGAGAAGCGAAATTGTGATTAAAGGGTTGTTATTTTCTTGTGGGAATGGTGTAGGTTCAAGATGTTTAATTAATTCCTTGAATCTATTGCCCTCAATAATACTGATCGATTTATTATCTTTGCGTATCATGTAAACGAATTTTCTTGCTATTGCTTTTGAACGGCTGTCTTCTGATTTAAATTTGTTCTTTGTGGCTAAACAATCAATGAGTGTTGGTTGATTTGTTTTGGAAGTTGATGATCTTGACAGGACTGGCCATGGGTCATTAATTTCAACCACTTCCCTTGTACGATCTGCGACGATTCAAACGTCCGGTGCAACATTAGTTGGCTTGGCTCACTTGTGTTCGGTAGAGCTGAATACTACCTGGTGTATTGATGTAACATGCTTTTTAATTACTAGTATAGTGTGATTTTTCACCAGGCGAAAATGCTTTTTACATATTCTACAATTAGCACGATTGTCATCTTTTGAATCCTGTTCAAAATAATTCCAGACTTCACTCTTTTTGTTTATGGAATGCACTAATCTAGTCGTCTTTCGGTCATTTTAAAATGCAGAACTGAACTCAAGAGCCCCGTCACATGCCTCCGCAGTGGGTTGAGGGGAGTATCCCGAGAAGAAACGCTGTCATCGAGCATTGCTTATCGTGCCTGTCGTCACTAGATTGCCGGGAGCTCACAAGGAAGAGTTTCCCAAAGCGAATTGCGTGCTATCTCAAGGGATGGTGACAGGCGCGAGTGGGATAAAGAGCGGGGCACGGCGCTCGGACGTTGCAGCGTTGGGTAATTTCAACGACTGTAAGCGAATCCGAACAGACGGACACTTCCTCGTTGCTAACGGAAGTAAAATAGGAGAAGAATATAAAGAAGACAATTCTTCCGTAAAAAAAACAGAAGAGATGGGGAATGGCATAAATAATTGAAAGTATCGAGTCATTTTCGGAAGGTATCGATCGCTATCGATACCATCCGAGTATCGAGGGTATCGAGGTATCGAAAGTATCGAGGACCCATCCCTAGTTGTTCATAAATGAGTTTATTTATGTGCCTACGTAGTATTTACATGCAACATTAAAATTTAACGAGAGTATTGACAACAGTATCAATATTTTTGTATATTCTTAAACAAAATTAGGCAAACGGAAAAAGTGGGCAAATAAATGAAATTTTAACAGCCATTCTACCTTGACAAAAACCATTTTTTAAATAATCACTCATCGCAGCTCTTCGGCTATGTTGAATAGCCGAAGTAATCACGAGAAGCAAAGATTTGACCATACTGAAAGTTTGTGGAAGGGATGGCTGTGGAAGAAACATAAAGATAAATAGAAAAATAGGGAAGCTGATTAAAAAGCTTATTACTGATACGTTATTGCTTGTTATCGCTTCAATAAGGAGCTCGACATTGACTGCATAACTTCCCAAGATCGAGAAGATCCGGGTTACATGGGAAATATGAAAGCAGTTGAATAATGCGATATGCTCTCTTACGGGGGGAACTATGAGAAGGAATTATGAAAGGGAATTATGGGAAGGGATTGTGAAACGAGAAAACGGGTCAAGTTTTTTCTCCCCGATTTTCTCCCCCATCACCCTCCCACGATCCTCCCACGTCACATACATTTTTTACTGTTTTTGACTAAATAAATAAATAAAGTTAACGTCAAGTTAATGAGTAAATAAGTAAATATTAATCATTAAAATTAGGTAAAAAATAAAATCCTGTATGTATGACGGGCGGCGATCTGTTGTATGCTTCTAATGATCGAGCGGCGACTAAACGCCCGAGGGCCTTGGGCAGTTGGCAGTGGCGTCTCTTCACTCTGGGCCTAGGGCGTTGGCAGTGAAGGAAAGTGTTAACCCCCACACAACTCTTTTCGCATACATATTTAGAGTAAAATTCAATTCTGTAAACAAAATATTTATTTTAAATTATAATGTTGGAACAATGAGGAAAAGATGGTCGCAAAATAACAACAATGAGGATGCATTTTCTATTAAAAATATTGGAAAAATACCATTTAACGCATTTAAAAAGAGATGCTCGACGCTTTTCCCATTCCTTGGTTCTCGTTTTAAAAATTAAATTCTGAAATTATCAGGTTACGACACGTTCATTACTCAATCAATTGTTTCCTTTTTTCACACGACAGGGAAGGAAAGTCATTATTTAAAACTATTGATACACTTTTTCACTATTCTTATCATAATATAACACTAATTTCATGGGTATCGCTAAAGACGTAACGCTCAACAGCAACGCGCAACGCATATCACGCAGTAATAGTTTGGTTTCAATTTTAAGGAAGATGATGGATTGATGTGTTAGGTTTGATGTCTTTTATGTTCATTGGATTCAATTTAAGATTTCCAAGTTAAGCGTCTGTCTATTAGTATACTTAGGTAATTGACAGAAATGAAATTGTTTAGGCAGAGGAGTTATGTGTTGTTAATAGTACCGATTGTCTCGTACCTTTTTGAAGTCTCTCATCTTATAACCTTTTTTTTTAGGCGTAATATCTCTGTTTAGAGTGACATTTTCACTTTCTAATAATGTGCACTACTCCCCGCCATTCATAACAGGACTCTATACAGCCGAGAGAGAAAAGTAAATTAATTTAGATTTTTGCAGGGGAAAAAGTGCAGAATATTGACCTCTAAAGCCTGCTTTTGTTCACAGTAGGATTCAAGACGGAAAGAACTGTTATTGCTGGTCACCATTTAGAAAAGGTTGAGAGAAACTGAAGTGTACTTTTGTACGTATTTGTACAGGATGAATATCAGGAGAAATTATTTATGTTGCTGTATTTTTGCACTCAAATACGTTCTTTGTATTGGACATCAAAGTCACATATTACCTTATAATGACAGTGAACGAATATTGATGATTAACAACTAACGTGTTAATTTAGAGTCACCAAGTTGTGAAATGAAAGTAATAAGTATATTTTGAAGCCTCTAAAGATAACGGCAAACACCATAGTTGCTACGCCACGTCAAGATCAAGGGAAGGACATGAAAAGCACCCAAGAAAACATGTTCCTGTAAAGTGAAATGTATTGAGATAAGGCAGCAACTTGACTAACTCAAGTTTTATCGGATTTGAATTTCTATGACGATGGGGGGAGTGGTAATAAAATTAATGTGAACTATTAGGGTGGTGGTAGACAGGGGTAAGTCGCATCCGTGTATGTACACGGGAAACAGGGGAGGAGTGAAATGGAGATGATAATGATGTAAAAAAAAGTGGAATGGTCTAGACTAATGATGTCAAGGTAGTTACCACCAGAAATATTCGATCGTTTTGGTGGTAAAATGAAATCTTACTTCTACGCTTTTAGCCACAAGAGAGCAGTGCTAAATGCGACTCTCCAATTTACACGTAAGATACGATAATGTGAGAGTGAGAAAAATATATTTTAGTAATAAGTTTGATATTATTATTCTTATTTACCGGGAGCGGTAGCTCAGTGCATCAACTGATGTCACTGCAGCGCCTTTGACCGGGAGGTCCTAGGTTCGAGTCTTGATGGCGGCAGGATTTTCAACACTAGCTTTTCAGCTAGGTCGAATTTAATCGCTGTCTGGAGGAGAATTCTGGCGGCCGGCTGTCCTGATCGGTAGTTTTCCGTGGTATCTTCGATCAACACCCGGCGAATGCCGGGGCAGTACCCTACCAAACGGGCTACGGACTGCGCGCGATCTGCCCTTCCTCTTCCTTGTCCTATCCTCTCCCCTTACACACACACACTTACACTAACATGCACTACACTACCACATATTCCGGGAGACTGGTAGGGAGCTTAGAGCTTGTCTCGGCTGGGGCGGTGCCCCGCTGGTGGGAGAGTCTTGGTTAGGGGGAAACCCCACTAGCTGACGGTAGGTCGGCGCCGGATCTCGCCATCCAGCGGGGAAAGATCACCGCCATCTACCTAAAAAAATGCAGTACACTAACGGACTAATGACCAAAGCAATTGACGCGCCCGGAAACACAAAAAAATCAATCAATTTTTATTTACATTTTTAGTTTAATCTTTTTCACATCCAATTTCATCGAGTTTGTGAAATCAGAACATCCATATATTATCTTTTACGCCTTTGCAAAATGTATTTGTTCAAGGTATTTCTCATAAATTGTTTGTAGAGGTAGTTGAGGAATATACTGCAGCAATGCGGCTATGCTTCACCATAAATGAATATTGTGATATTGATCTTAATTTCGGCGAACGCCATTGTAACGCTGTCTTTGCGGGTTGGAATATTATCTGCAGCATCTCACACATGTTGCAACGAGTCCTGTAGTCATTTCAAGATTTTATGACAAAATAAGAATGAATGACAATGGTGTCCTATTAACAGCGAGTTTATTGATAGGCAGAGGCGTATGACTGGCAAACGAAGAAGCTAGGAAATAAATATATTTTCAGATGCTCTGAGATAAATGTCAGAAAGTCATTGACAGAAATATTGGATTTTCAATAAACATTGTTTACGGGATAATAAGTGAACAAGCGTGGGGGTTCTAAATTCATATAATTGCATTTGTGATAGTAATCTTGTTGATGAAACGTCGCTGCAATTTTCACGTTGCATAATAATTTACTTGTTCTTCATTTTCGGAACACAGTTGAACGTTAGAGACAATGCATGTGTACTAAAAATGTTTCAAGAAATGTTATGAAAACAGAGTAAGCTATTTACAAACACTGTCTTCAAAATTTATTTTCAATCCCATAACTTCACAATGCTTCAATTCAGAAATACTTAATATTTTAAATATCATTTTGTTCAACATTAGAATAAATTAATCGAATTACCTACAAAATTATTAAACTAAACAATTTAAATACAAACAACACTAAGTGTAAAAGAAACAAATAAATATATTGTAATAGAAATTCCACTAAGAAGAAAAACCTTTTATTGTCCATTCTTCCGAAGTTAAAAGGTTTCACTTCAGAGAATATCACTAATATAAACAATTCCCTTCAGTACACATTATTTATCTTCAATACAACCTTCTTACATTTCAAATTTGGAATTAGAAACGTGAGTAAGGTCATTATAAATAACAAGGGAAGCAGACACACGTGAAACAGTAAATTCCTGAGCAGTACACGCCTCACGTTTTGTGGCACATTCACGTACATGTTTAATATTGAAAAAAACCTGTTTCTGGTATCGCCTTTCTGTGAAACAAAGCAAAGTGAAACTGCGCTTTTATTACCTCTGGACTAGTCGTGAATTGTCAAATTTACCCCCCTGCTTCTCGGAAATTGCGAACCCTGAATCAAGGATGAACGGATATTTGCGAAGCAGAAGTAATCACAACCACATGATCGCTCGTGTTTCGTGGAGCCCGTGCGTAACTCGATCACAACCCGACAAACATCTCTTACAGACCATTGTTATATCGCGCTTCCACCACCCGCCCGAGAAATATACAGTCCTGTCAGGCAAAATTCGGAACCTATTCATGAAACCCCTTCCGGTCGAGTTCAACGGGAATACTCCTTTGGAATGTTACACGATCCATCTCTGGCAATTTTTTTGAAAAACTGTTTTCATTTGTTACTTTCTCGCAACAGCGTAAAGAGAAAGTTATGTAAAGCTGCGCGAAAAAATGGAAAATTTTCTGGAGAAAAACTTATTACAGGGACCTGGTAAGAAAAGAGTGGTTAAATCCAGTTGCTAAATTTAGAAAAAATCTTTTAACGTGAAGTAGCCAAAATTCATGTTTTGTAGGTCCTTGATACCGAAAAATCGAATGACAGCAAACGTCTGTCCGTCCGCCCGTGAACAACGTTATGGGTAAACTTTTCAGGGCAATTTTCTGCAAAATTCGATCTGGCTGATGTCGTGACCCCTTGGATTTGATACCGATATTTTAATTTTCATGAAGGCGCAGGGGCATTTTACTTTACAAGAAGACATAGGGACATTTTCCAAATTTTCAAAAAACTGGCTCCAGCATTTTTGATTAAATTTTGTTGTATAGCATCGAAGACTTTGAAGAAGATAATGGTGCGGGTCTCATGTTCGTTTAAAATCCTAAGTTTTAGAAAATTCCAAATTTGTTTTTGAGTCTTCCTACAACTAAAATATTGAAGATAGATTTTTTCCCTTAATGAAATTTGTTCCTTAAAGATTGATTTTGAAATAAGGTCATGTACAATTTTTTGAAAATTTTAGTACCTTTTGTGTAATTTTACGTGAAAATACGGGCGAGAAAGTACGTGCTGTTTTAGCACCACACGTTTTCAGATATATTGTTGCACAGGCTAGTTCTCAGGCTCATCAACTACCCATAGGTGTAGTGCGTTCTATATTCCGGCGGTGGCTGTGTTCCTCCTCCGCTGGAACGTCAGATCCCGCGCCGACCTACTTGTCTGTTCGCGGGTTTATTCCTCCTCCAGATATTTTCCCCAACAGAGATCCCAGCGCAGTTGTTTTATAATATATGTGATAATGTCGTGAATAAAATAAACGTTTGTGTGAGAAAACAAAGAGGAGGGGACAAGGATGAGAAAGGAAATATCGTGTGTGGTTCGTTACCCGCCTGTTAGTGTTCCGGCATCCGGCATTCGCCTGGGATTGATCGGAGAAACAACTAAAAATTAGCGACCAGAGCAGATGTCCGCTGTATTTCTACTCCAGATAGTGTTTGAATTCGACCCAACAATCTAGCTAGAATCGAAAATCCCCCACCACCGGGGTCAAACCGTATGGTTTGCTTATGTATGGTAAAGTTCCGTATGGTAAAGTTCAACGATGCTGCAGAGACAACGTAAACGTTGGTTTTAGGGGACGCATATTCTCCGCATCCGATCTGTCGGCCAACTCTCCGCTCTGTCATTGGCATGCATTGTGACTGTGTTTGTACTGGCAATGTTGTACAATATGTTTTGTATACTTCTCATCAACATTATTGAATCTCTTCTACGTACGTATTTTATATTCGTTTAAAATTATTCGTTTATATTCGTTTGGTGAAAACTAGTATTCAATCATTTCTGTAGGAGTAGAACAATCGTTCAACTGTTCCGATCCGATTTTAAGGCCTGAACGGTCACACTTTTGTTAGAAAATTTGAAAAAGATCTTATGGGGTAATTGTAAAGACTATCCTGAATTTTTATTTTTCGTATTCACAATTTCTTCTTAAATATTTTTGAAAAAATAAATTAATATTATCTAGCTAAATGTCACGACACCGATGCTTTAAAATGTTTTAAAAATATTTTCGCGTGATGAAAATGTCTACTATACAAGTTTTAAATAAAAGAAACTCAAAGCAAATAGTTGACTGGTTTTTTTGTTCTTGAGTATAGAACGTAAAAATATTCTATTAAGAATTAAATTAAATATAAAAGAGTGTGGTCGCAAATCTACTTGTCGCATGATCCTTCGGGCTACGGTCAATACCCACACCTGAATACGGTGTTGAAGAACCCATTTCGAACGCTCCCACCGGTAGCGTAGCTCAGTGCATCAACTGATGTCACTGCAGCGCCTCTAACCGGGAGGTCCTAGGTTCGAGTCCTGACGGCGGCAGGATTTTCGACACTAGCTTTTCAGCTAGGTCGAATTCAGCTGCTGTCTGGAGGAGAATTATAGCGGCCGGCTGCACTGATCGGTAGTTTTCCGTGGTTTCTCCGATCAACACCAGGCGAATGCCGGAGCAGTACTCTAACAAACGGGCCACAGACCGCGCGCGATCTGTCCTTCCTCTTCCTTGTCCTATCCTCTCCCCTTACACACACACTCACACTAACATGCACTACACTACCACATATTCCGGGAGACCGGTCGGGAGCTTAGAGCTTGTCCCGACTGGGGCGGTGCTCCGCTGGTGGGAGAGTTCTGGTTAGGGGGAAACCCCACTAGCCGACGGTAGGTCGGCGCCGGATCTCGCCATCCAGCGGGGGAAGATCACCGCCATTTCCCGAGAAAAAAAACATGCACTACACTAACGGGAGTAATGACCGAAGTAGTTGACGCGCCCGGAAACACGAAAAAATCAATCAATCGAACGCTCCCAGAATAGTTGTTGTGAAGATTACATTCTTTCAGTGTACGAGGGATATCCGGAAAGCAAGGTTTCAAAGCGCGTAGCTCTTACAGGCAAATGTAGTTTTCGCAGTACGACTGGCGAATATGGAAAAACTAGCTGAAGCGAACGAGTGGTAATGGATGATCGTAGCATCTGAGTGTCGTTGTGGTGACGGTTAAAGATAAGCACTCTCATTTCCTCTCCCGCCAAGTGGGAAGTGCGGGGTTGTGTTACATTAAGGGCAAGCACCTCCCCAATTCATGGCGAAATTGTTTCAGTACACGGCGAGGACTTTATATCACGCCAAAATGTGACAAAGTAGTTATGATAATTCAATTTAATTTTTTGTGAACACTTTCAAATCAAACGCTGCAAGATGTTGCCGAAGGGAGTATGCCTTCTTCGTGACAATGCTTGCCTAGACTGCGCTCAGACAACGCAAGTGTTGTTGCTGCCATTTGGTTGGAATGTTTAAAACCACCCATCTCACAGACCCGATCTCACACCTAGAGACTATCGACTGTTCTCTAAAGCAACATCCGAATGGAAAACTCTTGATGTCGGTTGAGGTGAAAATTGAAATGGAGAAGTGGATTACGGAGTTGGCGGCAATCCGATATGACGAAGGATTGCAAACATCGTTCCACCCGTCACAAAATGTATGAATGTAAATGGTGATTATATTAAGAATGGTTTAATACATTTACTATTTTCTCTCTAAGTTTGATTAAAATATATTCAATCACGTACGTATAAAAAATCTCGTAACTCAATCAATCGTTACCTTACATTGCGGATAACCTTTGTATTATCAGGCGGCTTATTAAAGAAACTTTGTGCATATACAAGCTTATATTTTAGGGCACACCGTTCCGTTGTCATAGATTTATATTAGAATATAATCTTGTAGCTGAAATTCTTCCACAAAAGCGGATTATCCCTTTAGCACCGTTGTAGAAATATATGCTACACGGAACAAATTTATCCTATGAAACGATAGTTATCCTATCGAAATACTAGCGGTGAATCACTCCCCTCCGAGTGATGCAAGCTGTGCTCCAAATGCTGTATTCAGAGGTGTCCGGGCTTTGCAAGACGTGCCATGGAGCTGGGGCACGTGGTTCGCGCGACCACCACTAGATTGCAGCGCTAAAAATGTAAAACACGCTTTTGGAGCAATTTCTTAGAATCTTCTGTAAGGGATCAAAAACAAATCATCAATTCCTCACCAGGAGACCGAGACGCGTCGAACGGCATCGCATATGTCTCATTTTGTGAACGAGAAGGGATCTAACCGTAAGTAACACACGGGCCCACGGACTGGCGAGAGATTCTGGAATACTCTATTAGAATACACATATTTAGCGTTTTTATTGTGATAAATTCCGTTTGCTAGTTATATCAGCTTCTTGATTTCTTGGCTTCCGGGTGACGCCGTCACGTTGGCTGAGATGCCGACGTTTCGCCTGTCATGTCGCAGGCTTCCGCAGTGACGAGGGAAGTTGAAGTCACAGCCCTGAGGAAGCCTGCAACATGACGTCAGCCGTCTCAACGAACGACACGACGACATCCGGACAGCCAAGAAATCATGGACTCGAGCCGCTTACGTGTTCGAGCACAAGCTTACGTTTAAATATCAGTTTCTTTCTTTATTAATGATTCTGGGCACGTCAACTGCTAAGGTAATTAGTCCCGTAAGTGAAGTGCATGCTTTCCTCGAGAGGTGCCGCTAATCTTCCCCCGTTGAATTGCGAAATCCGGTGCCGATCTATCCGTCGGCTTGCGGGCATTCCCCAATCAGGTATTTCCCATCAACGGGGCACCGCTCCAGCCATGACAGGCTCCAAGCTCCCGGCTCGTCACCCGACATGTGTGGTAGTGCAGCGGATGTAGGCGTGTGTGTGTGTGTGTGTGTGTAAGTAATGGGTGAGGTCGCGACAAGGAAGAGGAAACGTGGCCCGTGTGTTAGGGTACTGCTCCAGCATTCGCCAAATGATGATTGAGAAATCACATATCGATTGATCAAAACCCTCAATAACATCAGTAAAATCAATAATTAAGCAGTTGGCGCCAGCGGCCTTCCCTGTTGGTGAAGCAGGAGACTATACACACCTTGCCATTGTAAGGGTGAGGTCGTGAACCTAAACCCGGAAACGTAGCAAGCGTGGAGCGAGCAAAGCGACACGTTCTGAAGAGGGGATAGCGAGCGGCCGACTTCATAAGAGGCGGAGAGCGAAGGGATTTGGGGCATGAACGGGAGGCACGTCGAGGTGGTGCGCCGTAATGAGGGATGTCAGCGATACGAGGCAGAGCAGGCTGAGGCACGTGGAGTGGTGCGCAGCGTGCGCCAGATGAAATGCGCTTATGGAGGGGAAGCGACTTTGAGAGAGCGCCAGAATGAGGATTTGGATTTAGATTTCATTAACGACGTAAACAGCAACCCCGAAAGCAACGGTAGGAAACAGAGGGTCCTGTTCCGTCATGCAGGTGTCTCTGTAATTATGCCATAGCTGTTTGATAGTTTTTTGTGTTTGAAAAATAAAACGTGAATTATATTTATGATCGAGGTAGTCGCAGCAACAGAGTTCAAGATAGTATACTGGTTGGTTGTTGGTAATTCCGGGCCCGTCAAATACTGAGGTCATTACGTGTAGTGCATGTTTTTCATCGTGAGGTGGCGGTGATCTTTCCCCGCTGGATGGCGAGATCCCGCGCCGACCTACCGTCGGCTAGCGGGGTTTCTCCAACCAGGTATCTCCCACCAGCGGGGCATCGCTCCAGAAGGGACAAGCTCGATGTTCCCGACAGGTCGTCCCGCATGTATGGTAGTGTTGTGCATGTTAGTGTAATTGTGTGTAAGGGGTGAGGATGGGACAAGGAAATATCGCGCGTGGTTCGTGGCCCGTTTGTTAGGGTACTTCTCTGGCATTCACCTGGTGTTGATCGGACAAACCACGGAAAACCACTGACCAGAACTACCGGCCGCTAGAATCCTCCTCCAGACAACGACTGAATTCGACCTTGCTGAAAAGCTAGAGTCGAAAATCCTGCCGCCGTCGGGACACGAACCGTGGACCTCCCAGTCAGAGACACTGCAGTGACATCAGTTGATGCACTGAGCCACCTCCCTCGGTCGTTCAAGAAGAGTATTGAACTTATGAATAGAACTAATTATAAGCAATTTTAGTAAGTAATGAATGTGTCTTAAGCGGGTGTGCCGTAACATCCTCGGCTGAAAGAGACTGAGTACAAACCTCACCTTGAGCATGAATGTTAATGTGTATTGGGTCTTAATGTTTATCTATGCCATATGTAATTTTCGGGGAGACATTATAAATACTAGGATAGGTATCATTTGCGCTTTGACCAGAGGGGTTTCTGCTCTCTTGTTGTCAATAAATTCTCAATGGTTGTGCTAGTGCTAGGTAGTTTCCGTTACTTTTGCTTCTTAGTATTGTTTTAATTGTCTTTTTCTGCAAGGATTTTTCTTCATTGAATGTACTGCACAAGTATACGCCACTACAACACATAATAAGTACTCTTTTTTAATACTTTTTTTTGTATTTCGTAAACTCTTCTTAACGCTAGTTCCTTTTTTCAAAAGTAAGGACCTTTACAAAAGTACCGAATCCGCCAATCCGAAACATAGAATCGGTTTAGACGAGAATGACACGACGAGAAAACGCAGGGTAGCGGCGAGAAGGACGTGGCAGGAAGTGAAACAATGGCAGCGCGAAACAAGAAAGCCGGATAGAACGGGGATTGTGAAACGAACAGCGCCGAGTCGAAACAGGCCCTGCAGGACAGCCGGAGTTCGAGGCGGCGGCGGCGACGGCGACGATGGCGGGGGAGGACGGGGTGGCGGCGGCGGCAGGCACGGCATCGCGCAAGCTTCAGCTCTCCTTCCAACCTCTCCGCGTCTAAATCCCTCGCTCGCCCGCTCCTCGTTCCCTTCCGCCCACCCCCCACTTCCACCGCCCCGCCACTGCCCCCGCCCGACTTCTCGCCGCCACTGCCGCCGGCTCGGCGGGCGTGTGCCTGGCAGGTACAGCAACGGGCCAGCCCCATTGTGAAGCCTTGAATGGGCACCCTCCGGGAGTGCGAAGAATGACAATAAATTCTAATTGGTTCGAATATGAAATTATTAACGTAGTTCGCGACATTTCCACAATACGGCGGAGGGCCCCCGCCGTCCCGACCGCTCCGCGCTCCGCCTCACACCTCCGCCCCCCAGCCTCTACTCCACTCTCCCCCGCCGCACCTGACTCTTCCCCTCTCCTCCCCCTCCCCGCCGCTTCGCGCCACCCCACCCCACACACCCTCGCGCCAGCCGCCAACGCCAGCATTCAAGAGCGACGCGCATTGAAGTCACATACCAATTTCCGCTCGAGCAAAAACCTGAGCAAGCGATTAGCGTTCGACCCAAGCCGCAAATAAAAATCAATAGTGTAGTCAAAAGCCTCTGCAGTTATCGAGACAGCTTCCGGTTACGGAAGTCCGAACGGGGTGGGGGAGGGGGTGGGGAAGAGAAGTGGAGGGAGGCGGCCCCGTGTGGACGTGAGCGGGCGACAGAAAGCGACGATGGGAAGGGGGGGTGAAGTGGAATAGGGAGGGAGCAGGTGGAGATTGGTGCAGAGTGCAGGCGTCGAGTTGTCGATTTCGAAGCACAGCTCGACGGCCGTTCTGATTGCTCCATTGTCGCACTGCGTTCGGTTATTTGGAACCGTGATTGCAGCGGGGGTAGAACGCGTTGCTGCCCGCCGCCCGCCACCCGAACAGGGAGCCCGAGCGCTGTCGCACGCGGAAAGTGTCATCCAGGCGTTATTGTTATCCTTATATAGTGCCGCATAAAAATGGATGTTTTTTCCTATTAATGACACATATAACCCAGCACCGATCACACGCTGCTCTGAGCCGAGCTCACGGCAGGGCTACCGAGGAGGATGAGGACGCCAAAGCTCGATGAAGGGCAGCCCGTAGATTTCCTCTGCGGGGAAAATATTTGGTGGTGAATGGTGCTAACATTTCCCGGTAAAGATGCATTCGATCGAAGAGTACTTTGGTGAAATGAGCGAATACGTGCATCAAGAGGCGTTAGATTGTAATGCTTTTTTAAAAAATGACTACTTCGCATGAAATCTGTCAAGATTTAAGACTTTCCCCAACTCAATATACGAGAGCTGATTAATATACTTAATTTGATTATTTTGTGTTTCAGTAGCGAGAACGAGTATGGTTACTAGTCCCGTAAGTGTTGTGTATGTTATATCTCAGGAAATAGAGGTTTTCCTCCTCCGCTAGAAAAAGAGATCTGGCACTGGCCATGGACGGCTTGCGGTGATTAATTGATTGTTAGTGGTTCCAGGCGCGTTAACAACTGAGGTCACTTGTCCCTTAAGTGTAGTGTATTTTTCATCGGGAGGTGACGGAGATCTTCCCCGCTGGGTGGCGAGGTCCAGCGCCGATTTACCGTAGACTAGTGAGATTTTCCTAACCAGGTATCTCCCACCAGCGTGGCATCACCTCAGCTCTAAGCCCCAGACCGGTCTCCCGGTATGTCTGATAGTATAGTGCATGTTAAGTGTGTCTATAAGGGGTAAGTGTAGGGTAAGAAAGAGGTAGGAAAGATCGCGCACGGTCCGTGTCCCGTTTGTTAGAGTACTGCTCCGATATTCAACTGGTGTTGATCGGAGAAACCACGGAAAACTACCGATCAGAGCAGCCTGCCACTAGAATTCACTTCCAGGCAGCGACAGAATTCGATCTAGTTGACAAGCTAGTGTCGAAAATCCTGCCACCGTCGGGACTCGAACCTAGGACCTCCCGCTCAGAAGCACTACAGTGACATCAGTTGACTAAGACACCTCTGCCGGGACGACTTGCGGAGTATTACTCCTCCAGGTATTTTCGCCAGCGGGGCCCCACCTGAGTCGGACCAGGCTCTTGGCTCCCGCCTGGTCAAGCGACATGTATGGTAATGTATTTGCAGCTGTGTATATGTATGTGTACGGTGGAGAGAAAGGAGTAAGGAAGAAGAACAAGGATTGAAGATAGCGCGCGGTCCGTGGTCCGTTTGTTAAGTTACTGCTCCAGCATTCGCCTGTTATTGGTCGTTGAAACCGTAGAAAACTATCAGTCATAGCAACCGACCGCTAGAACTCTCTTCTAGACAGCGGCTAAATTCGATCTTTCATTCTAGTTACTATTTGAAACCGAGAACATCCAGCTCACAGATTCAATAGTGATAACCGTTTTTTCCCTGTGTCATTTCAGCTGGTTTCACGTTCATCGGGATTTTATAGTGTTGTTTATGCTCTAGTCTAGTTGTGTTACTGATATGCGCAGAGGAAACCGTCTACTGCGCGTGCAATAAAATTGTGACCGACAACTCTTTCGCATAAACATTGGCACTGGCCGGGCTCCAAGCTCTAACCCCTTTTCCGTCGTTCAACACAGTGCCGCCATGTTCTCACTTCTGAAATGACCATTGAAAAAGGTCGCGGACTCATATCAGGTTACTTGTGCAACACAAGAACAGTCTAACATAATTAGTTGTATAGTGCAACACTAACCGAAATGTTACCGGTCTTAACCATTATTCTTGTACAGTCCACGAATTGGTATCGAGATATCGGAGAACGAAAGTGAAAAACAACTGAGAGGAACTCTCGGGAATGAGAGCATTCCGTATTTGAATATCTGTAATTGAAGTTACACCCAGCGAAGTGGCTCACGGCGTAGCGCGACTTCGCTTTCAGGACGCCCGGGTTCTATCCACGTGTCGGCCATCCAGAGTGGGATTCTCGTGAATTCTCTCGGTAATCCAGGCAAGTGCTGGGATAGATCTACTGAAAGACCACAACCTCAAAACGGTGTTGCTAGTATAATTAGTTTATTACGTGCAGTCACGGAAGTTACGCGAATTTAAGATATCGCGTGTTCCTGTTTGGGTGACCTACTAGGAACCCCGGGATCTAACGGCGCCGAGGTCAATTATCCTTTGTGGGAGATATAAGGGCTACATACAAATACCAATACAAATTGAAGACACGTTGTGCCTGCTTAATTTCGTGGAAATTGGGATTCATTTGGATTAGTTTTCATCAGCTGCAAACAATGTGTATGTGAGGTATGAAGGAGAAATATAATCTGCGCATCTTTTCTTGTGCACTCGTTGCACTCATCGTTTTTCTTTATTTAGTGAATGCTGAACAACAATATCAACAAAGCGAGGTTAGCAACATTTCAAAAATAAATATTTTCGCTTCAGAGTTTTAAAATGCTGATTTGCATCGGTAAACGAATTACTGATTTTATTTTTTAAGCATTTATAATAAAACTAGCAACCTCCACTCTCGAACCTACTTCTACCACATCTAGCTAAAGGAGAGATCGACAAAAGTGTGCACAGTGAAGATACGACTTTGATTTTGTGAACTTTTATGATGTTCGTTTCAGTAAAGAAACATGTTTACCATTCCTTCAACACAATATTGGGCACGAAGAAATCCTTTGTTGCTGTTGCCATTCCTGTATTTCTTAGTGAAATTCTTTATACTATCAACTATGAATAATTTCAATACGGAAATCCCGATGCCTGTGAATGATCCATATTTTTTTTAATTCGCTCTTCCCAATTATCGGCTCAATTTCATGAAAACACGGCGAACGACAAGACGGGACCACGAGCGTAAGGTCGTATTTATAACCTCAAACTTTGAAAGCGAGTTGTGGCTCGCTACACGTTTCCAATTTCATGCCGAAGTTCCAGCGTTCAGCCTAACCTTTTCTATCCTATGGCTTCACAGCCCGCTACAGACCTTGGTCGACCAGCGTCGACCCAGCAGCCTCTTGGCAATAGGATAAGGGGTTCGTGAGGTTAGCACGAAAACATTCCATCATCTATATTCTGGTCTTCATAACCTTGACGTGAGCTTTCTCATAGCCACACAGTAATAGACACTGGAGACATTTGTAAGGAAAGCGCACAGGTATTATTTTGAATGTTCTTGGCGGTCCGCTAGACGCTGCGTCCAAGGCACAGGTGCCGACGTTTTGGCGTATGCGAGCATTACGCTCTGAGGAAGGTCGAAGAATGGCGGCCGAAACGTCGGTTCCTGTTCCTTGGACGAAGCATCTCCCGGACAGCCAAGAACATTCACGCTCCGGCCGCGGAAGCCTACACTCTCAGGAATTGTGGGAATTTGATTTGGTGTTGTTGACGTTCTTATAAGAAGAAATAAAAGAGGTCATCTTCGTCAACATACTAGCTTTATTAAGATAGCCGGCTTTCGACGGCTTTGCCGTCATCGTCAGTCTATAAGATACAGAAAGATATAACAAAATTATAAATAAATACACAATAAGATAGAAAATTAAATTACAATTAATGGATAAATCAAAATTAACATAAAAAACACAAAAGGATAATCGATATACGATTGCAAAAGATAAGGAACATATAGCAGATAAAATTGCAAAAATGAATTGCGACGGGAGGGGGGGGTTAATACAGATAATACCAGTTCAAATTTAAGATTATAAATATATGTGAAGAGAACCAAAATTAATATATATATATATATATATATATATATATATATATATATATATATATATATATATATATATATATATATATATATATATATATATATATATATATATATATATATATATATATATTAGGGACATTCAATAATTAAAGAGACAAATTGACATAGAAATGAAACAGTTTATAGGATCAGTTTTGTACTTTTATGACTTAAGGTTGGCATCACTGGGATGAGCTGAAAACAGCTGACGGATAAAAATTGGTTTGTTTATAACCTCAAAGTTGCTTGCAACAATGGCGTGTCCGCTTGAAGTGTCCACATTAGTTGAACAACGTTCAGTGATCCGTTTTTTGCTTTCTGAAGGTGAAAAACCGGCTAAAATCTTTTCTCGAATGATTTCACAGTATGGTGCAACTTGTATGAACCGCGGAAATTTTTATAAGTGGGTAGAACAGTTCAAAAACGGTCGAACTTCAGTGACTGACGAGGAACGTCCTGGCCGGCCAGTTGAAGTGTCAACTCCGCTTGAAACTTGCATTGACAACATTATTCGTGAAGACCGCCGTGTTACAGTTGAAATAATAGCAAAAAGAGTTGTAGTTAGTGTTGGCACAGTACATAACATTATCAGCAACAAGCTGAAGTACAGAAAAACAAGTGCAAAGTGGGTCCCGAAAGAGTTAACACAACAACACAAGGAAACAAGACTCAAAGTGTGTACAGAGTTGAAAGAACGCTATGAAAGGGAAGGTGACCCTTTCCTAAACAAGATTTTAACGTGTGATGAAACTTGGGTTCACTATTTTGAACCAGAGTCGAAAAGACAAAGCATGGAATGGAAGCACACTAGCTCACCTGTCCGAAAGAAATTCAGAACGCAAGCATCAGCGGGAAAAGTCATGTTGACCGTCGTTTGGGATGCCGAAGGTGTCATCTTTTGTAATTATTTGGAAGATCAGCGTACAATAAACAGTACCTACAACTCAGATATGCTGATGAACAAAGTAAAGCCAGCAATGAGAGAAAAACGTCGTGGATCTCAAAGAAAAGGCGTGAAATTGCTACACGACAATGCTCGCCCTCATACCGCCCAGCTGACCCAAGAAACCATTCGAAAAATGGGTTGGGAGATACTACCTCATCCTCCGTACAGTCCAGATTTGGCTCCCTCAGATTTTCATTTGTTTGGTCCACTCAAAGAGGCATTGAGAGGGAAAAAGTTCAGCAACAACGAGGAGGTCAAGGAATTTGTGGGAAAGTGGCTCAAACAACAAGACAAAGACTTCTTTGCAACTGGTATAAAAAAGCTAGTTCATCGTTGGGACAAGTGTATTAATATTGGTGGGGATTATGTTGAGAAGTAGTAAAAGTATCGTTTTGTAAAAATACACACTTTTGTTTCTACATCAATTTGTCTCTTTAATTATTGAATAACCTTCGTATATATATATATATATATATATATATATATATATATATATATATATATATATATAAATATGGGGGAAAATTGAATAATAAGTTGGTTCTCTTCACATATATTTATAATCTTAAATTTGAACTGGTATTATCTGTATTAACCCCCCCCCTCCCGTCGCAATTCATTTTTGCAATTTTATCTGCTATATGTTCCTTATCTTTTGCAATCGTATATCGATTACCCTTTTGTGTTTTTTATGTTATTTTTTTATCCATTTATGTAATTTAATTTTCATCTTATTGTGTATTTATTTGTTAATTTTGTTATATCTTTCATCTTATAGACTGGATGACGCAAAGCCGTCGAAAGCCGGCTATCTTAATAAACTAGTATGTTGACGAAGATGACTCCTTTTATTTCTTCTTACGCTCTCAGGTATTATTTTGGCCTGGGCGGGAATCGAACCCGTGGTTGCACTGTGGAAAGCGAGCACGCTAACCAACGAGCCACCAGAACCAACGAGCCAGCAGCTTTCGGCCTATTAGCGATGATTAACATATGAGTGCGCCCTATTCACACCATTATTCTGAAGTTTCACTTCAATCACATCCGTTTTTACTGTGCAATGGAAATTATGTTCCTGGAGAATAGGTTTTTACATGACAATTTCTATGGAAAATAGATCCAGAGTTATGTATCCAACAACTCAAATTGCGATTTTAAAGTAAGAAATGGCGCACGTATTTAACAGTCACTCAACGAACGTTTAAGCAGATGTGTACATAGTTCATTATCTTGAGTCAATAATCAATTGGTTTAACAAAAGTCACAGTTAGTATCAAAATAGTGTATGTAGCCTACATACGCATACATAAAATGTTTCCCTGGTTTTATCCTCATTAATATTCAGATTTTCCTCGCATAAAAGACAATAAATTACCCAGATTCCCAAGCTTCAGGAGCACGATAAACAGCTGTGTGAAAACAGTACAAACACTTACAAACAGTACCAATTGTAATAATAGAATGAATCAATTTTTTTCATTAATGAAGTCTTTTTCAGCTGGAATAAAGAGTGTAAATTTAATAATAAAAATTAGCAAAATGTCAACTAAAAATATACTTATACTGTTATATATTTCCTCTGCAAATAGAAACATTGTAATATTGTAGCTGTTTCAGTAAAAAAAAAGTTCTTGCTGTTGAAATCACATTGCGTGTTCTTTGAATATAACACGAAAGTTCACAGACCGAGGAGAAAACAAATTTTGTGTGCGTAATATTTGATATATAGGACGAAGGACGATAGTACTAGAGATACGCAAATATTGATTCAAACCCTGCCGCTCCCCGACTAATATTATATTCATTGCATGCAACCAGAGTTTCCATGGAATCGCTCTCAGAAATCGCCGTTCATTATCGAACAGCAAAGCCGGTCTTAATACACAGTATGCCGTTACGCTACCATCCGTTCAGAGATAAATTTTATCTAACACGCCGCAGGGTTCCCGTCAAGCAACAACGTGGGTGGCCAAAGAGTGCAAGAGATGGAAGGCAGGGAACCGATCAGGGAGGCGAATAATAAGAGTTGAAGATTGAAGGCTACGAGAAGCGCGACGGAGGGGGAGACAGTGGGGCCGAAGAGAAAGCGAGAGAGTCGTACCAGAGAGGATGGAGATGTGAGGAACGAAGGAGTGGTGAGAGAGGGTGGGGCGAAAGAGGGTAGGGGAAAGAGGGCGTGGCGAGAGCGTGCGCAGCGAGAACGTGCGCGGCGAGAGCGTGCGCGGCGAGAGCGTGCGTGGCGAGAGCGTGCGTGACGAGAGCGTGCGTGGCGAGAGCGGGCGGGTCGAGAGCGGGCGGGTCGAGAGCGGGCGGGTCGAGAGCGGGCGGGTCGAGAGCGGGCGGGTCGAGAGCGGGCGGGGCGAGAGCGGGCGGGGCGAGAGCGGGCGGGGCGAGAGCGGGCGGGGCGAGAGCGGGCGGGGCGAGAGCGGGCGGGGCGAGAGCGAGGGCGGCGCGAAAACGGGTGGGCAAGAGACTGAATGAAGAGGGAGATAGAGTTTTGCGACAGAAGGAATAAGACGAGCACCTGGTGGTGTAGACGAAAGTCGAGGCAGGAGAGAGGGCGGGGTGGATAAGTATTCGAGGCAGTTGAGAGCGTGGGACGGGAAAGAGCGGGGTGGGGACGGGGAATAAGGTAGAGAAGGAAATGGGAGAAAAGCGGAGGCAGACTGTGTAGGGGCTGCAGGGGTGGCGTGCAAGTTATATGGCACGCGACGGCTAGCAGGTCGGTGGCAGTTCGCGTCGTGGCCCAGCCATGCGAGTGAATGGAATCGGGCGTGCACAGCGGGAGTGGGAGCGGACGGTGAGTGGAGTGTGATGCGCGGCGAGATCAGCGAGACGCGACAAAACGCCTCAGGAGGGGGAGAAACATTTACATCAGCTGCGCGTCCACACCAATTTCGAGCTTTACTAAACTCGTATTCGGAGAGTCACGTTTCCCCCATTAGGGAACGAACATTCGACTTCATTTTATGTTTTTATATCTGCGTGTTTGATAGCTATTTTAAAGAACAGTCTAACATTTAGAAAAATATCTATGGCCTAGGTTTGAGTATAAATTGAACTAGAATGCTTGCATAGTTGATTAAATCGATAAATGTTGCTAAGAAAAGCATTTCATGTCCCCAAATAAGAGTTTATTCCTGAATTTTGCTCACCGCTGTTATCTCTGAAAGTTTGTAATCGGCTCTAGGAACACGCGCAGATCATTATCTCACATCTGATTTTCAATTAACAAGAAAATTATGACTACTAAGACTCTCAAGGGTAATTTCACGTATCAATAGTATATCCATATATATAATATTTAAATAAGGAAGAAACATTTTTCAGTTGTAGCAGAAGTACTTTAACATTCACGAGTCCCCTCTGTGCTCGGCACTCGTTGTTTCACTGTTGAACGAGGAACATGGGGCAACTGTCTGCCTTCCTGAACAGGGACAGAGATCTGTCAGGTGCCCACTTTGGTCGGAGTCTTCTTAATTTTTGCCTTTTGACGTTCGCAAAAGCTGAGTTAGTTCGTAATCTGGATTCGCAATCATCTCAACATCGCAGAAAGCGAAATGTGTGATCTTTACTCCAATTTTCGACTTAAAACGACTTCAAACGTTTAATTTCGTCACGTTCATACAGCTGTCAAACGAGAGCAAATAAAATATCCTCAATTAAAAGTATAGTAATTAACTTATTCCCTTCTTTTTAGCAATTTAATTATTCATAATTAAAAAATATAGCTAATTTACCTTTGAAAATAGATTTTATTACATCGGACATTACTTTTGTAAACAACTCTTGCAAAAAACGCTCATTTTTTCTGTATTCAAAATTCAAGTAGTAAATGGTTTAGGGAAGGGATCACAGAATTTTGAAAACGTGCACAGAATTGACTTCTCCCGTAGCACGTCACACACAGTTTTTAACGGTTTTTGACAAAAATAAATAAATAATTTTGAAATAAATAAATCATATTAGCAACCTAACATAACCTAAGGACCATCTACATGATCAGACTGATGATTCCCCCGTTTAGTCCGCAGTACTGTGGTATGAGTCTATCAACAATGTTGGAGAGTAGAGAAGACTAGGGTAACGACGAGCCGTGACACAACCGTAACGTGTCGATAAGAATGGTGAGTCGACAGCATTTTCTGTGGGAAGGTCACCAGCCTTGAGAGGAGCGTGAAAAACGGGGATCAGCGTGAAGGTTTGGGATGGACCGGGGGGGAGAGATGCGTTCACTGGAGCGAGAAGAGGCAAACTGAGATCAAGGGGAGAAGTAACAGGTGGCGTAGGCAGTACTGTGGGAAGGTCACTGATTTCCACGCGGCCTCGCCTTACCATGGATGGAAAGATGGTTGAATGGTTGAATTTCTTGAAAGCACCATGAAGACATCAAATTTCATCAGTTCGTTGCTCTTTGGTGTATCACATTTTGGAACTTTGACATTCCTTTTAAAAGTTACATCCATAAGTAAATTCGACAAGTTATTCGTAAGAACAATTTTGAATTCCACTTATTCGATTTGGCTTATGGAAATCGGCGTAATGGAAATTATCATATAACATTCCCATTTATGCTCCCGAAAAAAGGAAAAGAAAGGAAAAAAACAAACAAACCACAAAATAGGTCGGAACTCATTTTGACACTTTTCGAGTCACGTTCTGAAGCAGTCTAGGGGATTTACTTACCTGCCGAACATCTGTGCATGATGGGTTGCCTAATACCAAGACCATATGCCACCTGTGTAACTGTTACACGAAATTCCACTCTTTGTTCATTGGCAAAAAAGTAATTATTTTCGACCCTAAAAGTGCCCTAAACGTGCCCTAAAAGTTTGTAACATTTACTCTAAGACATTCTATTTACTTAGATATCCCAATCTGTTCAGATTATATATCATAATTGTGATTATTGCCACGTTTTGCGATGTGATTTGTCTCATAGATTTTGAAACAGTAATAACCGAGTGACATGGTTAGCTAATGGCTGAGGGGTTTCACACCTGTTTTTAAATTTATTAGTATACTGCACCTGTACTTTGTCAATGATTAAACTCTTTAGTTTTAAGGGCTTATTATTATTCTGTTTTTATTGACAGACTGAATTGTGAAACAAATGTAATCTAACTATTTCGTGAATCAAATGAGTGTCTTAAAATATTTTGATAATACTAGCTATACCTCAAATAGAAGGAAGAAAACTTTTCTGTAAACATTTCTATAATGTCATTTCTATTTTAAATTTAGGCATTTTAAATAAATATTTTAGATTCAATATTAACACGCGCGACCTCACAGAAGAATTGCCAAAAAAATGCTATTAAGTTCATGAATTTCTCTTTCGTATCGCGGTTATCCAGGGTGTGAAAATGTAAATCCGCACGGTACGAGGAACTGAGCGTACCATTGCTAGTTTCTCGACCGCAGACGTGTATAGTCCGCCAAACCATAACGCTGAGCAACGTATCCCCGAACTTCGAACGAATTTCGGTCGGCGTGACGACATTGAAGTAGGTGGTCGAAGAGAAGATGGCATAAAGGCAACGAAAAGGATGCGCGGGGTAGAACGAGAACAAGGTCCCTGGCGAGCCGAGGGAGGTGCAACGGGGAGGTCGTCAGGCTCCAGTGAGGCGTGACGAATGGCAACCGGGAGGAGGCATCGACGCGGCAAGCGAACGGGGTGAGGAGTTAGCGGAGCGCGTGGAGGGCAGGATGGTGCGGGGAGGGGCGTAGCGGGGCGTAGCGGGGCGGCCCGTGCCGATTAGCAAATAATCCGCGCTATCGCCACCGGCCAGTGGGCGCCTGTGTATGTTTATAGGATTATGTTGGGCCTGTGGCCGGCGGCTAGCCAGAAAGTTGACTGCTTAACAGTAAGCGTATTATACTCCACAAATATATTAGAGAGGGAGGGCCTCGGAAAGCTTAGCGCTCCGCCGAAGGTCCCTCTCCTCTCTCCCTCTCCCTCCCGCCCGACCCGTACGGACACCTCCGCAGCGTCTTCATCTCGGCCCCCAGGAGCCGTTAAGTGCAGGCCTCCTTGCCTTGAACGACACGGGCCTGGGCCATGCCAAAGGGTTATGGAGGTCGGGCTCGCCAAGGGAGTAAAGTTTGCTCCCGGCGACCTGCCACTGCAGCTGGGACGTGGTTTTTGAGCGGCGTTTGCTGCCTGTGTTCCGGATGGAAGTTTTTGAGAGTACGGTTGTAGATTTTTAATTCACCAGGGAAAGAACTCAAAATCGGCGAATGCTTTTGCAGGTTATTTATTTAAAAGGCCTCAAAACGTAATAAACAACATGGCCCAAAGAAAAATTATATTACCAATAAATCAAAATAAGTGTTGCGAAAGAGAAAATACGTAAGATAGTTGGAATGATGGCGGCCAATGCTCTATTGATGGTTCTGCATTGATTGGTAATTTCCCAGGTTTCGTTAGAAAAGCACTGGATAGATTTCAGAGCATCGCGTTAGGCAAAGGTTTTTAAGGCTGAAAAAGAAGAAAAAAGGCTTTAAAAAAGAAGAAAAGAAATAAATAAAGAAAGAAACTGGTGGTGCTACAACAGCACATAGATTCTCTCCCGTACTTCTACGCAAAATTACGCGAAAAGTGCTCATATTTTCGAAAAAATTTACATGACCTTATTTCAAAACCTATCTTTATGGAGCAGATTTCAATACGAAAAAAAATCTCTATCTTCATTATTGTAATTGTAGGAAAACACCAAAAAGTTTGAACTTTTGCTATAATCGAAAAATCAGGGATTTTAACGAACACGAGGCCTGTACCATTCTCTTAAGCGTTTTTCACACAATCCAAGAAAATTTAATCAAAAATAATGGAGGCTTTTTTTAAATTTTGAAAATTCAAGGGGTCGCGACATCAGACAGTTCGATAAGGGAATATCAATTTTTGAGAAAATCTGTTGAACGGATTTACCAACTAGCGTTGTTCACAGACGGACGGACAGACAGACGTTTTGTCGTCATTCGATTTTTCGGTATCAAGTTCACACAAAACGTGGATTTTGGCTACACCCCGTGTTCGAGGATTATTTTTCTAAATTTAGCAACTCGATTTCTCCATTTTCGCGCTACCAGGGCCCTGTAATAAAAGTTTTTCTGCCGAAATTTCGCCGTTTTTTCGTACAGCATTACATACCTTTCTCTCTATTCTGTAGCGAGAAAGTAAAAAGAAGTAACAGTGGAATTTTGATGAATGGAATCGTTTGAGATATTATGTTATATATGATATTAGACTGGGATGTTAACAAGTAGATTATACAAGGATTCCCACTAACTGTGGGCCACCCTCATATCTTCTAAACCGTTTGCGATATCGAAATGTAGATTTTGCTCAACAATGCAGAATCATGAATCAAATAATATTATGTATAGACATTGTTCGTAATAGCATTAGTTTTCGAGAAATTTAATCATCTTCGATTTTTTAAATGGAACGATATATTTTTCTCACCAGCAATGGATAAATCATTAAGAAAGGAATGCAATGATCTATCATTTGTAAGCATTTTGTTAAAAATTTTAGTATAAAAATAGATTTTCTTGTAAGTGATTTTAAATTAAATGGACAATATTTCTCCTTGCTTTAGGGAAGGTAGTCTTCGCGGCGTCGAGCGTGTTACGGACGGCGGCACCGTCGCGAAGCGAAGGCCATCTTCCCCACAGGCGACAGTTGCAAGGGCTACTATACGAAAAAATGTCAGTTTAATTTAAAATCACAACTCAGAAAGCCTACTTTTATACTAAAATATCTATCAAAACACTAACATATATCATTGGATTCCGCTTTGTATGATCTATCCACTGCTGATGAGAAAAATCTATAGTTCTTTTTAAAAATTCAAAGATGATTAAAATTCTCGAAAACTAAAAATATTTCAAACAATACCTCTATGGCATATTGCTTGCCCCCTGACTCCGCATTGTTGAGAGAAAACTGCATGTCGATTCCGCGAACCGTTTAGAAGTTAAGGGGGTGGCCCAAGGATGTAGAAACTAGTTTGCCAATAAATGGTTGTAATCGCCCATGTGTGAGATTATTACATACGTTATGTATAAGAGTAGAGTGCATCAAACTTGCATTAACTTGAAGGCTGATTTCCTATCCCTAAGCAAATCACTTAACATTCCATAACGTGAACTTTTATCAAGAATTTAACGTTGTATCACTTCATCCAATTAAGTCTAAAACTTACAGATTCACAAAAATATGCATATTTTTCGGAAAAATAATTTGTATAAAAATGTCACTGTTAAAAATTCTAAACAATAATTAAAATTGGAGGGACTGAAAAATTATAAGAAACTGGGAACTAAAAGAACGGTTTACAGTAAAAGCGAAATGTTTTGAGGAAGTTTTGGGAAGGATGCAGTTTATTACGTTATCGTCACTAAATATAATATTGTAAAAATCTATACAAATCATTGAAAAGGCATATTAGAATATTAATAAAAATTTTCTGGCAGAGCCATTCAAAGTGGCCATGAATATTAAGGTAAAAGGGACAGCTTACAATCACCGAATATAAAGGAGCCCACGCTATTCACTTACTACATATCCTGTAAATTTTCAATATGTCGACTTTTTAAGAAAAACTCATGTAAGTAAAATTTCTTTAAATATAATTAATTGGTTTATTAGTGCTTCCGGTCACGTCACCGGCTAAGGTCATTCGTCTGTAAGTGCAGTGCAAATTTTATTGCGCGAGGTGGCGGTGATCTCCCTCCCCCCCTGGATGGCGAGTTCGACGCGACGTACAAGTCTTGCGGTGTATCCCCAACTAGGTATTTCCCACATGCTGTCAGCTCGCGACTGGTCCCGCGATAGGTGTGGTAGTGTTGTGCATGTAAGTGTAAGTGTGTATTAGTAAGGGATGAGGATAGGACAAAGAAGAGGAAAGATCGCGCGCGGTCCGTGGCCTGTTTGGTAGGGTACTGCTATCGCCTACTATGCATTCACCTACTGTTGATCGGAGAAACCACGGCAAACTACCGATCAGAGCAGCTGACCGCTAGAATTCTCCTCCAGACAGCGCACAGTGTGTAATTTTGGCAATGTAGGTGGAAAAAATGTCAGAATCTACAAAATTATAAATTCTCTACTGTTATACAAAGCATAATATACGGAACGACTTTCTTTGAAATATTTTTACGGTACCTCTTTTATTGTTCATAAATAAAGTCTCGCGCAATAGGTATCAATTCATGAATTGAAAAATCTTAAAAAGTAATAAAATGAATGTGAAAATATAATTGATAAATTGAAGAAATTGTTATATAATTTCTTTAATATATTGTTGTATTATTAATTCAACAATTAATGAATGCAACGACATTTACATCTTCAGTGACTTGCTGATCAATGCCCAACAAATTATTCATTTTTAATTGTATTTTTCCTTCTTGATTTTAAAGAACCCTGGCAATATATGAATCAGATTTTACAAGAAGCCTGCATTATTATGTCCTTCCTTTTTTTCCCTTCTTGTGCTTTTTGGGCTTTTCCAGAATGACCTGTGTTTTGGTAAAATAGTTTACTAAGAAATATCCAAAACTTTTTGTGAAATCATAGTGCAAACGTCTACTCCAAGTGAGATGCGAGTTCAAAGGTTCACTCTGTATACATCCTTTGAAATTGAATATACCGTTGAAATAATTTTAGATATTGTCGGAATGGGGACACTGTTCAGAATGAAATCACTATCAATCCATCTAAAATAATATTTTTTGCAGGTCTAAAATGCAATATTTCTCTCTAATAGGGTTATTTCCAAATATACTCATATTATATTATATATAAGTAAAGAACCAAAATATTTTCGAGACTAAGCCACATCATATAAATCAATGAAAGATTTATATATGGTATTTAACGTAAAGTTTAAAAATAAATAACACTTAATAATAATGGTCTCAAGGGAAACAATCTTTTATATCTCAAATATGTTAATTCCATTATTTCCCTTTCTCTGACGTTTGAATCTTGATTCACTGGTCTACCTTTGAAGAGACTCAATTTGTCACCTTTGAAATCCTGTATAGGTCTGACAACTGCTAACATTTAGCTCTTGATTTTACTCAAAACAAACGATACGTATAATGGAACGCCTTGTAAATTTATTCAGTTAAAACAATTTATATTTCTAGTCACGGATCCTTCTGTGGATTATATCCACCGACAATAGCACATTGCTGTCGAGAAAAATAATACTAATATCTCGAGTCATTGATAATACTAATATCTCGCGTCTTATTTATGCATGTATGAACTGTAAAGTTTGCATATCGGTTCCTTTACATTATTTACCAACATAACAGAGTGTTTCTCATTACTGCATTAGGAAAGAAGTTTGATCTTCTTTGCATAACGATTCTCGACTCATTAGTGAAAAAAAATGGAAGTAACTGGACTAAACGATTGAATCAGTAGTCCGTATCATACGGATAGAAAAAAAACCGGTTATCCCTTAGCTATCGGATTCAAAAACCTGTCGGATGGAGAAATACTAAAATCTTTGTGATAACACGTCGCGATTGCTGAATACGTAATTAGAATAATGGTAGGGGATATTTATAAAAATTGTGCTTTGCAACCCGTTTATATTTTAAATCATTATAATTTTAATTCCAGTCATCCGAACGGAACATTTTATTTTAAACACGAAACCATAAAAAACTGGTTCCACTGGACTTAGGGAACACATTCAATTCACAATAAAAAACATATCAATAAGCAGTCAATAATCGAACAAATTCTCGATAACGTTCATTGCAGAAAGTATACAGCTAGCTCTCCTAGCGGCAAATGAAATCCAAATACACGTGAATATCGTTCAGAAAAAAGAACACTTAGGTGTAGAATATGGTAATATTTTCTTGTATATGCAAATTTCTTGCTCTAAGCACACAGCAAACTTAATGTAGCAAGTATCATCTCTTATACAAAGGCAACGTAAGAAAGATGGATTTTTAGAATGCATTTCTTAATGCCACTTGACAAACTGTGCAATGAAGTTTGGAATGGTTTACATAGTATTATAAAAAAAATTAATGCCAGCGGTCCTTCTTACATTGAACAATAGGAACTACAACATGGACAAAATTGCTCACTCATTCCGGAATATAATGCTTGAAAGATATTTAATGGTATTATTAAATGTCTAGAACCAAATAGACACATAGAAAAGATATATTGAAGACTTGTGAATTATTTGAAATCAATACTTTTGATACGATTTTTTGCAAAAAACAAAAACAAAAAACAACTAAACAACATTTTCTCCGGTGTGATTAAAATATTCGTGCAAGTTCCACACATTTAGGGAAATGTCTGGAAATGTTAATGCATACAATTTAATAAGAAACGCAAAGAATGTTAAGTATTTTTTTAAGGTTTTGTACCATTATTAATTAACTAGAAATATCAAACAATAGTAATTTTATCCGAATCACTAACGGATGGAAAATAAATTTGTTATTCGAGGTTCCTTAACGATAATGCCAGGATATTTCTAATTGAGGATAAACATACAAGTTTTGGGCAATGATGTGGTGTGTAGTACTTAATGATGACTTAAAAAATTCTGCGATAAAACTTTCGAGAAGCTAGTACAGAGTGTATCGTTTAATATAAAACTTAAACGAATGAAAAGTCACAGAGCATTATTAAAAGCTGCCATTTTATCTTCGACGTCCTCCGAACAAGCAGAGATTTCAATGAAGAATGAGATCCGTTTGTTCCCAGGCGACGTCCGCCTTCGGAGGCGATCTGCATACGGGCCGTTAGCGAACAGGTAGGTCCCCCTCCCTTTCCCCTTTTCCCTCACGCCGAGAGCTCAGTAGCGTGCACCTGCTGGCCTTGTCAGTCCCGCTCTCCCCCACTCCTGATCCACCCCCTCTCCGCCTCGTCGGATCGTTTTCCCTCCCCTCCTGCCTCCCGCTCCTCCCGCGCCGGAGTCCACGCCCATTCCACCACCCCGTCCTCTTCCCGAAATTCTAAACGCCGCGCCAGCCAGTGAGTTATGCTAGATAGTTCTCGAGGCATAAATATCCCGGGACGCAGGGAGAACTTGAAGCATGTGCGAGGAAGCAGGTAGGACTATTTGAACCACGTTCGTGTGGTGTGAGCCAGTCGTAATGGCAAACGACGGATGTCGAGTCGCGACCTGGCGGTGGAACTACAAGAGGTGTGAACATATTCGTGGCATCTTTTACTACGTATACCTTCCTAGAATACTCTTTAAATAACAGTTCCAAAGGTATTCAACATGCTTCTCTCTGGCCTCATTTGTACATAAAGCGGAATATAGTTCTCGAAACAGAAGGCAGTGCACAGAGCGATTTTCCTAAGGATGAGCCAAAGTGACAGCTAGTGCTGGCAACATAACTGAAGGTTCTGTGGTCGTCGTGCCCTTGAGCCCATTAGACTCCCTTCCAGCATTCGTTCGTTTGCAGTTGGCTAACTTGTAAATGGCTTCGACTCGTCCTTTTGTGATGACCTCGTCCGTCAAAAATAGAGTGCGCCACGAGAAATAATTGAAATTAGGAAGTGCAGTGTTATGTGCTCTTCTGTAAAAAATATATTTTTCTTTATATATTACATTGAATTTATTTTTGTGTGATAAATATTGTTTATTTTAAAACCCAGACTTGAATGCGACCTGCGTACCGATGCACGTGGTTCCGGTCTTCGTGCTGTTGTGAGGCGAGCTGTGATTGAGAGCTTTCTATTCGTAACAGTTTTCTTTTACTGATTGTGAGAGCATGTTAAGAGATTTTCCACTTACGTAGTTAAATTTAAATATTTCCCGGACTCGCGTACGTGCATATACCTCAGCGAAACTCTTCCTTCTGCATAGGGATGTTTTCACAGGAGCCATTAGCACTTTACGGAGGGGAGTGGCTGAACGGCTGTCACGGCGGATGGGTACTTCTCTGAAATACATGTGATGTTCACTTGTTTTTGCGAACTGTCACTTTGGCTCATCCTCAGGAAAATTGTTCTATACGAGTATTTCAATGTATGTTTACGAGTTGGGCAAAATGTGATGCAATGGCTATCCATTAGGGTAGGCAATATGTTTCCTGTTCTCCGAATGTTGGTGCAGATAATTAGAGATTCTGATAAAGGGAGATACTACTAATTGGAGTTCTACTGTAGTAGATCTTTTCTGAACATCGTATCAGCTTGCAAAATGAAAATTCATAGATATAAAATTAATAACACATCTATTTCACACAGGTAATAAAGCTAAACGTGCAGCCACCACGCATCTGTCAATCGAAGTCGATGCTTATGTAGTGCTCGAAAGATTAATGAGTGATGAAACTAATATCACGGTATTAAATAGAAACTTTCAAGTCATATTTAAATAAATATAAGTATTACAGCACAGAACGCCGCGATACTCTTATAAACTTAGCAAATACAGTTTGTAGTGTAAATCACTATCCTTTTCATTCCTGAAATATTGAGTTAGACTTAAATTTGGTGGTGATTTCAAATATAAGAAACATATTCAATTGTTAAACCACATTTTAGTGATTTTAAACGTTCCGCAGTTCACGTGCAATGGAAAATTCAAAGTCTCTTTCCATAAAATATTCGCTAGGAGAAGACCGATAAAAGCAAAGCGGTTGGTTGATCCTCTCAAAGTAAGTGTGTTACACTGTTGAAAATGAAGCGGCGTTTCTACAGCGCCAATAACTAACGCTCTTTCTAGAGCTTCTCCTCTTTTTTTCCCTATGGCCTTCAAAGAGATCGTGTTTTACACTGCACGTTGGCTAATGGATTGTTCTTTTATTTGCTCAAGATCGTCCACAAAATAAAGGAAAGGACGTTTAAAACCTACTTAAAGTATTCTAGGACTTGATAAAGCTAAACATTACTCTTGATAAATCGGTTAACATTCACGGTCTTTATCTTTTTTAGGAATTAGAAATATCCGATTGCTTGTTTCGGAATAAATTACCCTATGCAGCTTTAGTGCAGTCGATGGGGAACTCAAAGAGGGTTGCAAAAGGTGAGGCAGAAGATTTTTTTGTTTATATTATTACTAGTAAGAAGCCCCTAAGTTTTCCACGTCGAAATACTTTGGGACAAATTTTGATAGCAAAAAAATGTTCTGGCATTTTTTATTTCTGCGAAGTAACTCTTTAATAGTTCATCTTAGCGCAAAAATAATTCTGGTCAACTTGAAAGATCACACAATTCTCTACAAATTTGCTTCATAAATTATTTTTCTCACGCAAATAGTAACAGAACTAGGAGATTTTAAAATTTCACCAAATTTTCCTTTTTATTTTGAAGTTGCCCGACATTACTACTAGTCTATCTAATGTAGTATTGTTAATTCCGAAGGTCATTATAAATAAAAAGCGATTAATTACTATTATTTTTAATGCTTACTGAGGTTACACTCGCGTTTGAAAGTTCTGGTATAAATGACAGTATGCCTATACTATCTCCCAACTAACGCATTAGAGACACTAACAGTAATTTTGAGCAACTTCAGAATAAAAAGGAAAATTTGGTGAAATTTTAAAATCTCGTTGCGCTATTATCGTTTGCTTGAGAAAAGTAATTTATGAAGCAAATTTGTAGAGAATTTTATGATCTTTCAAATTGCCCAGAATTATTTTTGCGCTAAGATGAACCATTACAGAGTTTTTTTTATTATTTTTTTAATCTAGGGCTTTTATCCAGCCGACAGCCGGTTACCCTTTACGCCCCGATGGGACGCATATATTCGACCATACACTAGACACCAACACATTTGCGAGCTCCTCTGATCTGGGGTCAGCAGAACGCGAGGCCCTCCGCGACAACACATACATACAAAGTCAAAGGGACAAACAACCATGCCCAAGGCGGTACTCGAACCCGCGACCATTCGGACCGAAGCGCTGAGTCGGTACTCGCTCTTAGCCACCTCGGCCATCCAGGTCGGCACCATTACAGAGTTACTTCGCAAAAATAAAAAAAAAATGCCCGAACTTTTTTTTTTTTGCTATTAAAACTTGTCCCAAAGTATTTCGACGTGGAAAACTTAGGGATTTCTTACTACTAACAAAATAAATAAAATAAAAATCTTCTATCTCATCATATGCGAGGAAAAGGACTTATCGACTTCACTACTTCTACAGATTACAGATATTTTAACCTAGTGCTCCTAAAACTCCGGAAAGCCATGGTTTGTTCACGATTTCCCGCTTACCTCTTTGCATATGTAATAGTTTAAATTTAAGTAGTTTAATTTATACTTGCATATGTACAAGTATTTACTGTTATTGTGATATAATTTTCTGTTTTCAAGTAGCGTTGCCAACCAAATAATATTAATTCGTAATAATAAATATTACATAGGAGAAATATCTAAACATTCAGAATAATTGCAATATAATGACACATTGCATTCTTGCATTCTTGTATAAGCAAGTATCAGATCACCATTACGAGTGTACATTTAGATGTACGGGAATTAAACAGAATGAACCTTAATAATACGATATTTGAACAGTATTGTAGCCTTAATTTGCAATAGATTATATCTCCGTTATCACCTTCGTTTTTCACACATGAGAACGAGTACGTGTAAGCAATAGAGTACGTCACCATCCACCGGCAGAAGAAAAGAACAATGAAAGAACAGTTACAAAAATGCAATTCATCCACGTCCGACTAACGAATGGATGAGAATTCGACGAGTACAATTTCCATTGTGAAAGGTGGAATAAGGGGAAAATACCAATAGACATGTCTGCTGTCGGTCAATATGGAGGCTGATTCTCTTTTAAATGAAATGTTAAAAGGACGCTGTAAATGTATGTCTTACTAATAAAATGCAAACAATGGTTTTGTGCTCGGCCAAACGAACAGTAAACACGCCACTGAGTTGTCCTTCCGCGCATTTTACGAACGCTTGTCACAAAGCTCGGAGTGACCTTACAACTTTGTTAAATGAATGAATTACATGAAAAATGTGCGCATGATGAAAATCGAATCAGTAGACGCATTAATGGGGAAAACTCAAGAATTTTTTCAATCACTGACATGTTGACATTCAAAACAAAATTCTAATATCCAGAGATCGAGAGCAATTAGTGACTCCATTACGCAAATAAGTGTAGTTAAAATTGTTATATCTTCAATGGCTCTAGATTACAAGTACCAACTACTTGAAAATACAAGGGAATATTTCAACAGAAAAAAAATCCTGTAGAAATATTGTTCCACAGCAATAAAATGATAATAATAACTCAATAAAATGATAATAATAACTCAATAAAATGATAATAATAAACTCAAAACAAATCACTTCATTCTGAGAATACAAAATTGTCATTGATACATTTTGCAGTTGTGTTAGTCCATTAAAATCTTCCCCTGTACATCTGTAGCAGAACACTCTTCAAGAAACTACCTTCCAAACAGAAAAGCAAAAGCAAAGCCAATGCTCAGAAAAAGAAATTCACGGTAAATCTTTCACGCCCTTCACGATCCATGCACAGACTTCTCAAACCCTGTAAAATGGTTAGCCGATGGAGATTTACATGCTGAAACTGAGGGTTTAAAGCCATTCAAGATTAAACCACAGAAAACAAGTTCAAAAAAAAACAACCCAAATTCCAATCTGATAAATGCCGCAGATGTAACGTCTGAACAGAAAATATAGATCACATTATTTCAGGATGTGCAACCCTCGCACAGACAGATTACACAATGAGCCACAACAAGATCGCTTCCATTATACACCAACAAACTGCAACAACCACATTTAGTGATTATCATGCCCCTTACTACACAAACGAACCTGAACCTGTGTTGAAAAATGAAAAGGTCAGAATTTATTTCGATCACACAATTTTGAGGCACAAGACTAGATCAGGCATTTCAAGGTCGCGGGCAAGGTTAGAAGCTTACTAGAACTCGCGGGCAATGCGTCCAGAGAAATTGGCGCGAGATTTAAAAGTGAGGGTAGTATACGCTACGGAATGGCGGTACGTCGCTGTATACCTGGCCCATGATAGTCTTTGGGAGAAGTTACTTGACAGTCACTCTCACAAATTTAACTACATTAATTACTATTTTCACTTTCAGGCACATAGATGATCCATTAAAATAAAATAATACATCAGCCCAATTTCAAATTCTCAATCGAGAATAAAATTTAAAAAATTCAATTAAAAATATCTTGATTTTATAATCTTCTTTTACTTAAGAGTGATTTATAAACATGAACTTTCTACGTTTAGGTTAGAAGGTATTATAGACAAATATTCTTGTCTGTTAAAAACGCGGTCCGTCCGTAAGCGAGAATTGTTAACTTTTAGAGACTTGTTAATTTATTACACATAATTGCAAAATACAATATACAACTGAATTATTTATAGAGACAACACAAAACAAAACAAGAAAAAATTGATCATTCAAACATTTCGGTCTATTACGGTCAATTAGCAAAGATGTTTGTATACGAGAGAATTTAGTAAGAAAATAAATATCAAATAGTAATAAGTAATGAAGAATATAAACATAATACAATTCTCTGTTATTTGATAGAAAAGAAACTGGCAAACATACTTTCGTATGAAGTCACTATTCACCGCCTCGCGCCGCTCCAGCGTGCGCATGTACACCCCTTGCTAGATTTTAAGGGGAAATGAGTGCAGCCAGGAGAAGTTGCCCGTGGTCGTAGGAGCGCCAGGCTTCCCAGGCGGACAAGTAGCTCGCGAGGGCCCTGTTTGACATGTTCTAGAACATAACAGGCTAGATTTTGTGATGAGTGTCAAGGTGCCAAAATTATTTTTCTTATTGATATTACAGTCCCTTCCGACATGAACATGCAAAAAACATTCTCGAAAAGAATTTAGGAAGTAGAGCGATCTGGCATATAAAATCGAAGATCAATGGAAACAGGACCAAGTGTTCATTCTCCCAATAATTATCTCGAGTAATGGCCGTATAGAAAAATACTTCAAAGGAACCCTTCAAAAAATTGATTTACCTCCAAGGCAGACTAATGCAGAAGTCTGTGTTCTTAAATACTTGCCTCATTGTCTAGAACTTTCTAAATTCATATTCTTAAATAAATAGGCAATAATGCACTTGGCGAAAAGCCCGTTGTTATTTGAGAACTAGGTCTTCCTGTAAACCAACAATATGTAAACATTATTATTATTATTATTATTATTTTTATTATTATTATTATTATTATTATTATTATTATTATTATTATTATTATTAATTTACCACGTTAATTTACCAATTAATAAACCACGTTCAACGAAAATACCAAATACAAAATGTTGCAAGGCTAAAGATAACTGCTAAAGATAAGAGATAAAATCCAAGCATGGGCTCAACGCATTACACGTTACAAACGTAGATTTCCGTGTACAGAATCGGTTGTTTGAAACAGACACGAAGAGATTCCATCGCAATATAACTCAAAAACCGAATGTCAGTTCTTCCTCTCCTTCAAAAGATGACACGTAACATTTAAGTTCTGAATCTGGGAAGAAACAGATCCAACAACAAAGACGCATCTTGGCTCCAATTTGAAGTAGATTCTGCCGATGAACTTGTGGAAATAGTGGAACATGTTCACGAGATCTCGGAAGAGGACCTTTTCCAAGCAAAAAAGAACATGGGAAATAGGAAATCTCCTGGGATTGATAGGCTTGAGAATTTTTGGATTAAAAAATTAACAGCATTACATTCCCATCTAGCAAGGGCTCTTAATAAAATTTTAGAAAACCCAAATGAACTCCCGGAATAACTCGCACGCGACATCTTGTTTGCTACCCAAAGCGGAAGCGAATCACGAGTCTGCCAGTAACATACAGTTTTAACTGCATCCATAGCTAACAAAACGTACAGATATCTAGAGGAGAACCATCTGTTGCGAGTTGAACAAAAAGGATTTCGCAAAGATTCCCAAATCTGTAAGGAAATCTTACTACTAAATTATGTCATCTTCAATGATCTATGATTTATGATTGGTTGTTAGTAAATCCATACGCGACAACTGTTAATATCATTAGAACCATAAGTATAGTGGGTGATTTTCCTCGTGAGATGGCTGTGAACTTCCCTCGCTGAATGGCGAGATTCGGCGCCGACCTACAGGTGGAGATTTCCCAACCAGATATCTCCCTCCAGCGAGGTACCGCCCACCATGGACAAGCTCTAAGCTCCCGACCGGTCTCTCGGCATGTGTTAAAGTTTAGTGTAGGTTAGTGTAGGTGTGTGTATGAAATGGTGAGGATAGGACATGGAAGGAAAGGAAAGATTGCGCGTGGTCCGTTGCCTGTTTGTTAGGGTACTGCTCCGGCATTCGCCAGGTGTTAATCGGAGAAACCACAGAATGTTACCGATCAGAGCAACCGGCAGCTCGAATTCTCCTCTAGACAACGACTTGGATGGACTACCAGAACTGATTGGAACTGCTTGGACTGACTATCAGAAGGCTTTTGACTGTACACCCGATTGGAGTGTGCTGGCGATCTATCGATTTCATCCTAGGCTTTTACAAGGCTAATATGAATTCGTGGAGTACCAGGTTTTTAATACACAGCGGAAAGGATGTAGTACACACAAGAAGTGTTCAGATTAAAAGGGGAATTTTCCAGGGAGATTCTCTATACCCTCTGCTGTATTGCATTAGTTTGATTTTATTATCTATACAATTGACGCAGACTGACATTGGTTAAATGCTCCTTGGTGATGATAGGCCAGTATCACATTTGTTTTACATCGATGATCTTACAGTGTTTGCTAAGAACGAAGCAATTCTCTCCGAAATGCTGTCTGCCGTGATTTTAGCAATGGCATGTGCAGGAAATTTGGTCTTGACAAGTGTGCAAAAATCAATTGAAAGAGAGGCAAAATGACGTCAGAGAACACTGAAGTTGATATACACACTGCTCTTCTAGATCTTGAGCCAGGTAAAACTTACAAATATCTGGGAAACTAAAGAATGTGATACCATCGCGAATGACACAATGAAAGAGAGAATTGTCAGTGAGTATTACAGAAGAGCGAGACTTGACCTGCAGTCCACTATGTAATGAGATAAAGAAAGAAATTATCTCCAATAGGTAGAGTGGCGCTGTCTATTGCCGAATACAGTTTCGGAGTAGAGGACTGGACTGAGCAAGAAATTCAAATCACGGGTCGAAAAATCAGAAAACTGCACCCTCGAACTGATATACATGGTCTTCGTGTCACGTAAGGAAAGAAAAAGAGGCCTCAGACGAATTGAAGCCTCCTGGCACAATACAAGAGTCGGAATGAAAAAGTATGTAGTCAGCCATCAAGTTGACCCTCTATTAAAATTATGATGTACAGGTCGAACTCTCCCCCTTCCTGCCCCTTAATACTCAGTTTCAAATAAATATGTTGCAACCAATACCTTTTTCATTCACTCCACTGCCATGTTGACAGTCTAACACGGCCTCTTGCCGGTGCAAGACGATAATTTCATATTATGGGCTTTACTGTGTTTGATAAGTGTGACCTGTACATAATAATTTCACTTCTAAGATTTCTCTTGTTTTATAAAAATGTTCTTCAAAACTTTCTTTAAAAAACGTTCTGAAAAAAATCTTATAAAAACTAACATTTAATGATTATACTTTTAATGTTTAAATGTAATTTCTTTTGAAAATCTTTAGTTTGATGATAGGGACAACCAATTCACGAAACTGTAGCAAATCATGATGAGACTCATACAATAAAGAAAGTTTATGTTTCGTCTGTCTATAAAAATGATTTGAGGACTCCTGAGCTTCACGATCGTCTTTCCTTCATTTATGTAGCTTAAATGGTAAAAATGAAGCCAGAATCGGAAGTACTTGTGATAGCTACCCAAAATCAGGCGTTGAGAACACGACGTTATGATAAAGAGGTTCTCAAAATTAAAGATGATAAATGCCGAATTTGCCGGGAACAAGTACAAACCATTGACCGTATCGTCTCAGCTTGTCCAATTCTAGCATAGACCGAAACTTGAAAAAACACGACAGGGTGTGTACTTACCTCCACTGGCAGATCTCTAATGACCTCGAAGTTCCAAGCACATGCTCAAACACTCACCAAAACCGGTGAGGTCTGTTGGACTGTGTACAGTACTGTACGACCCAAAACTCAAACCAATCGCAGGATACCAGTAATCAAACCGGATATTGTTATCCGGGATTTCGAGAAAAAAACGTGTCTACTCTCTAGATGTTGCTGTGCTATGTGATCAAACCGTCGAAACCAAGGAGGTAGAGAAACTTCTTAAATACAAGAGTTTGGAAATCCAGATCAACCGAATGTAGGGCGTAAAGGCGCAGGTCGTTCTGATAGTTATCGGAGCTCTAGGATTTGTTGCCCAAAATTTGTGTATGAACTTGGCCACTCTCCATGGTATTTGATTGGGAAGTGCAAGACATTGTTTTATCGGTAACTTCCCATATTTTGCTCTAAGTATTGTATAGGCACCGCTAGTCCCTACATCTGATCCTTAGGAAGCTGGTTGCAATCCAGAGTATACTTTATAACCTACCGACTCACGTCATCTTTAGTCGTGGATTAGAGGAAAAATAACAATAGCAATAACAATAATAATAATAATAACAAAAATCATATTAATAATATAATAATAATGATTTATGAACAACATTACCAAACCAAGTATCACCTATAATCGTGAAAATCATTTTTCGTGACTTCTTAATTAATCCTGCGATAAATTCTCTGAAGCTAATCGATAACGTCCTACTATAGATATTACCCAAGAATACGGAATGGATAGTTAGAATCCCATAATGAGGGATCCTATTTGAAGTCAATAAAGACTGCTTAAAATTTACATATTTGCAATTGTGGAATAGAACAATGGAGGATGACTATATCTTGTCCCGCATGTGGAGTAAAGGATCGTTTAGAAACTAAACGGGATACTTTTAAGAACATTTATATTATCGGCTTATGATCTTTGTATCTATATAATTAATTCCATTTGGCTGCATGCTTCATTAAATGGAATCAAAACAAACATATCTTCCTTGAGGGCTTGTAAGTATATTTTTTTATTACGAGTATTATAAACGACTTGTTTTGTTGCAAGAAATCATTCATAAAAGGGCATTTTACGGCACGAATGATTGCGTCATCACACGCTCAGCCAATCACAGGGAGAGTGTCATGGGGATGTACACTTAAACGGTACTCCCGACCACCGTTTTCTCGCACAGATGTCAAACACCCGAGACTTTACAAGAACGTTGTTTCGCAAAATTAAGTTTGATTATCTTATAAATGTATAATGCTGTTAAAAAATAGCGTATGCATGTTTATAATATTTCTTTATTGCATTCATACAAATTTTCCCGCTACTAACGTGGCTCGTTTTCAAATATGTACTCATGTATCAAAGCTTAACATTATAAACTAATTGCATAAACTACTATTAACAATCTCCAAAAACAAACATAACATCTCACTGTTATTCGCAATTTCTCATCAAACCTCAATTTGGGATTCTCGTCAGGTAATAAGAGTCAATCAGTATAAGTGCTATCCCAATACTTAATAATTGCATTTTGAAATGTGAAAACGGTAATACATATCACAGAACCATTGGCACCGTATTACACTCTTGAAAATGAACATAAAAGCAGGGAACAGCCAACAAAAATCGCCACCATAACCCTACAAAAAGTATAACCTCCAACCATGAACCAAACTGCTACGTATAAATATCTCTTTGGGATGAACCCTTTCACATCACATCATTAACTCTTACACACATAGCATTAACGTTTCCACAACACTCGTCATCACGATACAAATCACTGTCGTGCCAACATTTCGATCCTCAATAACGGATCCTGATTAAAGAATATAAGTTAGTGAGTGGAAGTGGTACTACAGTTCAATATAAATTGTATTTTAAAACTGTCATTAAAAACCGCATAGCCAATGGCATTATATTGCACTCTCGACAATTATAAAAGGTTGGGACTGCGAAAATCAACTAAAATCACCACCATAACCTCACGAGCATAATTTCAGAACATGAAACAAGCTGCTCTTAATCATGTTTTATACAGATAATTATTCTACTATGTGTAAGTTGTTTCCAGAAGTTCTAAACTGTCGTTTGTGAAATGTTACCACTTATCACCTATAAAATATATGAGTGGTTCAGCTAATGCTATTTGAACAAGGTAAGTTATACTCTAACGTACGTATCATTATTAACAGACCATTACAAAAGAGAAGATACCACAAAAATAGTGGGCCTAAAATAGTTGCGATGATTAATTGTTATGTCGATCTCGCCCTATGTGGCCAAAGGTGGATAAATTGTGGCTTCAAGGTCTTCATGTATAAGAGCGTCACAGCATGCGTGATTTGATTCGCAACGTTTCCTATTGTTTCGACAACAAAGAGTAATATGTCTCGGAACGGAATTAGACAGCAAAATTGATCAATTAAATAAATCAATCCGAGACGGGTCACTTTGTAGGATTGCGTAAGGCTTTGTGGCGATTCGGCCGTATGACACTTGACACCTGACGTATGGACATTATCACCTACGAGTAGACCGCTTTTGGTAGGCAATGAATTGAGGAAAGCATGCAAAGTCATGGTGTCTAAGGCCATAGTGGATGCAACTGTGGCCGAAATTTCGGTCGGACAATTTCCACCGATGTGCGAGATTCGTTGAAACATGCGCTGATTAAAGAAAATGGTCTTAGTGAACCCGAACGACCTCTTCCGACAGCATCCGAAAACCTCGAGTGTCGGACGAAGATCAGTTTCGTTCGATTTCCTCTGTTCCACTCCCCTGAAATCAGCTAAAGAGCATCACGTGCACGCCATTCTGATCAAGGACGATTATCAGTTGTGTTGGTATGTATAAGGAAGTGATGTGAATTGAGATCAATTGATTTGTTCTTTCACTAATAAATTGAAAATGAAGAAATGACTAAATTAACTGTAAATGCGTTTGTACTGGTCTGTACATACGACTACATATTTTTCTTTTCTTGCTTTGACTTCGTAAGAAGAGGAAATATTGTAATTGTGCTCCGGAAAACAGCGATTTTTTGACAGAAAAATCTAATTGCTAAAGATTCTATAACTCTAATTTCTCAATCTTGGATATATGATAGGGTGTCCCTTATTTACCGACTTCGAAATTTTTGCACGCCCACCCTTCAATTTTGTTTGAATGACCTGAAAACATGTCTACCAAATTTTGTTGAGATCGGAGCATTCTACCCCGTGCCGAGTTGAGCGCGAACTCCTATGCCGGACAAGTCCAAACCTACCACCCACCGCTAAGTCAGCCCCGAGACTTACAGTACAAGAAATTTAATCGATCGTGCCACACCTGTTTGCAGGTCGCTAATCTAACATAATGTCATATGTTAGTGTCATATCCAATCCCTAGGATCCTATGTTTTAATAGGAGAGAATATTAATTATTAATATAAAACACCAAATAACTGGACATAACTAACCATCAAATAAACAAGTTTTTGAAGTATTATTTTATTACATATGGGAATTAAAATTAAGAGTTAGTGCAAGTGCTTAAGTTGTGGTTCGTGAGTACATGATATTTTGGAAGAAAGCAAGAATTCCGACAAGAGCTAATCAGCATTGTTCGCAAAAAACTTATTAACTAGTATTGGGAGTGAAGAAAATTACAACAAATAAAAAACCGCAGACGATTGTGAAGATATTTTTAAGCATCCTGAAGATAAGTTTAGAAATAATGTGAACAATCTATATGCTATTGAACATCTGAATACTTTACAAATGATTAGGCCTAGGTTGGAAGAAAACAGGATGTTTTTACTTAGGCCGAGAGACAGGACGTAAAAGCTATCATGCACGAGTAGACCAAAATTTCGCGGATAAAGAAGAAAAGGCAAAACAAAGAGCATTACAAGAAGGGAAAAGGTAAGTGAAACAACAGCGTGAGGCGTCTACATCTTCTGTTATTCGACCTTCATCATCTGAAGATTCAGATAACAAACTTTCAAATTCAGATGAAATAAACGTTTGTGAATTTTCGAGAGTACTTATAATAATAATAATAATAATAATAATAATAATAATAATAATAATAATAATAATAATAATAATAATAATAATAATAATAATGTCTTTATTAATGGCGAGGCTCAGGCCATAGGGCCTGCTCTTCCGCCTAACCACTGAGTCTACATTGATACAGAGTAGTAACATATAAGAGGGGAGGGAAATCTGTACATTTATCTCTGGGAGTGCAAAACTAGGGACCATCCCGGCATACGCCTTAAGCGATTGAGTAAACCCAGAAAACCTCAATCAGGATGGCGGCTTAGGGCCGAACAGCATTATGGTATAGAAATGGAAGAGAAGAGAAAAATGAGAGAAGGGAATCATAAATGAAAATGAAGTAGAAAATACGAACGAGAAAGAAGAAAGGAGAGAGATTAAAGGGGGGACAAACTGTACATTTATGACTGGGAGTGCAAAGCAAGGGGCCATCCCGGCGTACGCCTTAAGCAATTGAGTAAACCCAGAAAAACCTCAATCAGGATGGCGGCTTATGGCCGAACATTAATATAGAAGAGTATGGTATGGATAGTAGTGAAGGTGAAGAGATGAGGCGTTTAGGGGAAAGGGTCGTAAAGATATAAATGGGGAAGACTGTGAAGGAAAGGGAAGGAAGAAAAAGTGAAGAAAAGGGGGAAGAAGTAGGTGTAAAAGTAAAATTTTTCCAGAAGCGGTACAGAAATGTTACGTTTGGTATACATTAGCACTTTACATAAATATACAAACATTTGTAACAGCAGAAAAGCACAATAGGCTCTAAGTTAATAGTACCAGTAATTTAAAATATAATATTGACAGTATTAAGAAACAGTGTAAAAGTACAATATGATATAAACATTAATTGTAATTATTATTAAGGCCAATATATTGTAGATATGACAATGACAAGAGTACAAAAATAGCTGTAAGTATTTTAACATTTATTTGGAGCGCGGCTAATCTCTTTTAAATATTTTATTTGAACAATTTTATTAGGATACACAGAAAATATGTGGTTGTTAATAATTTAGATGGAGTGAGAGGGAGTGAAAAATGAGAATAGAGTAGTGAGGTATGGGGTGGAATTTTGAATTTAAAGAGTGAGGAAAGTGCGGCGTTTAGGGAGGCGGTGACCGGGTGATTGGTAGTGGGAAAGGTCTGGAGGACGAAGAGGACATAAATGCCATTCTATAAATCGTTACACCTTTCCCAAGTATTTAATTCGTTCTTGAATTTACGGAAAGTATTCGAATGTTTTAGACTCGCTGGTAGTTTATTCCAGGCTCGGATAGCTGTAATAGTGAAAGATTTACTGAAAGAAGTCGTGCTGTGACGTGGTACACAGAGGAGAGCTGAACTACGAGCTCGGTTTAATTTCAGAGGATTGAAATTACTTATTAGACGTGTTACATGAGAACCGTGTAAAATTTTATTGAGAAGAAGTAGAGAGTGAAGTAACCGTCTTTTGTCTAGAGTAAGCATATGAAGTGAGTCAAAAAAGTGCGATACATGGTCGTATTTTTTTAGATCAAAAATAAACCGTAAGCATGCGTTCTGTGCTACTTGAAGTTTACGTTGTAATTTAGATGACATGTTTGTCAGAAGAAAGTCGCAATAGTCGAAATGTGGCATAATAAGTGATTTAATGAGTGTCTCACGTGTGCTAATTGGTAAAAGCGTTCGCAGGCGTTTCAGCGAATGCATTGCGGCCAAAAATTTACGGCAGGTTGAATCTACTTGTGAGTTCCAGCTGAGGGTGTTGTCAATAAACACTCCTAGGTTCTTGACTTCGGAACACCAAGGTAGAACGGTGTCATTTATATAAATTTTAGGCAGAGTAAAAGAGGATATTTTATTCACAGTACTTTTTGAACTGATAATCATGCACTGTGATTTATTTGGGTTTAATTGTAGGCCTAATAACGCTGCCCATTTGTTTGAGGTTATCAAATCTTCGTTAATTTTATGTGCGAGTGAGAAGAGTTCAGACGGGTGGCCACTTAGATATATCTGAAGATCATCCGCGTACATTTGATGACTGCAATATTTAAGTGCATTTCCCACATCGTTTACATACATTAAGAATACTAGTGGTCCTAATACAGTGCCTTGGGCAACTCTGCGGTTAAGTTTTAAGGCCCTTGAGCTGCGACTACCGGACACCACACTTTGGGTTCAATACAGAATGTACTTCAATACAGAATGTTGCAAGGTGTGTCATCAAAACTTTTATTACCCCAAAACTAATTGTTGAGACAGATGTCAGCTGAAAAGAGATTCTGTATACATCCTTCAGGTGACAGCAGAGGCACTTGGTCACACTACCTGAAGAACTCTCTTAATAAATCTTCTACTCTTCTTCGAATCCGACAAGAAGAGAAGTAAACGTTAAGTAACAATTAAATCGGCTTTTAAGAGTAATGTATCTGAAATTCTTACTGTTCATCGAGATGGTAAACGGTAGCCTGCATTTAATGTATGAATGTATTTGGCGTTATTGGGTCGGTAGTCCGACTTCGCCGGCCAGCTACCGGTGTCCCTTAAGCCTGGGTCTAGTTAAATTCCCATTTCTTGGGGGTAAGAGCAACATGACGCGAACATGACGTATTCTCTTCACCATAAATAACAAGATTTGTCTGCTTGAGCTTTTCTTCGTCACACAGCTACAGAAACTGGGACGATTTTAAAGGAAAGCTACAACTGTATTTTTGCCTCAACCGGGAATCGAACCCGGGACCACCGCACCGGAAGATAATACGCTGCCCATGAGCCATCCCAGAGGCGTTGCTTTTAGTGTCAGGGACCCAAAAGCAGAAAGACTTCCAATTACTACATTTGGAGACAGCAACTCATCGGGTTTCCAAAATTGCGGAATTCTCCTGGTAAAGATCACACTAAAGCTGTTTGAAATGTGTTAACGCACTGGGGTAATAAAGACAATGAACTAAAAATTCTTTGCTTTGACACAACTGCATTCAACAATTGACTTTTAAAGGAGCATGTGTCTTTCTTGAAGAAAATTTGGACAAGGAATTGTTCTTGCCGTGCCGTCATCAAATATATAAATTTATATTACAATGTGTGTTTTAATGTACAATACGTGATGTAATCCTTAAAAATGGCTTTCTCTTGATTGTAACTTTTATGTCAAACCGTGACTTCAGTGCACTGCAGCGCTAATAGCTCCTTATCAAGATATCTCCTTTTTAGAGGTTCTAAAATTACATGAAACGATAGATTCCACAATTTCAAAAGCGGTGTCTAAAAAATTTAGACGCAGTACGTGGTATTTGTTAGAAGAATTGTCTGTCATATCACTCTTTGATGAAGTGGACACACAAATAAAAGTCAAAATAGTAGCAAATTTCTCATTAGAAAGAAAGAAGATTCAGAAGAATCTACACATGGAAAAGTGATATAATCCTTTTGGAGGAAAATTGGATGGAGAAGAATATGGCATGAGCAATTGTATCCCGATAACCGTTCTTTAATTATTAATTAGTTTACAATGCATCTCGTAATTCATTTTAATCTTCACTTAATTGAAAACAATTGCCAACTTTATGTCAACCAAAAGCAGATATCTGTTCTCTTGCCTGAAGATGAATCCTAGTTTTATTTCAGACCGTCCTTTGCCCTGGAAAAGCAACTGTTCATAATTAGAAAATTGAAAGCTGTGAATAACTGCGCTGAAAGGGATGTTAAATTAATGTAAGATTTTCCTGCACTACTGACTGTAGATGAGGAGCGAAAGTTATTTCTAATGCTGTCCAAAAACATCGTTCACTGTACCTATATTGCAAGAAAGAAACACTGGAAAAAAGTACTCACTAAAAAAGTAAAGTTATAACGCAGTCTAAAGAGTGAAAATGAATTCAATTATAATAGAAAATTATATATTAAACATGTATAAGAAGTTTTCCACTCAATTCTGAAAACCAATTACTCGTATCATTGAAATTTCTCACTCAAGTCGGCACGGGTTAATATCGGTCTATTGAGATGAAATTTTATTCTCAAGAAACTATACTCAAGTAAATTTGACCCAATGGGAAATATTTAGGGGGTAAGCCCAAACAAAAATTAGCAAAAAAAAAATTTTTAATAAAAGGCACACCCTAGTATACATAAAAGTACTTCTTCTAAAACGTTGTATAGTCAGAATGCATGTTTTGTGGGTTCTTGATACCGAAAACTCGATTGACGACAAAACGTCAGTGTGTGGTCAAAGCTAGAGCAAAACCGTTTAGCCGAAGGTGACACTGCCCCAACCGGGAAAGCTGTAAGTTCTCCCTTGGTTTCTCATGCGTGGTAGTGGAGTGCACGTAAGTGTGTGTGTGTGCGCACGCGTGCGTGTATATATGTGTGTGCGTAAGAGGAGCGAGGAGGAATTCTCAACAATGGGGAAGCGAATATCGCACGTGGCCCGTTGGAAGATGGCACTGCTTCGACATTCACTTGGTATTGCTCGGAGTAATAACGGAAAACTACCGACAAGAGAAGCCAGCGGCAAGCATTCTCGTCCAGACACTGGCGGAATTCGATCTAGTAGTCTGGCTTGTGTTGCAAATTCGCCACGGTGGACACTCGAACCCTAGGACCTCAAGGTCAGAGATGCTGTAGATATTGTTAGAGCATTCCAATTAAACAATATAAGACAGCATTTAATGTATTTAATTACATATATACAATCAATACATGTTTTATTGGACATCAAAAGTAATTGTACGCAGTAACCTCTCGTATTTACTGAAATAACGGAGATTTGTTATACGTTTGTATGAGGTTTGCCTATACGACCGTATTTGTGTCAAGGGTTTAGGTCTAGCACCCAACGCATGTTGGCTTCAGAGAAATGTATTCCGCAAGGGAGTGTAGGAGGGTTGAGGAGCCTGGTCTGAAAGCGTCTTCCCAGATGGCGTTGACAGATGGCGGGTGTAGTGACGCCCGGCTGCCGGTCGGCCAGATTGACAGGCGGGGACCCGCGTCACGGCGAGGGGTGGAGGGCGGGGACGGCGGCTTGCAATCCCGTGCACCAGTTGGCAGGCAGTAGATCTCTGGACGCACGTTCAAACAACCACCCACGCCGACACGCTAGTAGACAGGGCGGCGAAACCACACGTTGGACGAACGAGATTCTCGCTTCTCACACTCTATTTCCCTTTTAACTTTTTACACATTTCTCCTCTCCTTTCTTTTCCTTTTATCTTCTTCGCCTTCAATTCTTCCATTTCTGCTTCTTCTCCTTCAATTCTTTCATTTCTTTTTCTTCTTCTTCAATTCTCCCGTTTCTTCAATTCTTCCTATTCTTCAGTTCTTCCTATTCTTCAATTCTTCCTATTCTTCAATTCTTCCTATTCTTCAATTCTTCCTATTCTTCAATTCTTCCTATTCTTCAATTCTTCCTATTCTTCAATTCTTCCTATTCTTCAATTCTTCCGTTTCTTCAATTCTTCCGTTTCTTCAATTCTTCCGTTTCTTCAATTCTTCCGTTTCTTCAATTCTTCCGTTTCTTCAATTCTTCCTTTTCTTCAATTCTTCCGTTTCTTCAATTCTTCCGTTTCTTCAATTCTTCCGTTTCTTCAATTCTTCCGTTTCTTCAATTCTTCCGTTTCTTCAATTCTTCCGTTTCTTCAATTCTTCCGTTTCTTCAATTCTTACGTTTCTTCAATTCTTACGTTTCTTCGATTCTTACGTTTCTTCAATTCTTCCATTTCTTCCTCTTCAATTCTTCTCCATTTCTTCTTTTAACTCTTCGTCCCACTTTTTCCCTTTTGCTTTTTCTTCTATTTCTTCTTGACTTTACTTCTACTTCTTCTTGTTTCACTCAGAAATTTTTCATGTTTTCCTCTATCCTTCTTTCCAAATTCCAAAGTTTTTTGGGAGAGAGGGAATTACATAATGTGCCCATTTCTTAAAGAGCTACGATTTCTCACGACTATCCGTATCTTTCTGTTTAATTGTAGTGTATAATTAAATTATGAATGAAGCTTGTTGGAAACATTTCAAAACAAGAAATTGTTCTCTCTGTAATTTTGGCTTACTCGCATAAAAGCTATTTTACTCTACACTTAATCACAATCATTACATTTTCAATCATTTACAGAGCGTTTGGTGTATTTTCCTGAAGTAGCCTCCATGACCCCAGGTTTGACATTTGCAACGACGCGTGTGAAATTAAATGCAATTGTACGAACAAAAATAAGCGACAATTGCCGAAAAGTGATAGAGAATTTCGGACAAACATTGAAGATGAATAGACAGAGCAGGGCTTACAAAACTTTTTCTTGCATCGACCCCATTTAAAAGAATGATTTGCTTCATCGACCCCCTTACCTTTTCTATAATAAAGATATTCAAAATAATCAAAACACAAATAATTGCATAAAATTGACTTTCGGGGTTTTCCCATCCAGGTATCTCCCACCAGTGGGGCATTGACCCGGTCAGGAGTAAGCCCCTGGCTGGTGGCCCAACATGAGTAGTACCGAGTGATCAGTTTATAACGCTACCCTGTTATTCGATGTACTGAGAGAAAAGTGAAAGAATTGCCACACTCTTTCAGGGACAGCTTCTTTGACTGCATCTCTGCGACACGCCCTTCACTCACCACCCACTTCCTTTACTCCGCCTCCTTCGTGTGGTCTGCAACAAACCTGCTCAAAGCAAAACTGCGTGTTCAATCACTGTTTTGAAGTCAATTTGCGATGCACTTCACCTTAGAGCAATCCAGATTTATGGTGAAGGAGTATTTCCGAACGCAATCTTACAAAGAGTGCAAGGCAGCTTTCAGACAAAAAAAAATCATCTAAGACTATTTCGAAAAAGAGTACCATATTTCGGATAGTGAAGTGCTATCGCGAGACAGGGGGCGTGTTTGATCGGTTACGCTGCCACCGAAATACTTTTCTGGATGTTCTTTCAACTTCCCCGAAAACATCATTAAGGGAGCTAATCAGCAATGTAATCTTTCCTAAAGAAGTGCGCACTGTGTCACAGAAAAATTGAAAATGCACAATGAAAAAGCGGAAATCTCAGGAGCTTAAGGTTCTTGATGGCGCTGTTCGTATTAGTGACTTCTGTAATTGGCTACGACCATTTGTTAGCGATGGTCTTGAGATACTTGATAAAGAGTTTTTTAGTGATGAGACTTAATTTCATCAATATATTAACTAGCAAAACAGTAGACAGTGAGCTACTCAGAAGCCACAGGAAACAGTAAAGAAATCATTGAATAGAAAGAAGATTAGTGTATGGTGTGCCATTTCTCGACGCCGAATAATTGGTCCGTTGTTTTTCAAAGAAACTAACGGCAGATACATAATCAGATTATATGAAGAAAATTTCTTTCCATGTTGAATAGGACGAGAGAAATTGTTGGTTTTTAAACAGGATGGAAAGACATTACAGACCGCAAAGTCGACAATGCAATTTCTGGAGTTTTCTGGGAACAGAATAATTCCATGATGTTTGTGGCTCTCTCGTTCGCCTGCTTTGTCACCACCAGTTTTTGATTTTTGTGGATGCTTCAAAAGTAAAGTTTATGCAAACAAGTCTGCTAATCTCGAAGAGCTTCAAAGAAAACATTGAGGATGCGATTCGCATCATTGACGAAGAAATTTTACATCGGGATGCAGCACATGTTGTCAAGCGAGTTAATGCTTGTTTGTTGGAAAATAGAGGGCATTTCGAACATTTGTTTGCGAGGTTAAATTGTTTCAAAGACCAATTTTTCTTCAAAATATTTTTTTCTTATTTACCGATTACTAAACTACCTTTCTTATTTTTCTTTGCAGGGAATTTCCAAAATTTTTATCGTTAAGATGTAGGTAATGGGACGAAAACCAAGGCTATGATGTAGTGAACAAGAGACTCTCAACGTAAGTGTAAGACTCTAATAGTGAACTAGAGACTTCACAATTTAAACAATGATTATTATGCACACACTACTGAGCCCGCTTAACACAATCTTTATTTCATATAATTTCAGTCATTATTTCAATAATAATAATAATAATAATAATAATAATAATAATAATAATAATAATAATAATAATAAACATTTGTTTTGCGAATATATAATTAATAATTTATTAATAATTATTTAAAACAGAAAATATAAAACATATATAAATTTCTAGAGAATATATTTGTTGTGAAACTAAAACAATCAACGTTTTTATTAAATCTAAATGAATGTATGTTTTACCTGGTGAGCGTATTTCACTTTTAAACAATTTACGAAGGAATCACTGTTCTTGTCAATACAATTTCTATTGGACGCCAAACAACAGGCGCGTACCTTTCTCTTTGAAACTGTGGTCACGGCACGTCGATGGCGACGGACACCTGCTTTCCTCCTCTGGGTGGCATAAGCAACAGGGATTAAGCGTACTTCCCGACGGTTTACCAGCTTCAAACAGCCAGCCCCTATCCGACCCGCTCAAACATGGTTGCCAGTGCAATTCGCTCTGCCTGCAATGTGTTGCATTTTAAACTGACTACCCGGTAGTATAATGCATTTTTAAGTGTGTGTAAGTAAGTGCTGGGGGATAAAAGAAGGAAGAGAAAGGAAAGATCGCGCGCGGTTCGTGGTCCGCTTGTTATGGTACTGTTCCAGCATTGACCTTATTTTGCTCGAAGAAACCACAGAAAATTACCGACCGAAGCAGCCGGCTGCTAGAATCCAGACAGCAACTGAACTTGACCTAGCGTGTAGCTAGCGTCGAAAATCCTGCCAGCTGCAGCGTCGGGACTCAAACTCTAGGAGTTTAAGGCAGTGGAGTAGAGTCGATTATCGAGTTAGTGGAGGTAGCGTAGGTAATAGAGGTGGTGGAAGTGGTGGAGATGTCAAGGTGGATCGGGCGAGTGACCGAGGTGGCGGTGGTGACGAGGGAGTCGGAGGAGAAGGTGGATGGTGGAGGTTGTCGAGATGATGCAGGCGGTAGAGGTGGTGGAAGAGATGAACGCTTAAGCAGAATTGTACACGTGGCAGTAGTTTCAAAGGTAGAGGAGAAGAAGGTGATTAAGGTAATGGAGGTTGCGGGGTTGGCGGCGGAGGAGGAGCTGTCGGTGATGATAAAGATGATTGAAATGGTCGATATGGTTGAGATGGCGTAGAAGGCACAGACTGTGGAGAAGGCGGAGCTCGTATACGTTGCCAAGGTGTCACGCATGGTGGAGATAGTGTAGTTGGCGCAGAGTCCAAGGTTGTGGAAATGGGAGAAGAGGCGGAGGTGGCAGATAAGGATTTTGTGAAGATGCCGAAGGTGGCACAGGTGGAGAAAAATGAGGCGGCGATGGAGATTAGATAGTGTGGCTGACGTAAAAATGAAAGTGGATGCAAAAGGCGTGCAACGGCGGCGGGGCTAGGAATGGAGTAGTGGGATGCAGCAACGAGACGATTCGATACAAGTTTGGAAGTGTCGAGCGGCTACCAGACATTGACCTGGTCGTTCCACTTTAGGTGAGAGAATCTCGATTGAGATACTAGTACCCAATTCCCTTAGAGCCCTTCGAAAGAATGAGAGGGAGCAATATTAGAAATAGATAGCCTCAGGCACGAAAAATGTGGCTATTACATAATTCGTCGATACATCGTGTTTAGAAAGCGGGGCGGCCCTGTCTAAGCATCAGGGAAGGTGCTTTCCATGACTGCCTCTGTAGCGCTAATTCTTACGCCGGAGACGCGAGCTACTGTGGACAGAAGTGACAAGAGCGGTGGAGGTGTTCGCAGGACCAGTTTGAGTCTAGCTGATCCGACCGGCCAGTGCACAGGATGTTATCACGACCATTTTAGTTCTACTTAAACCAACACGCGAATAGAAAGAATGTTCCCAGGACCATTTTGGGTCTGAACCACCAGGCGAGTGGAGGTGGTTGGCAGGTCGAGTATCGGTGTACCCTCTTGCGCCCGCAGAGCAGAAGGCAGTAGTTAGTATGTTGGCAGTAAGTCGCTCGGATGCCAATGTAGTATAACCCATTTAGCTGAGACGTCCTTTTCTTCTGAAGTGAAGCGACATAAGGCTTACATGGGCGCCAGCTGCCTGCGACCACGCGACCGTACAATGGGTGAATGAATACACTGTGTGTGGAGTGGTACGAAGAAAAGGTAGAGGAGGAGAAGTAGAAGAATGGAGGATCTGTGGACTCGAAAAAGAAACGAGAAAGAATAATGGGAAGGGATCAAACACTGGTGCAGAAGTGAAATAGAAGGAAAAAAGGTATGGCGAGAGTAGATGGGAGTGGAGTTTTAGGAGAGAGGGTGACAGACTAGGCGTGAACGGAGAGGAGATGAGTGGAGCACACAAAAGTGCACTTATATTGCTGGCTTGAAATGCGTGCGTTGTGACAGTAGATTGTTTGGGACGGGCAGTTAAGACACGCGTTAAGTTTTGATAGGAGTAGAATGAGAAGGAGGTGCAGTAGCGTGGGGAATGCTGGGGTGGTTTGGAAAGTGGTAGGTGTGATGAGTAGGTTCGCACGCCCCTGAAGATGGAGGGGATGATAATACGGATATGGACGGTCGGGAAATGCACCTACAAAAAAGAATAATAATTGTGGAGACTAAAAACCGGCAGAGGGTGCCACAGGGCATCAACATATCACTGACCAGGAGGTACTAGGTTCGAGTCCCGGCGATTTCAGGACACTTTGACATATAGCTAGGTCGAATGCTGTCGAAAAATTCTAGCGAGCGGCTGCTCTGATCTATAGTATTTCGTGATTCCTTCGATCAGTACCTGGCGAATGCGGGAGCAGTAGCCTAATAACCAGGCCACGGACCGCGATTTTTCCGTCTTCCTTGTCCTATCTTCACCCCTTACATTTACACTTACATGCACTACACTTACACACATGCCGACAGACTGGTCGGGAGCTTAGAGCTAGTCCCTGCAGCGGGGCTCTGGTGGGAGATACCAGGTTAGAGGAAACCCCATTAGCCGACGGTAGGTCGGCGCCGGATCTCAGCATCCAGAGAGGAAAGATCACTGCCAACTCTCAAGGAAAATACATGCACTGCACTCGTGATGACCTTAGCGGTTCACGCGCCTGGAATCACTAATCAACCAATTAATCAATCAATCAAAGAAAAGCGGGGATTAAAAGCTACGTCGCTTAGTCGGAAATGTTTAGTGGATGGGTCAGTTGGAAGAAACCGGCAAGGTCTGTGAAGGATTGGGAGAGAAAGTAGACGTGAGACAGAGCAGAGACTGGATTGGGAATGGAATGCAAAGGCGAGGAGAAACATGAGGAAGATGAATCTCTGACAAGAGGTGGGGTGTAGCGTGTTAGATTGGAACGTGGCAGATGGGCCTGGCTAACATTTGAGTAAGAGCACGCATGTAAGGTATATATTTCAACAGCTTTAAAAACAGCTTCAAGTGGGTTACCTGAGAATGCATTAAAATTCTACTCCAAATTGCCGCCCGACCGGAGCAGTAGCTTCTCTCAGGGAACGGTTACGAAATATAATTTGCTCTTTCATTCACATAAGATTGAGTTTAGTATGTGACGATTATTTTGGCCCCACAAGTTCGTAGTCTGTAACACCCGTGGGAAGCGTATGTACCGGACAGTCAACAGTGTACGCCTTTCCCATCGAGAAGAGAAGATAGGAAATGGAAATCTTTGAATGTGCCAAACTCACACACTCGGGACATTGTGTTCCTTAGAACAGGTAATAATGGAAACATAAACATTTCTACATCCTTTAGAGACATTTTGAACTACAAGAACATTTCTGATAGTTTCAACTTTTCCTCAAATTAATCGGCTGGCTATATTTAGCGGTTTTCATGAACATCTGGGTACATTTCAGCGGGGTAACATGAAAAGTCTGGAAATATTTCGCACTTTCAGCATTTTCCATCCGAATCTTCCAGTTTCGGAAGTGAGACTCCTCAGGCGGTGCAAATGGGGCACAAGCGGGATGAACATAGCTCCCTCTAACTTTTCGCGCAAGCGCAGTCCAGCGGTTTTCTCGATTGATTGATTCATTAGTGATTCCGAGCACGTCAAGTGCTTAATTAGTCCCGTTAGTGTAGTGCATTTTTGCATTGGAAGGTGGTGGTGGTGATCTTCTCCCGCTGGATGGTGAGAGCCGGCGCCGACCTACCGGCGGCTAGCGGGGTTTTTCCACAACCAGGTATCTCCTACCAGGTGGCACCACCCGATCCGGGACAAACTCTAAGTTCCCGGCAGGTCTCCCGACGTGTGTGATAGTGTAGTGCACATACGTATGTGTGTGTGTGTGTGTGTCAGTAAGGGGTTAGGATAGGATAAGGAAGAGGACGGAATGGTCGCGCGCGGTCCGTGGCCCGGCTCATTTGTTAGGGTACTACTCCAGCATTCGCCTAGTGTTGATTGGAAAAATACTTAAACTACCAATCAGAGCAGCCGGACGATAGAATTCTCCTCCAGACAACGACTGAACTCGAGCTAGCTAGTGTCTAAAATCCTGTCACCGTCGGTATTGGAAACTAGGTCCTCCCGGTCAGAGGCACTGCAGTGACATTAGTTGATGTCCTAAGCCACTCTCTCGGTGGTTGTCTCGAAGTTGTGGAGCCATAGAAATGGCGTAGGTGGGAGAGGAGAATCAAAGTGGGCGTTGAAGTAGGGCTGATACGACGCGAAGCGCGCCGAAGGGCGGCGGAGGAGGGAGAGGACGAGTCGCAGCGGTAGGGCCCCATGCCAGCCCTAGCCCGCATGTGCTTCCCTCGCCCTCCTCGCCCCGAAGGCTGCTTGTACCGGAGGCGACGCGTGGGCTGTGGGATCGGGTTGCTTGCGTACGCGCCGCCAACGAAAGTGTACACGAGGGAACGACGCGCGTCGAATGTGGTTGGGATCTTTCTCAGCTTGTAGTTGCGTCCACGATTACACCATCCACGCGCAAAGAATTTCTGCCTGTATACACAAATGTATTATATAATATATATATATATATATATATATATATATATATATATATATATATATAGAGAGAGAGAGAGAGAGAGAGAGAGAGAAATAAAAATATTTTTCAAAAGAAAAATATTTTTTTATTGAAGGGCATTTCTTACACTATTTTTCTTCATAATTGTCGCCTTTGTTCCGACATTTGTCATAGCGGAAAACTAACTTTTTATGCCCTTTTCAAAAAACGATGCCGCCAGTCAAGACTTTCTACTTTCCGAACACGCCACGTATGAAATAAATATTGACTTGCAAGATTAAAAAAAAAAAATGTACATCAGTAATTTTTGAAAATTCAAGTATTCCGCATAAATACATTTAATTATGAAAAAAAATATGCTTTAAATATTAACTTGAGAATGTCGAACAAAGTACAGATGTTTAATTTTTTAAATACATTTAATAATGAAATACCCTTAATATAAATATTTTGAAAGATTTTCGAAAAAATAAATTTATCACAAATTCAGTCAAAATACATGAAAAGTACAAATCGAAGATAACTGTACACGATCTGATTCAAAAATATAAAATTGAGGATTACTGACAAAGAAATATTAAACTTCAATTCTGAAGGTATAGGTTATGTTAAAAAATCATTGAACTTTTGCAGTTTTCGAAATCACGGAGGTTTGAATGAAAATCGGACGTATAGGGTAACGACACGAGATCGGACTGTGTGCTCAATTAGATAGGGCCACGACAATTTTTGAGAATTTGAAAACTAAGAATTCGAGACTTCCTTAGTGGAGCTATTAACATCTGTATTAGAAAAAAAATAATTCCATTATCTCTTATTTTATATTTAAAAATAATCTGAAAACATCTAATTAATATTGTTATTGCAATAATATAATGTGAACTGATAAGTTTTTTGTGGAATTTTTTTGGTCTTAAACATATTCAGGTGATAGAATATTAATTGGCTGTTACTGATTCGAGTATCCACTTCCCTAGTGGCCAATATTGAAAATAAAATCGAGTTTGGGTTATACACACATTGAAATACAAAACAAATAAAATTGATCATTTTCGTGGTAAATAAAGAACAATTGTACTGTACTACTACCTTAGAATATACTATGTTATTGTAAAATTCACAAAGGCGTTTTGTGTTAAAGTATTTATTTTCATACAGAGTTACATGAGAGTACTTTATTTCTTCTTCTAGGGAGGAAGTGCGCGTGTTACTTCTTGGTAAATCATTTTGTGTGATTTTGTTCTACAGAATTTGTACTACTCCCGGTCACTAGTTCACACATATTTATATAAATAGCCTTTCCAATATCTGAGCTAATAAACGAAAAAATGAACAACACTTGTTTATCTATTACTATCCATTGACCACTTCATTGAAATGTGTAGAAACTTGATGTTTTATCAGTTTTAATTTTTCTTAAATTTCTTAAATAAATTTCGCATTTTAAAATATTTATTTAAACTGTAATATGAAGAGTAATATTTTAGCTAATTGTATATTGTAAATGAAGACACAATAGTAGACATGGAATACATGCGTAGCGAGTTATTGAGAAAAAGGAGGCAAGATCACTAAGGGGCGGATTTTAATGAAATATTTATTTTTTCTTTTCATTTTAGAACAATGTCTTTTGGTACGGACATAATTTTATGTTATGACAAAAGGGAATTACCTATTTGTATGAATTTTTTGCATTTTTCGTTGATATCGACTAATAAATCATTTTTTTATTTTTTTCGTCATTTTTACACCATTTTCCCAAATTTCTTTGATTATAATATCATGTTAATAGTACTTGCTTCAAATAATATTTACGAGATTCTGAGGTGCCTATGTTATTTCTTCGTTTAGAAATTGTAATGTCAGCCGTTGTGAAAATGTACTGGTTATGTCAGCCGTTGTGAAAATGTGGTTGTCAGCCGTTGTGAATATATGGTTCCTGTGACGCCTATCAGCGCCATTGTTGGTTCGGCCGATTTCGCGTTAACTAAAGACAGCTATTTCCTGGTAAAGAATAGTCCAAATCGAAAATCTGCCAGCTGATTTCACTTGAAGGAAAGGAAGAAAACTTAATTACATCAGTAACATATCCAGAAGTTTGAGTTGTTCATCTGAACTGGTTTTGATCACATTTTTTACATTTTCTTTGTTTTTATGACATATTAAAATATTTTAAGAACATTTTATGGATTACTTTTGACGATGTTGTTTTGGTCATCAAAAGCCGCCCTCTAGTGAACGCGTTCATCCGCCTAGTTGGACTTCGGACCCGGTGCTTCCCCCAAATGAACCATCGTGCGTGTCAAGCCGTCGTGAGTGCAGGGGAAGAGAAGGGGCGGTGAGCACACGGCGCGGAGCCGCGGGAGGGAGCTCGCCCCAAAGCAGATCGCGGGGGCGGGCTTGAAAGCCCCAGTAACCTCGTCGAGGGGGCTGACGTGTCGGCGTCTCCCCCGCTGCCACCTTCGCTGGCAGTGCAGAAGACATCAGTGCGCTGCCCCTAGTCTGCGCAGCCCCTGGCGTTGCTTTCACTAGAGCTATCGCACTACCGCTACTTCCACATCTTCGCCGCAGGGGGAATAATGATGGCGTACGTCGTCGTGGTTTCTGGTGGTGTCGTAGACGACCATCCGGACCCTCAGTCTCGCGGCGTCGCTCAGGTCGTTAGCAGTGAGAAGGCGAAGTTCGTGGTAGTCGCATTCGCCCGGCTACCCACCAGTTGAGCCTATGGCGCGTCGAGCTTTGGGCAGGGATGAAGGATGAAGGATGCTTTTCGGAGTACTCTGGATGAAGGATGCTTTTCGGAATACTCTGAATCCCACAAATAAAAGTCCGGCGGGAAAACTGATACCTCCCGTCAGGTTGCCCACGTTCCGGCGGTACCCACGTCGATAGCCTAAAGGTGTAGGCAGTGAAGAGACGGGATAGGGGCTCCGAGCCGCTTGGACCTTAGTTGGGCTCTCGGCTTCGTCATGACAGTGGCCCGATTCTCTGGGCAAAGAGGAGGGAACTTGGTCCAGGCGCAGGTGAGTAGGGCATTGTTTTGACTCAGGTACTAGCCTGGATAACTAGGCGCTCTGACCTAGCATGGCGGCCCGACTCTGACATTGTATGGGGAGGTTACCGTGAGGGTCAACTGCGTTCCGGTGGAAACCTGATACCAGCCTAAAGGCGTTCTTGTGCGCCTGTGGGGGGTGAGGATAAGAGGCTAGAGCATCGGCGCCCACTCCGGGATTAATTCCCCCTGGTAAAGGCAAGTGTTTGTTAGGCGCGCGGCAGACACACCTCCACTGCTACCACCGGTTTAGTTGGTTCAATGCATCAACTGATAACACTGCAGTGTCTCTCGCAGGGAGGCACTAAGGTTCGACCTCCAACGGTGGCAGGATTTTCGACACTATCTAGATAGCTAGGCCGAATACAACCGCTGTCTGGAGGAAATTTCTAGCGGGCGATTGCTCTGATTAGCAGTTTTCCATGCTTTCTTCGATCAGCACTAGAGGAATGCGGGAGTAGTACTTCAACAAACGCACCACGGACTTCGTCGTCTAATAACCTCACTCCTTACTTTCACACTTTTACACTTACATGAACTACACTACCACAAATGTCGGGAAATCAGACTGTGGCCTAAAGATAGTCTCGCCTGGGAAGGAAGGTACCCCGTTAATGGGAGATACCGGATTGACGAAAACCCTGTAAACCGGCGTCCAGGTCAGTACTGAATCTCACCGAGCAGTGAGCGAAGATTACTGCAATCTGCAATCTCTCGAGATAAAAAATCATGCACTACACTTATGATATCTATGATCATAGCCGTTCACGCGCTCGAAAACACGAAATTGACAATCATTCAATCCATTGCTATCGCTAGTGCTGTCATTACTGCCTTCGCTGTCTCTCACGCCGTCTCCTTCAATTCTGACCTTTCTGTGGTCACCTTCGCCACTACTACTGCAGCCAGAATCTGCCACTGTTACTTCTAGTCCCGTCGCTCTGCCGCTTTCCCCGCCTTCGCCATCATCAAAAACGCCGTCGCCATCGTTGGCATCGTCATCTTTCTCGTCATCGCCGTTTCTTTCGCTTTCACCCTCACCGTCTTCATCACCATCCATCGTCGTTATCGCCATCGCCATCACTATCACCATTCCCATCAGTGCCACTACCTCCTCCTCCTCCTCTTCAACAATCAATCGGCATTGCTCCACTGATTTCACCGACATTTCCATCCCAACCGTTATGTCCGTCACCACTGCTACCGCACACATTCCTGTGATTCTTAGTTTCGGAGATTTTCATCCTTTTTTTAAGTTGGTTGGTTGCTTGGTTGGTACTGCTCCGGCATTCGGCTGGTGTTGATCGGAGAAATGAAAACTACCGATCAGAGCATCCGGGTTTTAGAATTCTCCTCCAGGCAACGACTGAATTCGACCTAGCTGACAAGCTAGAGTCTAAAATCTTGCCACTGCCGGGACTCAAACCTAGGACCTCCCGGTCAGAAGCACTGCAGTGAAATCACTTGATGCACTGAATCACTTATCCCGGTCTCTTATTGTTCGTCTTATTCAATGTCTTGTATATTAAAATTGAGATAATGAGACAGGATGGTGTTGATCAGGAGGTGGTCCACCAACTTGGGAGAAGATAACTAAGCGACTTTACTAGTGAAAGCCACGACAGGACAGTGGGAGGGACGTGATAGTAGTTCGAGCATAATTGCGTCACATGTATAGTGGTATCATAGTGGTATCAGTGGTAGTTGATTTTGTGGGATCAGATGACCGGTGTTGCAGATCCCCAAGGAGCCATGTCTGGAGTGACAAGTAGGGATGCAGAATTGACATCTAAATATCGATATTCAAAATTAAAACATCGCTCTTCATAATACATCGCTTCAAACCTTCGATGCCTTTACATATCGATGTTTTTAAACATCGATGTTTTTAACAACGGTTTTGTAAACTCAAGCATTAACGTTTGTGTGGAGAGAATTAATTTGACATTGGTCGTCTTTATAAATTGATAGTTACGACTAAGTAAAAAAATAAACTAACAATTAAGAAAACAACCTCAGTATTCATATCTTCATAATCATCTCTTCATTAATCTATTCAGCCTTTCCAGTAGTGGCCTTAAGGCCACTGCTGAAAAGGCTGAATAGATTAATGAAGAGAATCCATCGCCATAATAAACTTATAAGATATTTGTAAATATATGATAGATAAATTAGTCATGTTCTACAGCAATAATACATCACGTAGTGGGGCTATATTCTTAAAAAAGAGAAAAGGAGGGAGAGAAAGAGAGAGAGAAAAAGAGAAAGAGAGAGTAAGAGGGAGAAAACGAGAAAGAGAGAGGGAAAGAGAGAAGGATAGAGAGAGAAAGAGAAAGCGTCATTCTTAAGTAGAAGACGGAAGATGTTGGATCAATACTGCTAGTAGAAACAAATATGATCTAATCAACAGTAAATGCAAAAGTAATAATGGAAGCAAGAGAAAACAAGAGATGAAGCATAAATATCAAATAATTTATTAATGAATAAAGCATGTGTCTCATTGTCTTTAAACCATTTTCTTAGTTACTCTAGAAATAGTTTTATAATCACTAAAAAGAATACGTCATCCATCCTAATAGAAGTGTGCCGCTTAAAGTAAAATTAGATAGCTCTTGCGTAGCACCTGTCAAGACTGTCCCCATGTAGATTTTTGGAACTTAAAAAGAAATTCCTGACAACCCTCTTGCGTCACTTCAAGAATTCTTTGCAACACTCAATTAAATTGGACATGTACGACGGTCATTTTTTCTTTCATCATCTAAAATTATAGTGCTGGATTCTTACATTTCACATTATATTCCTCCCAGCGCCCCAGCAGATATTTTTTATTCCCTCCAGCCGGTCGCGTGTTTTTCCGCCATATTGCCACTCAAGCAATTACACCCCACAACTCCCCATCCTCTTCCCTGTTCGTACGGAACCTTCCACTTTCATCACTCGGAGTGACAGAGATCTTCCGGTAGTGGTGGCTACATGGGGCGGCAAGGTTTCCAGAACACCTAAAGGTTCGGACAGTATCAGCCGAGGCCCCTTGGACCGACGACGTCACGCAATATTATCATCACTCCTGCTGTCCCTCCAAGGCACATCACCACTTCGCTTGCCTGCTACGTTTTCGCGATAACACCAGCTGACCGCCAGATATTCAGTTGACTCGTTGAAACATGATCTATTACATATTTCCCTGATCAACATCTGTCATTAATAATTCCGTGCTATCAAACAAGAATTCATAGCAGGCCAACAGCTCTTAACAACTCTGTGGAATTTATTATTTATTATGAATCTGGTAACCTGAAACCTTTAGAAGTGAAATTGGGATGTGAAAAATTATTTGACTATTCCAATCATGAGTTATTAGTTTCAATCCGGCCAATAACTTTTTTTTATAAGATGGCTATGATAATCACGGGCGCCTAAAATCAAAAAGTTCACATGTGTAATTTTCGCCCTCATCTTACCGCAGATGATGTTCAACTGTTCTGGAAAATGAAATAATATTCCTTCCATGACGGAAACTGGAGTAATCAATATAGCGTCTGAAACAATCCACCAAGAATTTTTTTTAAAGATTATGTTCATAGTTTGTAGATTTATAATTTTTATTCTTGAAATAGTCTACCCAAATTTCACTAGCGATTTGAAAATTCTGAGGCTCGTCGCTACGCCTCTCGCGAACTTGTCGATAAGATTCAAACAAGTGAAATTACTATAAGATGAATTACTATAAGATGAATTAACTGAATACTATAAGATGAATTTAATGAAATTACTATAAGATGATAAGAGAATAGCCGACGGTGATGAAAGTACAGCGCAAAAGGAATCGTGGGAATCTCGACGGCATAAAAGACCGCGAACTAGCGTGTCTACCACAAATTTCATATGGGTCGAGGGAAATTTGAACCCAATTAGTCATCGGTGGAAATACACTGAGGTCGTCGCTATTCTGTGGGTCGGTCGCAACACTCCAGCAACTAAGGTGTTACAATTAGGAAAACTGGGCCAGTTTTTGCATTTTAATTTTTTCATCTGTTTTTATTAAGTTAATCAAACTAATAAATATATTTAGCCACATGAGTGGAGCAGTCATAAAAACTATTATTTTCTATCGTTAACCAACATTTCGTGGAATGCAGAAAAGGAGTGGAGAAAAAATGGTTTACTTAATTCCTGTATAAGGCTAACAGTAGCAACAATTGAGGTCAAGTGAGCCGTTAGTGGGCATGTGGGCACTCAATTCAATACTATGGAGAAATATTTCAAATCACACAATACTTTATTTATTATGAAAAAGTTTGCAACAAAATAACATATTTTACGCAATAATTCTGCTCTTTTTAGTTCCTCGGCCTTACGCAGGAACTTGCGAAGGAACTTCGTAAGAAGAGAAAGTTATGTAATCGTGCGCAAGAAGAGAAAGTTATGTAAACGGCGAATTTTCAGCAGAAAAACTCTTATTACCGGGTCCTGGTAACGAAAAAGTGGATATATCCCGTTACTAAATATTGGAAAAACTCCTCTAATAGGTGGGGAAGATGGTGGATGTTTTGTAGATTCTTGATTCTGAAAAACCTATTGATGCAAAACGTCTGTGTCTGTCTGTCTGTCTGTCCGTATGTAGTCAACGATAGGGCCTTAACCGTTCAACCGATTTTCTTCAAAATTGATGTTCTTCTATCGATCTGAAGGAACTTCAGGCTTTGAAAGTTTAAAATGGATATTTTGATTTTTGAGGGTACTTTACATAAAGACTCATAAACATTTCCAAATTTTCTAAAAAATAGCACCAAATTTGTTGATCAAACTTCGTCATCGGATAGCGTAAAGGACGTTTAAAAGAATGGTACAGATCTCATGCTCGTTGAAATCCCAGAATTTTTAAAACTGCAAAAGTGCAATTTTATGGGGAGTCTTCCTATAGCTATAATACTGAAGATAGAGATTTTTTCCTTAATTAAATCTATTCCTTAAAGCCGGATCTTTAAAGAAATTCATACTCAATTTTTTTTCGAAAATATGAGTAGTTTTCATGTAATTTTGCGCGAAATATAGGCAGTTTAAAAAATTAATATTTTTTCTCAAAAACCGCTCCAAAATTTTTCTTTAAATTTTTTCCACCGATAGAAGGGATGCTTAAAAGAATGGCGCGGGTCTCCTTTCCGTTGAACTTGAAACAATGCGGGGAAGTTTTCCTGTTGTGGTACCACTGATTAAATATGAATTGTCGATTCGGATATATAAATGTTTGCTTTTTCACATCCATAGTCCCTTTCAGTTTTGAAACTTGCGAATATTGCAAGCTAACATTACCAGTTAATCAAATCACCAAGAAACGTTTCTTGCTCATTTGAAAATAATGACTTGTTCATTAATGGAACTAAAATTAATACTTTCAACCGCATATTGCATTTTGACAGTATCATGTCAATGCTGATTTGAGGATACCTGTATCCAGCAATTTTCAGATTAGGATTTTCTGTACAATGTTTCCTTAATACACATGTCAACAGCTCCTCTGGAGTGGGTGAGTGAGTGGCGCTTTCCGAGTGCGCCAACTACGTTGGTTTTGGGAGTGTAGTGTATGTTATTGGCGGAAGGTGGCAGTGTTTCTCCCCCGCTTGAACATATAATCCGGTTCCAACCTATACGTAGGCTTGCAGGGTTTTCCTTTTAGATATTTAGAGACAAGCAAAGAGTGAGCTCAACAAAGCGTGCGCATAGTGAAGCTACATTTACGTCCAGAAGCAAATCAGGGGGCCATCTCAGGATTTGCTCAATGGATGGGGAAAAGTGGACAAAACCCGAAGGAGATGGAGGTCATTGACCCGGAAGCTGAAGTACATTACTTGTTACAGGCATATTATTTTTTAAAATTATGCGATACAAATGAAAACTAATTCATTACACTATATCATTATTTTGTTAAAAGAAATATTATTTTCCTTCTTCCGATATTTTCCTTAGCGGAGTACTGTCTCAGTTGGTTTAAGCTATCAGCCGCCGACTGGCTTCCTGACAGGGTTCGTACTGAAGTGCATGTAAGTGTAATTGTGCATGTGTGTGTGTGTGTGTGCGCGCGTGTAATTGAAGAGAAGGGGACATGAATAAAGAGTACACAATCACGCCCGTTTAATACACTACAGCCACGGCATTCTCCTGGTATACAGAAGAACAAATGCGTTTTTTTCTTGCCATTAAGTGTAAAAAAGTAACTTTTGTTAATTCACAGGCTCTGAATTCAGATATGAAACCATAAATGCCATATCACGTACCATTTTTGAGTAAATATCATTAAAAGAATTGAAATAATACTAACTTTAATTTTTTTCCAAATACTTTGAATTTTTGTTCAATGGGAATTGTTCAATAGAATCAGCTACTATGGTCTACTTTTGTATGAAGGGAAAACACATTTTTATGTAATTAATTCTAGAAAATATAATAAAAATTATACACACTACATATTTTGCTGCTGGGAGATCACAGTTTCTAGTCCGACGGTTCAGTTTCCGATAGTGTCTTCCAGCAGTAATCAGCTAAACAAATTAGGTGACCATCTTCTTTTATAACATTTTCCATACGTTATCTTTTGGTGAATCAGTTCTTATTCATTGCTAACGGATTCAAGGTTGGAGGGAAAGAAGTCCAAATGCGAGCGTAAAAAATGTATTTTGAGAGACATATTACATTGCAGGGCTTGTACCTTGTAACAGTTAAGGCACATGAAACATAAATGCAGACAGCATATATGGAAAACGTTATAAAAAGAGATGATCAACGAATTTGTCATCTGATTACTGTTGGAACACAGTATTCGAAACTGAACTATCTGATTACATGCGGATATCTATCAAAAATGTCTTTTATGGTATGTGTGTGTGCGTGACGGTACAAGAAAAATTAATACAATGTGGATGGAAAATATGGTATGGTAAATAATATACACGAAGGTGCTTAACCCGTTTTTAACCTGATTACTGCTGGAACACGGTATCAAAAAGTTAACCACCAAACTACAAGCGGACATCCTTCAGAAACATTTTTGATGGTATGTGTAATCGTGACTGCATTCTAAAAAATAAATACAGATAGCGTAAATGGAAAACGTTTCAAAGGGAGATGGTCAACCTATTTGTTAGCTGATTGCTCCTGAAAAACAGTATCGGAAATTGAACCATCGGGTTACAGGCGGAGAGCTCTCAGAAACATTTTTGATCATATGACAATTTTAAACGCGTACAGCGAATACATCTACCATGCAGTACAATAAGATGGTAAAGGTTGCTTCGAGAGACTTAGTCACACGGCGAGGCTTACAGAAGCAGGAGCGGCGGCGGGGGTGGTGGGTGCTGTGGCAGCTGAGACTAGCGGGGTGGCCACCCTCTTTCCGTCTCCGCCTCTTCCGCCCTTGCCTACTTCGCTCTCCGACATGCGCCTCATTAGGAGGAATTAAGTCGAGCAGGGGGTGGGACTCGCAGCCGCGCCTGCTCTAGGGGAGAAACGCGACGTACAGGGGTGCGCTCGTCGTGATACGCACTGGCACTGTCTTGCGTGGGGCGGGGGCACCGCACAGTGGGCCACACGTCCCAAATACACGAAGGCAATTTTTGAGAAATTCAAGTCACCTTTCGTTCAACAATTTCGTTTTTTTATCAACTTGCGCATGCACAGAGTGATTCTCGCCCTCTGTGTTCATATAGTGCGTATTAAACGCGGTATGTGCGTTGCGAGTTGAATAGTGATGTTTGTAAATGTTACTCCCTTGCCACCCACCCGTCTAAGGGCGTCTTAACCTCACAATATTGTTTTTCCTTTTCTAATTTCCCAGAAATAAAACATATAAAGTTTTGTTGAAATAACATTCTTCCCGCGTTGAATATATATATATACACATATATGAACATACACATCCATTTTTTCTATATTAATATTTTTCACAATGGGTACATTTGTGAGTCAATGATTATACCGATGATAAATTAATAATAGTATAACTAATAATTGTTATATTTCTTATAATTTTATTATATCACGAAAAAGAATTTCTACACATTTTCGAGAGATGAAAAATTGTTTTAAAACTCTGTAGCTCGTTTGGTAATTGATTTCAAAAGAAATATTTTAAACAAAGTTGTAGGAATTTTTATCTTCTTTAAAACTCATTGGTATCATTTTGTAAAAGATATATGGTTGGAGAATTATACAGAAAACTTTGAAAATAGTCCGAAAAAGTACCGGTTTTCTGGGCCTCCCTGAGTTAGCACAGGGTCTGAAAGGTTGAAAACGGGGAGTTTTAACAAGTGCCTTGGTACATACAACTTACTCAAAGAAAAAGTTTTTTATGATTTTTTTTTCAGGTAAAATGTACTTACCAACTGGACTACCAACATCGTTCTCAAACGAGGCTGAACGTTTCATTATGAAGCGTGTTCCACTCGGTGTGTTTCATTGAAATGAAGGTTGTAATCCAATATTAATGTGCATTTAAATAACTCAAAAGGGATAGAAAAAATGAATTGCGCCTGGGTGTCACATTGATTCTAAATTTTTATTTTGTTACCAGTGCGTCATGGGGCATGTACCGTAAATGTTTTCAGAGGGAAAGGTTTCACGTGAAAATGAATAAACAATAAATATTTTTCATGAAATTATTTTCTACAAGTCTCTTTTTTCTGAAGATAAATAGCCAAACGTGGCGTAGGGGAGAAACTTAGTGTGTCATTGTAAATTAGTGAAACATTCATCTACAAAAAACACGAGAAGGAAACAAAATGCGTAAAAATGACAAAAACGACGTTAATAAAAATGATCTAAAATTAGAAAATGACAAAACCTTACCTAATAACTATTCATTTCTATCATCTATATATAATGATAAACATTCATTTACAAGTTAGCTTCGTCTAGAATGCGCCAGTGGGAATCCGACATGTCATCAGAATCCAAGCCCTGTTTATAACGCATATCTAGTAGACTTCGAGAAAGGGATGTTGTAGAGATGTAAGGAAATGTTTTGTCGACGTTTTTGTTCGCAATCTCAGGTATAACGGCTGATCGGTTTCCCCCGATGAGATTACATCTCAAACGTCTTCAGCATTGACTTGGCCTCCGGAGATCGTATTAAAATATTTCAAATAAGAAGTGTGAAATTAGCTGTATCTAAATATTAATTGTCTTTCATTCTTTTTATTTTTCAATCATTATTTATTTATTTAACGTCAAAACTAATTAATAACAGTATCGTACTATGGGAAGAACTGTGTTCTGTACACATTTTCTTAACTCCCGGGATTTCTGCTCTTACTTATATACAAGTTGTAATATGAATTCAGGAGGAAACGGACGTTTTTGGTAGCATTCGTAAGAAAATATTCGCTATCGCGTTGTAGTAGATTTTGATTTTCTAAATCCATGATGAAAATCCGAAAACACTTCGTATTTATTGAAATGGGTTTTCATTCGTATGTAAAAAGGCCGTTTCAACATTTTTGAAAGAACTGGCAAAAGAAATTGGCCGATAATTTTCAATAATAAAATGAAACACTATTTTGCTCCATTGAATGCATATATGCACAAGTTATATTATGCATCGCCGTTTTCCAGCGATTACAATTCTTTTCCTTCTTACGAATTAAGGCGACGTAGTAAAAATTACACCCACGGTACTTTGACACTTTCTTTTAAAATAATGATAAATTACTAATGGATTGTGTGTTGCCGACCTGGATTGCCGAGGTGGCTAGAGCGTGTGCCGACTCATCGCTTGATCTGAAGGATCGCGGGTTGGAGTCCCGTCATGGGCATGGTTGTTTGTCCCTTGTCTTTCATGTGTGTCTGTTGTCGCGGAAGGTCTTTTGAGTGTGCTGACCACAGACCGAGGAGACCGGAAGCGTATCGAAAGTAAAAGATTAATATGTGTCCCCAACAGGGACATAGTGGATACCCGGCACGGACAGTCGAAATCGACATCCCCTGATTCTGGGGAAAAAGCCTCAGGAAGAAAAAACAAAATAAACCAATGGATTGTGTCTTCTATCAGGTTTACAAATAAATAAATCCAATAGACTGTATTAACGCACTTTCCTACATGTTTTAGTACTTGAAAACCGACAAAATGCAGAACGTGATATTTCATCCTACCGGAACGCACTTTCAGATGGGAACAAACGTTAGTAAATGGCGTCGCTTTTACATCAACAGGAGGCAAAGCGACGAATCTTACCCGGTTCTGTCGCGTTTCACTTGTATACGATCTAGTTAGTCAACTCCGGGCAACTCATTAGGTGAGTTTGTCTTTTCGTGCTGGAGACGTAAAATACGGAAGATGTCATTTCACAATTCTTGATTATGCGTATTACTTAACTGAATTTTCTAAGTTTAAATGGGCGCTCTCAGGAAATCTGACAAGGCGACACGCAAGCTCAGTTCAACTCCCCTCGCATTAACAACGTCACGCAGATCCTGTGACCCTTTGATGCTCAGTCTGGGGACGTTATTTCTGTACAACCCCACACGTCCAAAGTGTAGTTCATGATATAATCGAGCTGTGCGTGGGATGTAACGGGATCCTTATCGGAATAAAAAAGTTCCTATGTCTAAAACTAAAATAGGGACCTGTGATTTTAATGTAGTGATATCAGCTACTAAAATTCTCACTTTTTTCTTGATATAAATGATCAAGATTCTCGATTGTGAATAAAAATTGTTGCAATGCTCTTTGATATAATCAGAGGCGAACGCAGTTTTTTTTGGGGGGGGGTGTAAGGCGGGGGACGGATACATAGTATCCTTGCTAAAAATAAAATGTATTTCCATTTGTTAAGTTATATTTATATTTATTTATTTCATATTTATAACGCAAACAATTTATGTATTGAAATAGTCTCTTTAGCATAAAAAATTATTATAAGATATATTTTGTTCTCTCCTTACGAATGTAAGGAGAGAAAGCATTGTAATCGTGCGTCGGTAAATGAGGAATTTTCGACAGAAAACCCTTATTGTCGGGCCCTGGTAACAAGGAATTCGATAAATTCTGTTCCTATGTATACTAGTAAATATCTTCCTCTAACAAGTGGTGTAGCCAGAATCCATGTTTTGGGGGACCATGGTACCAAGAAAGCGATTGACAGTAAAACGTCTGATTGTCAGTCTGTCCGTATGTGGTCCGCTAGTGCCTAAAACGTTCAGCCGATTTTCTCTTAAATTAATCCCCAATCGATCTGAACGAAATCGAAGCTTTGGGTGTTTCTAACGGATATTTTGATTTTGACGATAATTTTCATGAAGCGTTTTAGCAACAATTTTCTCAAAAATGGATCGAATTTTTTTTCATTAAGCTTTGTTCTCAGATAGCGCAAAGGTATCTTAAGAAGATGTTGCAGGTCTCTTGAAATCTCTGATTTTTTGCAGGAAATTGCAGAAACTCATTTTTTGGCGACTTTCTATGACTACAATAATGAGGATAGACGTTTTCTCGTTATTGAAATCTTGAAGAAATCAGATCTTGAAGTACAGCCATGGATTATTTTTCGAAAATATTTCATGTAATTTTGCGCGTAATATACGCAATTTTCAATTTTTTAAACAATTTATCAAAAACCGTTCAACTTTAAATTTTTTCCTCGTATGTAACAGAGGACAGTAAAACTATGGTGCTAGTTCCACTTTCAGTGAATTCGTCGGGTTTTCGAAAATTGTAAAAATTGAGTGCTGGAAAATTTTGTTAAGGCAATTACATTTTTAAGCGTCTGAATTAGGAACTCCCGGCGTTTCGTTAGCGTAAAGGTAACGCGGAGGACCTGAGTTCGAATGTTGGTGCGAAAGAAAATTTTTGCTGGTTGAAAACAGTTTTGCAGGGTTAGGTGGTATACTATAGCGGAGCAGTGAGCAATAATGCGAGAAAGTATGTACTGTTAAGCAGCCCTAGTTTAATATGTATCAGCAGCTACCAGGTGGGGGATGAAGCCCTGTAAGTCGCCCCGCCCCTTTGGTGCGCCACATTTGATAATACATACTATCACTCAATTGTACACCGACCTGTTGGTTCAGGGGCTTGAGGTGTGATGCGCCCAAGTATGCGTTCTGAGGTAGAATCCCACTTAAAGCTGAGACATTTTCAGTCGTGACTCTTGAACAGAGAATTCTCAGTTGCTTAACCCTTAAACCCTTAACCAGTCCTTATTCCTTGTCTTTACCCAACAACACAAATATATCTGCTTTGCTGCGGGTCGACGCATCTCGGAAATACCGCTATCGACAGTAATCGTCCCATTCACGGTGCAAGAACCAAGACCTATGGGATACCTCTGGCATTTGGGAAACTTCTTGCAGACGTGAACCCCAGGGCTACCTCAGGGAGGCTGAAGGGGTCGGGACAACCTGGGACGGAGTTGAGTCAGCTGAATGGGGTTGGTCGCAGTACCCCTGCGCACAAGCTATCCTTTAAATGACAGTTGAGTAAGGGGTCAGGCAAATCGTTAACATTGCCTCAATCATGAAGAAAAAGGGAGCAACTACGTTTAAATATATTAAAATGCTGTCATGCGCTAAATGTTACTGTCATACTCATCTGCACACAGAAGTATATATTTTCCTTGAGCATATTTCGAGCTTCGCTTTCTGTTTGAAAGCTCAAAATTTGTAAAGAGAAAGCATTTTCCTACTACTTTTCTATAGAGGTTACCGCCATGACGAAGAGCAGCCTTGAAAGTGGCACGCCACATTTTGGTTGGCATCCATCGCTTTGAATTTGCGATAGGACGTGCGTGCATTTAAACTTATTAAAATGTTTCGTGTTAGCCGTCGAGGAGTGTGATCAAAACCGGAAAAAGAGAATTTAGATTTGATGTCTATAGAAGTTCCATTCTGAACTGCACGTCCTTCCAAAAGTCAACACAAACTTAGAAAGCTTCGAATTGCGCGTATGGTCGCTCGTTTGGCTTTCATGTATTTCACTACATATACACACAGATATGGTAGACGATCTATTTGGTCATTAGCAATTAAACGCTAATACACTTACATAATGGAATATTCTGATAAATAAGTAAAAGCGTTCAAATATTTTTTTGTAGCAAAGACTCGTCCTCTGGCCTCAACTCTAGTTCTGACTATTATTAAACATTAAGACACAGTTCATTTTTGCGTTTTTAAATCGATTATCCACTTCATATATACCATTCTTGTCTCAATCTGGGCTCGTCAATCGACTTCATCTCTAGCTATATTCAATTAAAGTACTTTTGAAAAGACATATTGTAGCAAAACGCTTAACATATTAGGATAAGACCAATTAAGAAATGAGATTACCTACATTTAGGCGTTGTGACGAACTAAAGATAATCAAAATTAATGTCTCCAGCGAGAATAGCACGCGAGCCGCAGACTGTAGAGGTGGCGTATGTAAACGAGTCGGGCCGGTTTCAAAACTCAAAAGCTGGGTACCATTGCCGCGTAATGTGATAAGGCTGCGCGGGGGAACAAATGGCCTCTTAATTTGAATGCGCGCGGCGCAGTAGTCGTCAAGGAAAAAAAGAAAGCTGTTGTTTAATGTGCACGATTCTCTATTTTTATTCTGGAGTAACTTTCACCATTTTATATAACTGTAACGACAAGACTAAGAACAATTTTTGTTGGCAGGACCGACAAATCCGGTTTTAAGGGCAGGATTTACATCTTCGAGCAGTAGATTACGAAAGGTTAAGCAAACGTGAAACATTCAAATTAGATGTTTAATATATTACTCAATATAATTTTCTCGTTCCACTACACCTTAACTGAAATGTAAACTGCTTAATGATAATAACAGCACAAGAAATGTATTATATAAATGGTGTACTAGTGACAATTTGTGCCTGCCATAGGAACTTTTTTACACGTAGGCAGGGATGTTATCTGTCAAAAGCGGGAAAAGTTTATACAGTAGTTTTGTATTCTTTAAGAAGTAGAAAGTACGAAAACAATTGCATGTTATTTAGAAACACAAACAGGAATCATTCGTATGAACAACGGGAAATATTAATTTGAAGTTTCTGATGTGTCACGGAATGAATCTGGTAGCACGGAGTCAAAAGTAGATTGTTTCAACGAATACAAATATTGGTTAACTTGGGAGGTAAAGTTGGCCTATGAAAACCGACCGTCTTAAGCATAGTTTCTATTTATTAAATGAGTTAGGTTTAGTCATCATTTTAGGTGTGGTACAAATTACAAAATAACTATGAACAATAAATACAGAAATTATGAAAATAAATTAACGGGTAGTAGTATAGGAGAGAAAGAAGGAAATAACTTAAAACTTCAAACAGATGGGTTACAAAGATATATTAGTTAAATAAGAATACTACTAAAAATGAATTGCACTCAAAGAGAAAGCAGAATCAAAAAATAGTTGACACATACAGTAATTTTTTTAAAGTGGGAGGATGTAATGAATCTATGCAATGTTTAAAGCAAAATTCTCTGATGATTCTGAATAACGAATTTAAATAAAATATTGATAGATTAAATAATAAGTACAATAAATGACAATTAACCCTTCCCTTACTTGCCATCAGGAAATCATAATTCGTCTTCCCAGATGTCAGGCGTATTGTTTCAAGAAGCATTCCAGTTGCTTTAGAAGTCCATGGGAGGGTTGAGGGAGCTAGACGGAGCAAGCAGGTTCAGGCGGAGCAGGGCGGGGAAAGGAGGGCAGGGTGGGGGCGGGACGGGAAAGCCAGAGGGCTCGCCACACGTGAGCTGACAACCGCTGCCCGTCAATCAATGTGGCGGAATGCTGCGCCACCGGAGCCACCCCGGCACCCTGCACCGCCCAACAACGTCCCTCGCTTTTCCGCTTCGCCTCTGCCTCTGACAAATTTAAACATTGCACTTTATTCGTATTCTCTCTGCGAACTAGGCTCTGACCATAACCCAGTGAATACAACCTCCAAGTTAATCAGTTCATTACCTAATTCTCCACTCATTCATCTACTTACAAAATAAATTGGCACACATTTAAATATCGATTATCACCGCTTCATTCTGCGTTGTTGAATCTAAAATCTCCAGCAGAAATCGACCAAGGCACACTTTTGTTTACTAATGCCATCACAAATTAAATTGATTAATCATCTCATTCTCTAATACTCGCAGAGGACTCAGAAAATATCCATTACCTGAGCAATTACGTAATTTAATATCTTAAAAGAACCAAATAAGACGTTTATGGACAAAACGTCGTCTGTCTCATTTGATATCTGTATGAAACCATTTAACTAAACTGGTTCGAAATGCTTTTGCAATGCTTCAATTAGAAAGTTACAAATGTTTCATACCTTAATTCACTAGACGCATCTCTTTGGAAAGCAATACGTCAATTGCTAGGTGGGTCAAGCAATGTTCTGCTATTAAAAGTAACAAAAAAATTACACAGTCGATTTCTGAAAAAAGCTGAGCTATTAGCAATTTTTTTTAAAACCACTTTCACCCAGCATGCTGTAAACGATTGAGGACATCGTATAATGACATTTTTGCAGTCACCAAATTTTGACTACCAAATCGAATTTATTTTATAACATCTAACGAAATTTTTGAATTAATGAAGAAACTACCCAAAAAAACATTATCAGGCCATGACTGAATTACTGTAAACGTATTCACGAATCTGCCCAAACTAGGTCTTGCTTACCTAAACAATAATTTTAACTCTGCATTGTGAATATGGTATTAACCTAATTCTTGGAAACACACTATAATTATACTTATTCTGAAGCCTCAAAAATATTTAAATCTTCCTTCAAATTACAAACCAATTAGTTTAATTCCAATTTTGTCAGAAATTTTCGAAAAAGTAGTATTAAAAAGACTAAAAAAATCATTCTCTATACCAACGTGCTTCCTTTTTTCCAATTTGGCTTCAGAGAAAACAACTTAACGACTCATTAGTTATTAAGATTAAATGAACAAATTCACTTTTCATTTCAATTTGGTTTTCACCTATTTGCAGTTTTCCTAGACGTCGCGAAGGCGTTTGATCGAGTGTGGCATGATGGATTAAAATTCAAATTAAGGAACATTAGAATACTATTATATTTCTATAATACTATATCAAGTACAGAGAATCGCACGTTCTCTGTACGTCTTAACTCTTTCATTTCTTCACCTCGGGCAGTTCTTGCCGGTGTTCCACAAGGATACCAAGGATACGGCTGAACGTGTGAACGAATTATATATCAACCTAAAATAAAATTTAATAAAAAACTCTTTGACTCCTTTTAAAATAACTTCCACCCCTCGGAGGGCGATAACGTTCATGGTTCTTCTGAATTAGGAATAGCGCATGTGTTATCACTTCAATCAAGAAACTTCACTTGAAATGTGACACAACTTGACTTGAAAAATATAATTCAGTGCTATATTCAATAGCCATTAGTAATATTTTATAGAGTGACATAATACCACATCAAAAACGTCACAAATATATACCAGATAAGCCGGTGATTTGGAGCGTGCACCCGTATAATTGGTCATCTATCACTCCAGACCTGGGGAAATCGAGACACTGTTAATCACCGTCAGCGATACGACGGTTTCCAGAGACAATTTATGTTAAATGATCTGAGATATCGATACGCCTCAGCCCGAACAACGCCTCTCCCTCTCCGATCAGCGCTTCGGATCCCGATCCCACGCGAACCTATGTTTCCACGGGGCCCGCCAGTCCAGCTATCCGGCTCCGGTGGCTTAGTTCGATCGCATTCCTACGCAGCGGCGGCGGCGGCGGTGGAGCGACGACGCGCGCGCACTCGCGGATGGGTGGGTGGCGGGGGAGGGGCGGAACGGGGAAGGGGAGCGAGCAGCGCACTTCAGGCAAGCGGCGAGCGCCCTAATCCGCCCCATCCCGCCGCCCGGAGGGAAGCCGTAGACGACGACGCGATCCGCGCCACGCGGCCGGAGGGGGGCGGGCCGCCCGTGAAACGCCGAACAGGGGTGAGGGCCCGGGAGGAATAGCCTCCTCGCACCTCGCGCCTCAGGGCCCAGATAACTTTACGGCCAGCCAAGTTACAAATTACATCATTACCGGCCGGTCAGATGGCGGCCGGGGCGTCTGTACCGCGCAATTTATGGACATTCCTGTAGTTGACACGTCGTTTAACGTATTGTGCGCGCCGCGAGCTCCGTGATAAACGGGCGGTGTGGAGCGCTGCGCCGCGCTACCACCTCGCCTCCCCTCCCGTCCCCACCCCGCCCCTCCCACACTTCCTCCCGCACGCGCACGCCGCGCCGCCGCGTGCCCGGTAGTGTCGGTCACGCACGCGACTGCCTCGGCGCGAAAACACCGGTGCGCGGGGGCCCCGCCGGGTAGAGGGCGAAGAGCGGTGGGCGGAAGGCAGCGGGGCGGTGGACAGGGTGGTGGCCGGCGGGGGGGGAACGGCGGGCAGGGGGCGGCGGGCGGGGAGCCGGCGGGCAGGGTGGCGGTGGGCAGGGGGCGGCGCGGGTGTGGGTGTGGGCGGCGGGCGTGAAGGCGGCGGGCGGGTGGGTGGGCGGCGGGCAGGGGGGCGGTGGGCAGGGGGGCGGCGGACGGTGGGCTGCGGGCGGGGGGCTGCGGGCGAGGATCCGGCGGGCAGGAGGGCGGCGGGCGTGGAGGTGGCGGGTGGGGGGCGGTGGGCAGGGGGGCGGCGGGCAGTGAACGGTGGGCGAGGGTGGCGGGCGGCGGAGGGCGGGGGTGGTGTAGGCGAAGGGTGGGGGCGGCGGGTGGCGGGCGCTGGCGGGCGGCACGCACGGCGGCGGATGGCGCGGTGGAGCCTCCGGAAGCGGACGGCCTGTCCTCAGGCGCCCGGGCGTTGCGTGACTAAGAAGGTGCGACGGTGGAAGACACGTGTTTGCTCAAGGAGAGGACGTTGCTTGTGGCCACGGCTCCTGGAGATTAGGTTCCGGTTGAGTGATGGTTGGAAATGTGGTATGGCATGCTATAACTATGGTATTCCTCCTTGACTGTGATGTCTTCTCTTGTGTTTCTTTAAAAAAGTAATTAGGAATTGAAATCCATGTCTTTATTTATGTACGTGAATCTCCTGTTGAAGGAAAGACTTGCACAAGATTATACATTCTTCAAATTGACATTACTCCAAATTTTTCGATGTATCCTTGCGCTTTAGAGGTTCTTCTCTGGGTGGTCTTAAAATATTAACATTAGAAAATTACCAAAATAAAGACAGGAAGTGAATCTTTGACACGTATAAAGGCACATATTTCTTACAAATGACGAGAGTGACAATAATACCGAACACAATGAAATACCTGTACTTCGAGATAAGTGATGATTCGAAGTGCGATCTCCCATGAAGTCGATGCAGCTCAGGGAACTTTTCTTCGTATTTTCTTTTGTTGCTTTAAGAGATACGTTTCTACTTGACCATTTATTGCTTCTCAATATGCAGCATCTTAGGTTGAGGATCGCACGTATTCAATTACATTTACAATCAGATATTTCTATAATTATGCTATCTATATAGGTTTTTCCGTTCCGCTTTTACATTCAGAGATAACTTTACCAACCGAAGCAGGTTCATAGATGATACGTGGTGTACTAACATTACATATATTGCATATTGAAATTTATACGTTTCGCCGGCATTATTTTTTCGACATTTAAACTCAAATTCTAGAAAGAATTGTGAGCCAAATATGGAAAACTAAAGTACTCCATGAACGGCGTAGATTTGCGTCCACTAATGACACGCTCAATCTAACGATTATATCTTAGTGATAGCAATTATAGCGATAGCAATTATATCGATGTCTTATAACAAGTAATGTAACCCAATGTTCCATCATGTTGTGCTGGAACGTCGCAGTAATTTTTTAGTAGTTAGCACGTTGCACGTTTGTTAAAATATTGCACTACAATAAACAGCTACTTGTGTTTGAAACACTTGCGTGTAAATTGAGCTTTCAAAAAAATGCAAAGTGTGATTTGCTAAACTGCGGTAATTTTGCATGAGGAGGAGAATGAAGGAATGCTTTGCTGACCCTTCCCCAAGACCAAAACTTGTCTCTTCCTCAAACATGTAGCCTAAGGACCATATAAACACCTACACTAAGACTGTTCTACTGAGAAGAATGAGTGAATATCTAGTCAATAATTCGATCGAAAAGTACTGTTAGTAAATGTGTTATCTGTATGTCAAAGTAAGAAATAATTCTACAGAAAACTTTATGCCCAAATGTAAGATTTTTTTTTTTTCAATGAATTATACAAAATATTGGTAGCAATTACAAGTTTGAATTCTTTTGAACCGTTATTGATATTTATTTATTTTCCAAAACAGTATAGAATCAGTTTTGCATATTTCAAGTAAAAAATAGATTTTTCTATGATTTTTTGTTATACTGGGATAAAAGAACTTATGGTAAGGGAAAAAACAGGCGCACATGAAAACCGCAACACACGTTACGCACCGGAATGTTAGCATAAGTTTACCTGGTTGTTGTTGTATTTGTTGCAGTAGTTATTTTTAAGCCCCTCATGTGGCTCACGGACAGCGTGCTAGCTTTCTGTGAGGCACTCTCGGTTTCGACTCTCGGCCGGGACAAAAGTCTAGCTTTCTAACACAAATCGTCGGTTTCTATAGCTGTGTGACGAAAGAAATCTCAGATAGGCCAAGAACTAGGGCAATGGAAACGTCATGCTCGCCAAAAATCTCCTTTACCCCCGGCGTGGATTGGGAACACCGCTAATAGGCAAAAGTTGAATTAATCAAACCTAAAGAGATAAATACATTATTATTATTATTATTATTATTATTATTATTATTAATATTATATTTATTATTTTACTTTTATTGTTATATAAATTATTATTATATTATTATTCACGACTAAAGATATTATGGGTCGGTTGATTATAAAGTCTTTTGTAGGTTGCTACCAGCTTCCTAAGGATCAGATGAAGGGATTATAGGTGCCTCTACGTTACTTAGTGCAAATTGTGGGCTGTTCCAAATAAAGCAATGTCTTCCACTTCCCAGTCTTATGAATGACACACGAGTTTAGCCAAGTTCTTATATAAATTTTGCGGAACAAATCCCAGAGCTCCGATAATTATCGGGACGACCTGTGCTTTCACGCCCCACATTCGGCTGATCTCGATTTCCAAACTGTTGTGTTTAAGACGTTTCTCTGCCTCCTCGGTTTCGACGGTTTGATCGCATGGCACATGAACATCTACAAGTAGACATGATTTTTCTCCAAATCCCGGATTACAATATCCGCTTTGTTTACCGCTATCGTGCGATCAGTTTGAATTTGTTGGTCGTACAATATTGTACACAGTCCCACAAACGTCACCGCTTTTGGTGAGTGTTCGTACCACTTGGGGTATGTGTTTGGAATTTCAGGGCGGTACATATCTGCCGGTGGAAGTAACTACAGACCTTGTTAGGTCTTTTCAAGTATTCGGTCTTTGCTAGAATTGGACAAGCTGAGACAGTACGTTGAATGGTTTCTACTTGTTCCTGGTAAATGCCGCATTTATCATCTTCGGAAATTTTGAGATCCGCTTTATCATAATGCCGTGTTCTCAATACCTGATCTGGGACAGCTATTACAACTGCTTCCGATTCTGGCTTAATTCTTCTCCTTGTAAGACACATAAATGATTGATCTTTATTGATCTGCACCTTGTCCAGTTTTTCTAGATATTTCCCATAGAGTGGTTTGCCTCTCCACGATTTCTTTAACAATTTTTGTGTTAAACATTTCATGTTAAGTAGCATAAAAATTTCAGTGTTTCTTATTTTGTATGTCTTGCATAGTCTTGTTCGCAACGCTTCTTGCTACACTTACAATGCCTGTTTCCAATTCTTCGGTCAGATTTCATGACCTGCCTCATTGGAGGGTCATCTTGATGTCTGACAACATTCATTTTCATCCCAACTATTGCATTGTACCAGGAGGCTTCAATTTGTCTGAGGCCTCTTCCTCCTTACTTACGTGAAACATAAAGTTTATTTATGTACATCAGCTCGAGGGTGAGAGACATGATACATTTTAAGTGGTGTACTGATTTTTTGATATATGATTCGAATTATTATTATTATTATTATTATTATTATTATTATTATTATTATTATTATTATTATTATTAAACACACATGACACATATAACCCGGAAAAAAATATCAAGCCGCACGAGCCCCGAGGCGCCACGTCCTTGACTATATTTTGATTTATTTGACATGGCGCCTCAAGGACACGAGTTGGAAGGAGAGGGAGACATTGTCATCCAACCGGCAGCTTTAATACCAAAAATTTAAATCATAACGAGGCTCCCGATTGGGTGACAGTGTCCCCTCCTCACCCAGCTCGTGTCCTTGAGGCGCCACGTTATATAAATCGGAGTATAGGAAGGATGTCGTCGGGACAAGGAAACCCGAGTGCCCGCTTCCATCTTCTTCGTAGGGGCGTCGCGGTCTTAAGGCGACCCCGGCTCGCGCGTCCCCTTCGCTGACGACCCGCCGATCCGGCCCTCACTGCACTTCGTCTCCCTCCCCTCTCCCCACCCCCGCTCGAGGCCGAGCCAGCGTGGGCCCCGCGCAACTTTCTTCAGAGTCAACATTCCAAATTTAAAAAGAGAAGGTAGGAAACTTCGGGCGGGTCGTGTTGACTGATAAATTCCAAAAGAGCAAAAAGTGACTTCTTTCGAGATGGATTTTCTTTCGATATTCAAATTTCAGATCAACTTCTACTTGTCTGACTGGGAAGAAAAGGCGTGGACGGGGTGAGAGAGAAAGCAGTTTTCTTCATGAGCGCAAAAATGAAAGAGGGTGAATCTTGAAATGTAAAAGGAATAAAGTGGGGGTGTGTATAATATTTTTCTCTTCTCAAATTAGAAGAGATATTCGCCGTCTCCCCTTGCAAATCGAGGGATAAGTATGATTATTCTCTTACTCTTTAATATCCTCGGCTTAAAGGACTTAAAAGCTACCAGAATTCGCTTTTAAAATAGAGATCGCTCTTTGCTGCCACTTGGTGCTGGGGGGAGGAGCAGTGGGTAAATATAAGATTTCCAGCCATACATTAGGGTAATCTACTCTTCCGAAAGATCCTACCGAATAATTTAACCGGAGCTTCGAATCCGCTGGCGCTGCCTCCCCGCCTGCTTCTGCTGCTGCTGCTGGAGCGGTGGCGGGGGTGGAGGACTTGGAAAAGGATGGAAGGTAGGAGAGGCTGGAGGGGACGGAGTCGGACCTCTCCGAACTCCTGCTTCCCTCCTCTCCTCCTCGTCCTCCTTCGGTGCTGCTCCCGCCTCCACGTCGACGGCCGAGGCTCCTGTAATCGCCTTCTCAAGCGCGGGCAGGCAAGCCGGCATGTGTCAATAGGAGCCGTGCCGTGCGGTTTGTTTAAGGCGGCCGTCAGCTTTAAGAATGGAGGCAACGTTAGAGGCCGCGCCTGCCTGCCTGCTTGAAGACCCCGCCGCCCCTGCCGCCCCCGAAACCGCAACCCCGCTGCCTCCACTCCGCCCCCGCCGTCGCCGCCAGGAGTGACACCGTCCCCGAGCTGTTCTCCCTGCCTCCCCCCCTCTCGCACAACTCGCGCTGTCGCTCCAGCCGCAGGCTTCACCGCCTCGCAGGTCGCCGGGCTGCAAACTCCGGAACACGCCGGTACTCCGCTACACTTCCTCCCGATGCATTATTGCCCTACGCCTAACACTGCTTCGGAAGGAGTTTCTTAAAAACTGACTCTTCGCGGGTGTTACCACACAGTAATCGCGCAAAATTCTTTAAGTTGCTTCCTAGCAGTGGTGCAACAAAGGATTTTCCAGGTGAAGGGGGTATAGGTGTAGTATACAATATTTTACTTGATTGATTAATGTTCCCGAGCACGTCAACCGTTAAGGTAATTATTCCCGTGAACATAGGGAACCTTACATCGCCAGAGGTGGCAGTGTTTCTCACCCAATGGATCGTGAGATTCGGCGCCGACATACACGTTGGTTTGCGGAGGAGTTTCCTCGTCCAGGTATCCACTTAGTAGGGTAACGAACCAGCCAGGACAAGCTCTACGCTTTGACTGCTCTTCCAACATGTGTGATAGTGTGTAGTGCATGTAATTAAGGGGATAGATTTGGACAATTAAGAGAAAGGAAAGATCGCACGCGGTCCCTGGTCCGTATGGTACGGCATTCCTGTGACTTTTGCATGGTACTGATAGAAGAAACAACGAAAATTAACGGTAACAGATGCAGGCCGCTAGAATCCTTCTCCAGACAGCGGACTCTAGAGGCAACCTAGGTATTTAGCAACGGGCATTACACTATACAGTTGGATGAAAACGTGTCATTGATCGACAACATTGGATTCGTTCTTCACAAGCCCTTCCCATCGCGTACAAATTTCTATGGCATCACAACGTCCGGCACCTCTTAATTGTGAATTATAAAGATATTTCACCTTGAACTGTGCATATTTTTATTAATCACCACGAGGCATAACCATTATTTTTCCTGCGAAGATTTTCTTTTAATATGGTTTAATTTGTTGTTTCGTGTTTTACATTAGAGATATGCAGACGACCTCCCAGTTGAGTTGATACTGTTGTATGTGTGTCGTTGTTTGCGATTTTATATGAATATCGAGTTAAATTCATATTATTTTAATGAAAATATCTCCAAATCTCGAATGCGTGTTTAAAAGACAATAAGAAGTTCCTGGTTTCATTAATCAGTGGCATTTTAAACAGCTAAGAAATTTTTATTTTTTCGAAATTTCAGGTGCCCTTTTTTTGTGGTGTGTGTCACTAAGTATCTTTTCTCGTTTTTTTCTTTCTTCTTTCATTTAATTTTGTTTCCTCAAGCTAGTTACATTTTTGCAACTTTACTGGTTACATTTAAGTGAGTTCATGCATCCACTGACAACTTTCCTTTCCCCTGCTATTGTTACAATACGTAACCTTATTCTTCGAGACCCTATCTAACCTCAATAAATACCATATATACCGTTACTAGTTTGAAGGTCCTTCATTTTCAAAATGTACATATATGTGCGAATTGTCTCTTTCTCTCTTTCTCTCTTTCTCTCTTTCTCTCTTTCTCTCTTTCTCTCTTTCTCTCTTTCTCTCTTTCTCTCTTTCTCTCTTTCTCTCTTTCTCTTTCTCTCCCTCTCTCCCTCTTTCTCTTCCTCCCTCCCTCCACGCTTCCTCAGTCGTCTTCTCCCAGAAAACATCAATCTTCTCCGTCTATCTTTATATTAGATTGTATCTTCTCTATTGTAGCAAGACCCGTTGTTTCTTGCAAAACATATTGACGAAGAAAAGTGTGTCTACGGGGTTTCTGCAAACTAAGAAGCCTAGTTCCTGCTGACCAAGAAGCCAGCCCTCTCCTTTCTGCCTGAAGAAACTGTACGTCTCGTAAGTTTTTTATTCGTGCAATGTTCGTCATGGAAGTGAAATATTTTTTTCCAGCTCTATCTACTAAAGCTCTTTTTCCTTATAGTTGTTGACAATGTTATAGTTGTTAACAATGGAACAGGTCCCCCTCTCCACTTAGTTCTGTAATATTGTACGGTATACCGACGAGAAAACTGTTTTTGTGTATCAGTTATTTACGCTAAGTCAGTTTAAAAATGTGGAGAAAAAATGAAGGTAAAAACTGTTTTCACTCACCAATTGTTAAAAGAATACATTAAGCACCAAAAGTACAATAACAGAAAAAGAAATTGTAAAATAGTGCAGAACCATTTTGACCATTACCAGTGATGCACTTGAGGGAGGGAGTGTTTTATGCTTCCTGACGCGTCAGCTACACTGATAATTAGTCCTTTCACTGCAGTGGATGTAATAACACAAGTGATCGCGATATTCCCATCCCACTAGGACATTAGATTCGACCAATACGCCGGCTTGCGAGGGTTTCCCATCGAGGTATTTCCCCTAGCAGGTCCGGTCTCAGCTCCGGAAAGTTCCAAGTTTCCTGGCAGGTCTCTCGTCATGAGTGTTAGTGCAGTGTATTCAAAAGAAAGGCAACGCAATCGAGGATGTAATGACAATATTTTTAATATATTTTTTGCGATGCATTATGCCCAACGCACGCGCCACCATGAGGGAATCACTGGCTCCGGACCTTTCAATCTACAACATTAAAAGATTTATGCACTACGGTGCGCACTCTTCTTAAACACATCTCTCCCTGTTACAGACAATATCCCTCAATAGCCGTAATGTTCATTTCCTGGACCAGCCTGAGAACGCGGCATCGAGTTTTCTTTAACGACGAATAAATCTCTCAATGTGCATTACTTGATTCTTGTCCCGCTCCCCAACGCCCTTGCTTCCTCCCCTTGATTGTGTCACCTGAAACGCCGCCGCTGCCGCCGCCCCTCCCCCAACCGCTTCGGTTTCCACGGGGTGACAGGCGAGCGCGCCCGCGGCGGCGGCGGCGGCGGCGGCGGCTGCCCGAAAAGGCTTCGGGGTCCCCCGGAAGATGCTATCGCCCTCCTAAATATTCACCGGTCGCGGAGACCTATCACGTTTAATTACAGAGCGGAGGCGCGCCGCCGGAGGGGCAGAAGCCGCTTCCTGCCAGCGCGACGCCTGCAGGCGACGTCGCCTGGGACGCCTACAGCACGGCGCACGCTGTGTCCGTCCGGGCAGATTCGATAGTCCGATCGATCGATCGATCGATTATTTCGTGTTTCCGGGCGTGTCAACTGCAATGGTTATTAGCTTCTTGAGAGTAAAGTGTCATATCTCGCGAGATTGCGGTGTTCCGTTCCCGCCAAAACATGAGGTCTGTTACCAAATTACACGTAGGCTTGCAAGAGGTTTCCAACCTGGAGATATCGCCAGCAGCGGGGAACCGCCTTAGCCGAACAAAGCTCAGTGTTCCCGACTGGCCTCCCGATGTGTGTTGTAGTGTAGTGCATGTAAATGTGAGATCTGGTGCCGAACTTTACGTCCGCTTGCGGGAGGTTTCTCTCTTCAGTATTTCCGCCAGTGAGTAACGACCTTAGACGGGCCAAGCTCTATGCTCACGAACGGCTTCTCGATATGTGGAGTAGTGAAGTGCATGTATGTATGTGTGCGTGTATGTGTGTGTGTGTGTGTATGGGGAGAGAATGCGACAAGGATGAAGAAGGGAAGATGGTGCACCGTTTGGTGGGATACTGTTCCGGTATTCGTCTGGAATTTATCGGATGATCCACGTAAAACTACCTTTAGGGGCAGCCGTACACCAACATTATTCTTCCATCAGTTATTGAATTCGAACCACCTATTAATCTAGTGTCGAAAATCCGTCACCACTGGAACTCGAACCCTAGGACCTCCCGGACAATATTTCTGCAGAGGCAATGCAACAATTCGTGAACAATCGCAACTGGTCTTTAACACTAGAGGGGCCACTTATCGCCGCCAACGACCGCCTGCTGCCGCCTCCGCTCGCCGACGCCACGGTTGCTCTGGAACGAGATTTGCCGCGGCCGTGATTTAGGACACAACACCTTAAACGTTTCTGCCAGCCACCGCTCTTTTTCTCCTCAACCTCAAGGTTGAACGCCTGGGGGGATTCTTCCAGAAAGAAGATAATAGTTGTTAATGTTACTTGTTTAATATGTAAATCATAATGGCAGGAGTGTCGTTTCTAGCCCACGAGGCATTGGCTGAGTGATGCAAAAGCCGTACGAATCTCTTTCAGGTGATATTTAGAACTAGTTTCACTCACGTTTTTGTATACGTCACCTGTAAAACAACGATTTTAAAATAATTTACTTTTCATTATTGATCTTCCTTCCTTTTCGTAGATGTTGTCGAAGGCGTCGAATTCGTCAAAGCTGTTGAGTAATTTTACAATAACGTTGACAATGTATATAATAAACGAACGTGTAATTATTCCTTATATATTGAATTAATTTTATATTAATTATCCCTATTGTTTTAATTATTTGTAATATTTTAATTACACCCAAAAGTTTGAATGTACATTTTTATATTTGATATAATTTACAAGGCACCTCAACAGTACTACAATTTGAAGATTGTTTTCACAATGAAAGCACTGGTTCACACAATGTTATTTCCACAATGAAAGCAATGATTCTACCATATGCAATATTTGTATCTTTCAATTTCAATTTTTTTCAACATTTAAAAAATTAAAGTTTATTTCAGGTCCCCTTTTAACAGCTTGACTATCGTATAGCGACCACTGTGATTTTCTTAACATTGGGGTAACGGTAAGGGGAGCACATAACGACAACATAAACACACAAATATTCATATCCGAGGCAGGATTCGAACCCGCGACCTTTCACGCCGAGGCAGCCACGGCCCTTCAACCTTAGCGACTTCAGCTACCCAGCCTTACTCTGCTCAATATTGCTGAATATTGCATAAGTCGCAGATGCCCGCGAACTGATCAGTTTAATGAGTTTAAGGCAGATATATTGAATAAGTTTTGAATTAGAAATTGAAAATAAAAGAATGTCCCCAAAAATGAGCTCTTAGATTAGAACAATTGTCTGAATAACCTGAACGTTATGCATTTACTGATAATTTTGTGTATAAAATATTGATCGGAGGAACGATCGATAGAACCTCACAATAAGAATTGTTCTTGAAGGATGGTAGTAGATATGTGTAACTGACCCTGTACAACAATACTAGAAACTCATACTCTCATCAGATCTTTCCATTTTCTTATTTGTGTCTTCAAAAAATGCTCAATAAAATGAAACTGAACGGCAACTAAGCAAAGAAAATTGTCGTTGTCTTTTTGAAAACAAAATTTAGTTTATAGTACCCTATTGTTCGTGGTCTTTCAACAAAGACGGCATTTGCTGGGAGATGGGGGTTTGATTTCGATTTTCATCAAACGTCGCTTGGCCGAAACCGATCACCAAATCTCTTATCACGAAAGTGTGATAACTTTCATATAATACGAAAATGTTGAGTATGCATCGAAAGCGTTCAAATTCAATACAGGATTAGGGCAAAGAGTTTTCTATAAAGACTGTTTGTTTCAATTTTTATTAATGCTTTATCTGTATATAAATATCCGTTTTTCAATAGATTAGTTTTCAAAAAACAAAAATTCACTGAAAAGGGTTTCTGGTTGGCAAACTGTAAGATAATATTGTTATAATTTACAGACCAAAACCCATGAACAACATGATGTAAAAGTATTTCAGTATTCACACAATTATTCAATTTGAAATACTAGAATTATTTTTGTCTCTTACAACTTCCGATTGTATAAACATCAATTCATAAAAAAATATGTCTTTCGTTCTCGACTTCTACGTCACTTAGGAAGCGGAACATTACTCTCAGTAGAGTGAAATTGTATTTCATTCTTCGCCCGCTACATTATGCTTTATTTATTTAATTCATTTTTTTGTTTATTTATACATTTACTGAACAATAATTCTTCACGGAGCGGTTATTAATTAACGGATCTCTGCGTTCTTCTCGAGACCCACCCCACCGACGCTCTTCTCTCGAGTGGCCGGCGGCTTTTCAGTGCAGTCTGGCCCTAGGGAAGGCAGAGCCGGTTGCGGCGAGACGCGCCGAGGCGAGGCGAAGCGGGGCGCGGAGGTGAAACAACGAAGACTGAGCGTTTCATTAAGGGGCCGCCCCGTAAGGTGATCCCGGTGCTAGCAGTGTACAATGGCTCTCGAGGATTAAGTGACGTCAATTATGTGACGACGTCTTCTTTATTGGCTCAACGCTTCTACGGAAGAGTATATCCTTTGCGGCGTACCGACCAAACGGCTTCTGATACAAGGATGGAGAGGAGGAATTGAGGGTTGGTTATAATTTTTCTCACGACCGGGATCTTTTTTATTTTATTATATTTACTTATTGTAAAGGTCTTTTAAACAACATAGCCGTTAGCAACCTCTCATACAGATAAAAAGCATTTGATTTACTCGTATTGACAATTTATATGAATTTATCAAGTTCAGTATCAGTTATGAGATAGAAATTCTGATACATTCCGATGGGAAGTTAAATATTCCGTATAATGAGTTAGGAACTTTTTTTTAACAGGCAATTGTAGCTGAGCTTGAAGTGGCCAAATCGTGGTCTTTCTAGTGTAACAGGTTATCTTCTATTAATTATTAGGCTTAGTAGATTCGTTCCATTGTATTTAATCTGACTAGGTGTAATTTCGATTAATTTTTTTCCATTTCTAGCTTCAGAATTTCCTAATAGACGAAAATACACATTTCTTTAGATTTGACACCTGCTTTTTATTCGTTTTGTGACATTTGTAAACGCGATCTTCGTTTATTAGTTCCGCAATTGAAATGGTTATCTCTGGGAGACGTTAATTATGTAAACAGTTGTAGAGGAAATCGTGAAATTTTGTAGAGCACATGATAGCGGCACGAGTTTCTACAGAGTCATTCTCATTTGGAAAATGAGATGACATTTTCAATAAAAGGACTACATAAAAGAAGAAGTAGCGTCATTTGGGAAGCAATCTGTTTCCAGAACATTAATTTTCATTAACAGCGTTTTTTCGGTACATCAAGTTTGCATTTACTGCAGCGATTGCGAACTGCCAACGTTGTAAAAATTGTCTAATGAAAGCTGCATCGTGAATATTTATTCCATTGTAACAGACAAATGACAGTCAAACATAAATTTATCATTTGATGGACGGAGATTATATTAATTATGCATAATTGAAGAGCTTATTTTCAAGGTGAATCTCTATTTCCGTTTGTTGCCTAGTGTAACGTATTGTAGGGCTACAGCTTGCAACCGCCGGGGCACCACAATTGTGCGGCGGCAAAGGATTAGACGCCAGGGGCCAGGCAGGATGTGACACGCCGAGGTATTCTGAGAAATCCTAAGAGCTAGGGAAAGGGATGCCCAAAGTGCGGGACAGCGCATTTTTGCCGCGTGCCGCGTGACAAATTCTTGGAATCCATGGAAATGGATGTCCAAAAATGCCTGGCAACGCGGCTAGCGCGGGCCGTGTGCAAAACCCAGTGACGTTTCAGGTCACGTGGGTGGTAGCTATATAAGAGCGAACGCAGAGCGCGGGGGCGGGGTTTGTTGAGCTGAGTGGGAACCCTCGTGCGAAGGCACAAAACTTGCGCCCAGGGCGGTGCGGAGCCGAGCTAGGCTCGTGCGGCAAACCATGTGTTGGGACGCCGTTGTGGACAATATCCACGGGTGACAGAGGTCGCCGGAGCTGTCTGCTGTGTGCGGGAGGCTCGCTGAGGAGTGGCGCGGGCCACGAGTCAGTTATTCATTTTTAAGGATCGCTCCTGCGATCAGGGAAGTAAAGATCTACCAGAGCTGAGTAACGTAAATTATTACTGTACATATTGTGAATAAACCTGTACATATTTATGATTGAAGCTCGTGTCTGTGATTATTGTGTATTCCCACGACGTCACACTAGCTTTACGACTGAATCTATTCTTAAGAAACTTCAACTCGCCGCCAAATATTGTATTCAAAAATGGCAATTCTCTTACGTTAAACTGGACTTGAAAGCCGTTCAATCCTATTTGTAATAATAAGGCTGAGTATGAATACTTTCCCTTCCTGAAAAAGTGAATTTGTTGAAATGCGTAACTTCGGATATAAGCTCTTCAATTAAGACAAGGAATGATGTCTGATGTGTTAGATTATCGACTTTCCTCACTTATTTGATCGTGAGAGAAAACGAAATTATATTACAGTTTGGACAACGGTGCAGTAAAGACACAAGAAGTGCCTGTTGGTGAGTTTTAAATTCTTCAATTACTTTGAGTCGAATTTAATTGATTTTCTTGGACTTCTTTCAATTCGGTGAAGTTTATATAATTTATGTATAAATTATTGTCATTTTGGATATAAATTGAGTTCTAAATGTTCATCTAATATGTTTTAAGGAAACCCAAAATTGGACGGGTATGAGCTTTCTATTATCCTCTGATTAGCCCCTAAGTAGGCATTTTGTAATATAATTAGTACTTTGCATGTAATCAGCCATTTGTATGCCTTCAAGTACCACTACCAATTTGCATTCCGTGAAAGATATGATTCTTTATAACAGAAGAAGCTACACTACACATAAATGAGCCTAAACAAGGAGGGACGATTAAATAATATTAAGTATGATTAGCAAGTATGATATGAATTGTCACAGTTTCAAATCGCTGCTATGACATCCACCATTATTTGAAAACCTTTAAAATTTACTCACGTTTTCCGTCAACAGGAGATGATGTACTTCTGCCTTTTAAATTTATATACAAAAGTTTAAATCTATTTAGGGTTTGCGGAGGGGCCGTGGCTCCCGTGCCCATCCCTCCTGAATCCACCACTAGCAGAAAGCAACTTATTTATTGATATTCTTACGCTCTGAAGTCTTATTTTCATTTTATTTTTGTATGAATTTTGTAAATTTTAATAACAGGTTAATGCGCAATACTTCAATACGTATCAATTAGTCACGTATTTGTCAATTTGCAACAACACTTATTAACCTGTTTATTACCAATCTGTTTAATTTGTTTGTCATTTTAAGGTATTGTCAATTATGTAGGCTGTAGTTACGTAGAGACAACTTTATTCTATTTGTAATAAAAATATATTTTAATAAAGTAATTTATACAAAATTGATGTTTGGCTGATGAACGTCATTATCGGACACAATACATAAAATCCAAAGATTGTAACCCAATGAGATAAACCATAAGAAGCTGTTCAGAACGCTAATGAAAGATAAAAATAGCCGAAAAGAACTCTCACAATGAATGTTGTGAAGTGTCGGCAAAAGTAGTGACAGATGCGCCCCACATCACAGAACGCATGTCCGGTTGGTTAATTTCAACATTTTTAGGATGAAAGGTTTCATTTAAACGACTTTCGTTCTCGGAGACAACATTAATGAATCACGCAATGTGAAAGGTCCTCTTTGAAATTCGAGAAATGAGTTCCATTCGAAATTATCGTGTGACGCAATTACTCCGCGTCAACACGACAGTCGCTTTTTCTCTCTGTGGCGCTATGAGCACGTGTTCGGGACTTGTAGTCAGTAAATCAATTACTGTATACGGGAGTGCTCAGCATGACTCCACTTTGAATCGCGCGCTTGAGTTATGTACTAGCACTTTACGATGCATGTGTTGTTTCAAGGGAGATATGTAATTTTTTTACAGTTTACTCGCACTCGCACTACAATTCATTTGTCATCGATGCTGAATATCTCTGTTTACAGTTATATATCTCGCTATTTTCAGACATTGGTTGTTTTACCTCATAAATCAAGATGTTGCATAGTTTGCGAGAGTTTAGATGTTGAAAATCCAAGAACAGAATTTTGCGAACTGAAATAATTCTTGCAATGAGAAAATCCAAGCAAAAACCAACGAAGAAATCTAAATGAATTAGTAGATTATAAAATCTGTGTTGCATATCCTTCCAAGAAAACAGGTTCTAAAATAACAATACCATTTTATGAAAAACGGAAGAAGAATATATTTTGTTAAAGTGATGAGTGCGGTTGTCCCACGAACGAGATAAAATTATCTTTAAATAATGCGATGGACAGTTCAGTTTTCATTCTCACAATTAGAATATACAGTATTTTTCTATATCGATTGTATCTTCTTAAAAATGCTCAAACGAAAATAACTAAACTTCGTATTAGTTATTATCTCAGAAGATTTTCAGATACCAAAAAAAAAAAATGGTTGAACTAATTTAATTAACATTGTTTGTCTTTTACTTGCATAAACCTAAGTTACAACAAGGTAATCCTAATTTTTCGGATTCAAATGTATTTTAATTCACGTACTGTTCATGTATATTGCTTTACAACAAAATAATTAAATTTTCTCTTCCCAGTTCTTGTGTAGATACTCCGTCGACTTACTTAAAACAGTGAACTTTTAGCATAGACGTTTCTTCTTCAACAATCATCCATTTCCACACGAATAGAAAGAAAACGACGGAAGGACATCGCACTTTTCCAACAGGATGGCCAAATCTTCACGGTTTGAACTCAGGCTCAGCGAAGTCTAAGACAAGAAAGCCTTTACGTAGAGTCACCCCTCGAGAAACGCAAAGTCCTTCGACCCATTCCGATACTCTACTACACGTGCTTTCAAACTTTATTTCAGATTACGGCGACCTAGCTTTAAGCCGTAGCAGTGGGGCGAGCAAAAACAGGGAACGAGAGAGTGACCGAAAGCGAGGGAGACGGTGGTCGTTGGACGTTGCGGCGAACAAGAAGAACGCCGGCGAAAATACCGAGGCGGGCCGTGGGTCGGGGTGGAGAACAGCATGTGGGGAAGAGAAGAGAGGTTGGGAAGGGGGATGGGCCGCAGCCATCGAAGTCTGCCGGCGCTAATCGCATCGCAGCATACTTAATATATAAGCTCATTTAACGAGGGCGGCGTGCCAGGAGAGCGGTGGCTTACAGCACGTAGTTCCCTGCTTCGCTGTCACCATCCCTACTGCCCCAAACGCCATCCTCACTCAGTCACCATAGTCACGCCGCTGAACATCGCCAAACCCTCACTGCAGTCACCATCACTAACTATTTCTATTACCTCACCCCCATAGCTGAATAATGTCTCCACGCACGTAACTGCTATGGCCATTAGTCCCGTTAGAGTAGTGAACGTTTTTGTTTGAAAGTGACATGGTTCTCCCCGGATGGTGAGATTCGACGCCGACCTACACGTTGACTTACTGGGGAATTCCTCCTCCTGGTATCGTCTCAGCAAAGCCCCATCTCAGTCGGGTCAAGCTGTAAACTCCCAACTGGTCTCACGTCAGGTGTGGTAGTGTAATGTACGTAAGTGTGTGAGTAAGGGTAGAGAAAAGAACAAGGAAGAGAATGGCACCACTGTTAAAATAGCCACTATCATCATTATTAGGTGCTTACGTTTTACTCAAAGACACTTTTTGGCATCGAATAACATAGCAAACAATCACGTAGATGAACATGAGACAATTTGCATAGAAGATTAATAAAATATAAATGAATTCAATGAATTCTTGTGTTGACGTCTAAGAAAGAAAATTTGTTGATTTATCAGAATTAGCAATAATAATCTCGAAATTTCCTAAAGGGAATTGCTTTCTAAAGGGAATCACGTGGCTTCAAATATAAAATAGCCCGTACTCCATCGTCATATTTTGTTAATGATTTTTTACGTTCTTTGTAATTTCCTTTTGTAGATATTGTTATCAATAAGAGATAAACTACTTATCTGCATTGCGAAGACGACTCGAGTCATTATTTCCGGTTTCCATAAAATATTTTTCGAGTTTTATGACATCCTCGCTCTAACCTTTGTGGTGGTAGTCTGCATCGCCACCACTTACCCCATATATCGTATATCCTCTCTCACTAGCGTTCAGCTATCCTCTCCAAACAGTCGTGAGTGGATATCGCCCACAACATTTACAGGACCACAATATTCCCATATGTAGCATTTGCTTTCAAAACCAGTTAATTATATTAACGATTAAAATTAATATGCTAGGGTGCTTTATAACATCATAAACGAGTCTAGTTCAAATGAAACTGATTGCCATATACAATATGGCGGGAAAATATCCCGTTCGTACCAAACTGAGGGTAGAGTAATGGTTTGTTTCATAAAATCTCTACATATAGAATAAGCTGGTTTGTTGCAAGTTCCTCACATGAAACACGCAAAACTTCAGTGCATGATGAGTTGTCTAGCAAATCAAGAGCAAATATCACATGTGTAATTTCATTTAATAAAACTTCACACCACATCTTCCTTGGCAAAATGCCATCATCGTCGACACTCCTACATTCCCTCAGAGTTGGTAACATTTTCTTCTAACAATCATGTACGTACAGAAATGTTGACAGGGTTTTTCAACAAGATCTGAAGATTTCTTATTACCCATAACTCTGTGTATTCATAACACTGTAATTCGTACTTCTTCCGAGCAACCCGTGCTAATAATTTTCATCACTGGAATCACTTTCATGGAAGATCCCCCCCCCCTGTGCCATTTAAGCCCCGACAGCCCCCCTTCACAACGAAACCCTGCTGGCTCACCTTCGTATTCGCACACCGTACGCCAACCACGGTTCCTCTCCCAACCCCACTTCCGGTGCTCATGTCCATTCTCACCCACGCGCCCCGGCCTTCGCCTCCGGAGCACCCTCCGGCGCCGGCGCCGCCCCCGCCGCTCCCACCCCCGCCGCCGCCGCCGCCGCCACGGGCCGCCAAGAGGGAGCGGGTGGCCACGGCCCAGCGACGGAGATATACGCCTCGGATTAAGATGTTTAACTGGCCAGCAGCGCGGCCCCGACCGCGGCACGGCCGTTCCATTTGCCTGATACAATCGCACCGGCCGCTGCTCTAAAGGGGGGGGGGGTCCCTGAAAAAAAACAAGGAGAAACGGGGGAAGCTTTTGTTTTTCCTCTTCGAAAAAAATCTAATGCTCTTACCTAGCTGTATAAATTTTACTTGTTAAGGGCCCCCGCCAGGCGCGAGCCGCCACCGCCGGCGCCGCCGCCCCCGCGTCGCCGACGGCGGCGCCCACGGCGACCGAGGAGGCGCCGCGTAGGGGGTAGTTGAGGGCGGGGGTGGAGCGCGAGGAGCGAGGCGCTTCAAATGCCGCGCACGCCGTCGCGTCGATGCGCTACACGCTGATTGCGGCGCGGGGCCCTCGGGGCGAAGGCCAGCCGCGCGCGGGGCAGGAGGGTGGGAGCGAGGAGGGAGAGAGCTCGTGGGACCGGAGATGTGCGGGCGGACCCGATAGACTGGGAGAGATGGACGGGTCGCTGGTGAGAGAATGGGTTAGGAGAGGGCGGAAGTGGTGGGTGAGGACGAGAGCGGGGAACCACGGGCGCCCAATAGACCGGGTTGAGATGGCGTGGAGCGGAGTGGAGCGGGGCGGGGTGGATTGGAGTGAAGCGGAGCGGGCCGGGGCGGAGAGTGGGGCGGGGCGGAGTGGAATGGGGTGGGGTGGATTGGAGTGGAGCGGAGTGGAAAGGAAGGAGAGTGGAGCGGGGCAGATTAGAGCGGTGCGGAGTGGAGCGGTACGAGCGGAGTGGAGCGGTGCGGAGTGAAGCAGTGTGGAGTGGAACGGTGCGGAGTGAAGCGGGGCAGAGTGAAGCGGGGCAGAGTGAAGCGGGGCAGAGTGAAGCGGGGCAGAGTGGAGCGGGGCAGAGTGGAGCGGGGCAGAGTGGAGCGGGGCAGAGTGGAGTGGGGCGGGGCGGAATGGAGTGAGGCGGACTGGAACGGGGCGGAGTGAAGTGGGGCGGAGTGAAGTGGGGTGGAGTGGAGTGGGGCGGAGTAGAGTGGGGCGGAGACCAGCGGGTGGAGTCGCAAAAATGCGACGGAGCGGAGTGGAGCGAGGCGGAATGAAATGGAATGGAGTGAGGTGTGGAGTAAAATTGAGTGGAGCGAAGTGGAGAGAAGTGAAGGGGAGTAAAGCTGTAAGGTGTGGACCGGGTCGGAGTGAAGCGGGGCCGGATTTAGTGGAGTGAAGCGAGTGTAGGGAGGGGAGGTGGATTGGATGAGACGGGGTTGGACAGGACGGAGGGACGCAGGGCGGTGGGATGTGAACTGGGACAGATTGGAATGGACGGAAGCGGTGGGAAGTACATCCTGGTAAAATGAACCGGAGTGGAGAGGGATGGTGCGTGAAGGAATGGAGTGGGGCCAAGTGGAATGGATCGGGCAGAAGAGGAATAGAGCTGAGTATATCAGGCCGAAGTGGAGCGGAGTGACCCGGGGTGGATTGCAGCGCACCGCAGAGAAGTTTGTATGTGTGAAGGGAAACATAAGGGAGCAGCGGAGAAGAATGTGAAGTGAAGTCGGATGGAGCGGAATGGAGCGAAGCGGAGTGGAATTGGTTGGGATGGATTGGAGCGTGATGGCGTTGAGCAAAGTGAAGTAGAAGCCATAGTGGAGCGGGGAATTCAATCGGAGCGGGGTGGAGTGAAAGTGTTGCGGAACACTCTGCAGCGGGATGCAGCTGGAGACGAAAATAAAATACGACAGAACTAGGATGAGTCCGATTGATTGATTAGTGATTCCGGGCGCATCGACTACCGAGGTCATTATTCCCGTAAGTGTAGTGCATGTTTTCATCGAGAGGTGGCTATGATCATCACCCCCTGGATGGTAATATCCGGCGCCGATCTACCGGCGACTAGAGGGTTTCCCCTAACCAGGTATCTCCCAGCAGCGAGCACCACCCCACTCGGGACACTTGTAAGTCATCGACCGCTCTCCCGGCATGTGTAGTAGTATAGTGCATGTTAGTGTATGAGTATGTGCGTGTGTGTGTAAGGAATAAGGGTACGACAAGGAAGAGGATGGAAAGATTGCGCGGTCCGTGGTATATTTGTTAGGGTACTGCTGATGTTGATGGGAGAAACCATGAGAAACTACCGATCAGAGCAGCCGGCCGCTAGAATTCACGTCCAGGCAGCGACTGAATTCGACCTAACTAAGGAGCTAGTGTCGAAAATCCTGCCGCTGTCGGGACTCGAACCTAGGACCTCCCGGTCTGAGCTACTGCAGTGTCATCAGGTAATGCACCGAGCCATCGCTCCCGGTATGAGTCCGAATTGGAGCGAAATGGAGTGTAGTGTGTGGTTAGGGTAGAATGGATATCAAATTTGACCGGGAAACAGGGACTTGGTCCGAGGTGGCGATGGCCGAGTTGGAAGGAGGAAACCGAGTCTGGATGGGGATTGCGGGGAGCGGGAGGGAGCGGGACAAGCGCCGAAGCGAGGCCGGGCGGGACTATGGTGGAGCGGGGGCGGGGACGAAGGGGGCGGAGGTCGCCGCGGGCGCGGCAAGTGGATCGCGAGGAGCTGCTTCCGCCCCCCACCCCCACCCCGCGTGCTGTTATTGGTTTCGGGTCTGAAGGCGCCGCGGGTGAAGAGGCCCTGCTTCCCAACGCACGACATTGCCATCCGCAGGGCCTCTCCCCCCAACCGTCGGGCTGGGTTTCTTCAGAAGCATACTCGGTTTCCGTAGGCCGTTTCCGCTCTTGATGTCTTTAGACAGTTGTTACACAGCGTGATGCACTAATACGTATGCGATATGATCCCACTTTTGAGCGCACGCGCGAAATACACCGCGGCGAAAAGTATAATCCAAAAGAATCATCATGAGCAATCACACGGTTCGTATCGTGTACGATAGAGAAGTAGTACCGCCATAAATTGAAATTGTTCCATCAGCGGTGTCAGAATTTAGTGTCATCTTTATATGTGCAGGATGCAACACCAAGATGATGGGTAGCTCTGGTCCAAATAATGATGTACCGACCGAGAAGGCTCAGTGTATCAATTTATGTCACTGGAGTGCCTTTGTGAATGCGCGAAATACAACGCGACGGTTGTGTTAAATCAGAGATTCTCTAAAAGAATAGAACGTTTTTGTACGGCGAAGCGTTACAACAATCGACAGCACTATCGATCTTCTGCGCAAGCGCAGTTCATGTTTCGCATCACGTTTGGGCATTTGCGCATGCCCAGAAGATTGAGATTGCAGTCGACTACAGAACGCTATGCCGTGCAATATCTCTGTATACTTTGGTTTTCGTAACGTGGACGATGACATTAGGTAATAATTACACCTCCCGCCTTATAGAATGAATCTTTTTAACTAATTCGGAACGTCCTTCTCAACGGGGCTCATGGCCTCAAACTTGTGCTCATCACTGTTATAAAGATTCATTTTATAAGGCAGGAGCTGTAATAATGACCTGTCATCGGGCACGTTATAAAAACCGAAATATAATTATATGTAATGCAATTCGTGTACGTTTGAAGACACATGATAACGATGAATGGAATTTGTTTGATCTACAGTGTCAGAGCTTATTGCCAACTTTCATATTTCCAGGATGCAACATCAAGTTGCTGGTGAACTCTAGGCGAAGACCTGTACTCACTGAGGTGCGTCAGAGCATCAACTGATATCACTGTAGAAACGGTGGCAGATTTTTGGAAACTTGATCCAATTTAATTCCAATCCAAACAAAGTTAGGTACAATTTAACAGGTATCTGGAAGAGAATTCTAGATCTCGGCTAATCTTATCGATATTTTTCCGTGTTTTTGTCGATCAATATAAGGTGAATGCCGGATTACTACCCTAACAATCGGGCCACGGACCGCGCGCGACTTTTTCCTGATCCTTGTCCAATCCTCACCCCTTTCTTGCACACACACATACTTACATGCACTACCATACCACATATGTTGGGAGACCACCCGGGAGACTAGAGCTTGTCTCGACTGGAGCAGTGCCGCAGTTAAGGGGGATACCTGGATGGAGTAAACCCCGCAAGCCGACTTTAAGGTCGGCACCGGAGCTCATCTAGGAGGAAAACACCGCCACCTCCCATGATAAAACATGCACTACATTTACAACACCAATGACTATAGCAGCTAATGTTCCCGAACACACTTTCTAATAAATGAAACAATTGCAATTGAAAAGGATCTCATCGGTAGTTATGGAAATTTAGTCTTAACACACATTATCGTCATAGTTCGGAACTAGTCCTATTTCTAGTTATCTTAGCCCGAAACGTGAGAAAAGGCATCTTACACTGCAAACTATTCACGAGACGTGGTTGCCAATAATGTGCCTTATATTTAAGGCGACCAGATTCTAGAAAACAAAAAAAAACGGACATTGTGACTTCCTCTTGACTTAAAATCAGGACAAAACGGAACACATGCACGCAACAAAAATGAACATTACACATTGTAGTAAACTACACTTTTTAAGCTTATTGGAAATGAATAGCAGGAATAAAAATAAAAAAGGTTCGCAATTATAAGTATATTTCAAGTATTTATTTGTATAAATTAATTTTTGTGAGAGTGGTACATTATTAGCATCGTTGTAACCGCTATCTCGTGTTTACAGCTAGAATATTTGTAACTCAAGTTTGGAGCGCTATGGAGAGCGCTGTATCTATGATAAATGAGTATTCACATAGACCACTAGAAAGAGTAGATAATTTCCACCGTTTCAAAAATTATTCGCTTCAACGCACCGACCAATCACAAATGTCTTCGACAAAATCTCACAAATTACGATGAAGAAACGAATTCTCGTCAATTTTGTCTGTGATCTGCGAGGGGAAAGGTTGTGCTGGAATATTGCCGACTGCGGAGGGAAGAGACGGATAACGTCTTCTAAAAAGCTCATTAGATGTAATGAAGTTACAATTTACTGAATGGAAAGATTTAATATAAATGAAATACAAAATTTTTATACCATGTAATTTCAAATGAAGAATTACAGTGCTCCATAGCATGCACTTGTAACTTTGGTGAATTCGCGACTAACAAATAACGTTTTCCCCATAGCTTTTTTCTTTTCTTTCGCCTACTTTTCTTTCCCACGTGACGCTGATGCAAGCGGGCTAATTTTCGTTCTGGGAAACGAAATCTACGACGCGATCACACTACTACGCAAGGTGACGGAGTTGAAAATAGAATTCTTCGCTGCGGCAACGAAGCCACGCCAGGAGACTCGGCGGTCTGACCTTGATTGCGAGGGCGTCTATATTTCAGACGACTGCGTGCAGATTTTAAACGACCAGAGGTATCGTGAGTTGTAACGTTCTGCTGTGAACTGTATTGCCGTTTTCCCTTGTTAGCGTATCTGTCGTAATTTAGCTAGAAGCTATATTTGCAAGCAAAGTGAACATAATTTTAGTTACTTTAAATGTCGTACATGATTGAAGTGAGTACTATAGAAAGTGTAATTCATTCAGCGATTGTCGTTACTGAGAACAGATGATTCAACATTTTAAATTTCACGCTACAGAATTGTGACCTACGCAATATGGTTCGTTTAATTTACATTTTTATTCATTATAAAGTTGGCCCGTAATCCTCAATTAAGATTGGTGGCACTTACACTCACTGAAGCAGAAGGTTCGGCGAATTGAATTTCTCGGTAACGATATCGATAGCTGTTCAATCTCGCAATCAAATTTTCAGTCTCGCCGCCAAGGCGCAGCCCCTAACAGCTTTTTCCCGCGCGGCCACCCACTATTAAGTGCTTACTTTCACCAACCCCTCACAAGTCGCTCTCCGTGCATGCCGGCACGCTTCTACACTTCGGAAACTACTACAAAAGGGCAATAAAATAATTTACAGCGTCATCCGTGCAAACCGCCGTTCGCACGGGCCCACGCCCGCCCAGTACAATGACCGCCGCTTCTGGGCGTCGCCAGCTGGGGTTTAAGCCCTCATTAGGGCTGGGCTACCCCGGCACGCGGGGCCCTCACCCCATCGCTCGCTACCTGACAAGCAACCAAGAATATGTACAAACATTTCTGGGAATCGCTTCGGGCCTCCCTCGCAAAAATAAGCTCGTCAATGAATCTCGCCGACAAAGAGCTTTAGGTGCATTGCCGACGCCGCCCCGCTCCCTGGCCACCTGCATGCCAGATGCCTCAATTCCGTTAAAATTGCAAACACAAACGGGCCGCCATCGCGGGCACCCCACGTGACACCGCCTCGATCGCGGGCACTCCAAACTTTCCCGCCTTACCATAGACCCAAGTCACAGCCACGTGACTCCTCTCCCCCCCACGGCCTCAATCACATCCGCAATAATAAATACTGCGACTTCGCTCACACAACAGACAACAAACAGAAACAGAGAGACAACAACCAAACGACAACCAGAACAAACAGACAACAGGAAGAACAGACTAAACAGAACTTCGCTAGCTACATTGCTTCGCACTTGTCAAACTGACTCGCAAAACTCATCAAGGTCGACTGTTCCTGCCTCGCCTATCAAGGCGATTAGTACGGCCATATCTAACCAGCCTCAAATTCGTGCCACTCGCGAGCCGCAGCCGCCACTTGGCCGAATTCACGGCAAACTCCGCCACCAGCTCCGGTCATCTGAGTCCGCGCCCATGCCAGTTCGCACCACCGAACTGCCTGGAGCCTACCTCAGCCCGGACAGCGACACACTCAGCCGAGTGATTTGGGTTGCTGCCTTCCTTGCTTCAAACTGTAAGTAAGCTGCCAAGTGTACTTCAAGAAAGAAGAGCAATCATTAACGTCATAAACTATCAATGGTCCTCCGGCTTTTTATAAATCAAATCAATTGTACTCAATTATCAAGCAATTAAATTCATTTATTCTACTTGCATATTATCTATCATTGCCCCAAAGGCAAACAATCCCCTGAAACCCGTTCTGATCCCCGTATGTAGTCGCACTCGCAGCACGGCAACTCCCAGGCTGCATCTGCTACAATAGCGTTAAAGCATATAAAACTCAAATGATGGGGTATCTCATTTTCCGTACCTAGAACCATCACTGAATCTCTCCCTTCTTGATTCCAATAGTCTGTAAAACTCTCGTTAAGTGGTATATGAGCGTACGATCCACTTGGCGCTTTTTTATAAACTAATGCAAACCCAACGGAATATGTTATGATAAATTTAAAATCGTTGACGCTACTTTATTTCGATTCGTGATTGTCACAAGTCACTTTACCATTTTGCCGTCCTGTTTCCCTTTAGAAAATTACGGGACAGAAATAAAAAAAATTACTGGCTCGGCAAATACGGGACATCTGGTCACTTTACTGGTATAGGGATATGACTCACCGTGCAAACACTGTTCTGTCCAATTTTTCCATCACGCACCCTTGTCGAATTCACACTCATCGTCTTGTCTGTGTAGTTCTTTAAATCAATGGCAAATTCTACATTATTTGCTAATGCGATTCTTCCCGCTGGTGTTGCTTTATCAGTTCCGAGGGTTCTCACAGTTTCAAATCGTTTAGAAGGCGACATCATTGACATATACGCATCACCCTAAAGTATCCCAATATCCTACATTGTTCTGAAGAACCATTTGAAGAATTCGACTCTTAGCGTCCGCCTACTTTCTGTGGTAGTTCGAGTCTCCGTTCCTGACATTGCATACTAACTATCGATCTTTATCCGACGCTTTAATGCACCCAGAGAACCACGTGCTCTGTGCTCCGCCTTGTGGCCTTCCTACCACTCGGGATGGAATTAAAGACTTCGTCCTCGCAACTGTCTCTGAGGGCTTTCCCGCCGCCTTCACTCCAACACTCACCGCCTCCAACGGCATCGCTCCCACCACCGCCACCACCACCGCCACCACCACAGCCTCCACCTCCGCCTTCACCTCCACTTCCGCTTCCACCTCCTTCATCTACCTCCGCCGCCGCCATCTCCTCGTCTTCTCTGTTCCCCCATTCACTTCTCTGTCTCCTCCGCTGAAGCTTTAGCTTTCGACTCCGTTACCGCCCCCAATGCCATCCCCACTTCCATCTCCGCCGCCGTCTCCGCAGCAGCCTCTGTCGCCGCCGCCAACGCCTCCGCTGCCGGCCGGCCGGGTAAACACGACGCGAATAGCACAGGACACGATTTGCATTCGCGTATGGCCTATCGAACGCGGCGCGCGGGCGAGGGGGCGGACCGCGGGTGCGAGAAAAAAAAGCGCGATAAGGGATGTTCCGAGGGGCCAATGAAATATTACAATTTGCCGAGGCGTGTTCTCGGTCTCGTCGGCGGGTGGGAGGGGTGCGGGGGAGGCGAGGATGCGGGGCACGGGGCGCCACGCGCGGGGCGTGAGGGTAGAGCTGCTGGGTGGGAGCGGGGGAGGGGCGTGGAGTGGGCGGGGAGCATGCGGCGGCCCACCCCTGTTAAACGATAAATCAAATACAACCGGCGCACACAGTCTATTTTCGTTCCATTAGGAGAAAATGCATTTCTGAACACACGTGTAGAGGTCCATGGTTTGCTCGGGGGCGCGAGCAAATACACCGCTCTCCACGGTCCGCGGGCTGGTCTGCCTAGGCCGGCCGCGGGGAGCAGGATGGGAAGGGTCGCATGGACCGTGCCGGGTCGGGACGGGTCGGATCGGGTCGGGTCGGGTCGGGTCGGGTCGGATCGGATCGGACTGGGCTGGGAAGTGTGCTGTTGCAGTGTTAGAAGGGGCGGAAAGGGGTTGGGGGCGTGCCGCCCGGGATCGTGAAGCGGCCATATGTGAGGCTCTGCCGTCTCTGGTGGCACAGAATGCTGGATGAGCTTGGGAACGCCTGCCTGGCCAGTGGACCTAATGTTTTGAGGACGAAGTTTATGGCGTTGACGTTCTCTCGGGTATTCTGTTTCCTCGTCCGGCATTTGAATGGGGTAGGTATGCAAACACGCTGTGTTCGTTGTAAGACGAACCGATCTAACTCGTTTGTATCACTATCAACATCTTTATCAACGTGCTACCGGTTCCTCGGCATAAGAAAATAGAGAGAAGGGTATGTTTGTCCAAATATTCTGCATGTTTTAAAATTCAATATGCGTTTTTCTTTTACCTAATTTTGATGTTACTTTTTTATTATTAGACATATTGTTTTTGCATTCAGAGATTGAAAGTAGCTTTCTGTGATCGAGAGATTAATATTTTGAACCAATAATAATCTAAATCACACCGAGTGATTAACCTCATAAACAATTTTTACTGCAAAAATGAACTTCATTAACTGTCGTAATTATACACACAATAAAGGGAATAAGTCGAATGCGTTATTGATTTGGTAATATAGTATATCAAAGCAATGAAACGCCAAAACTCCTCAAATTTGTTTAACCAGAAAAAATGATTGAAAATACATTTTTAAAAAGAGAGGAATATTGTTTTCTGAATCCACTCCTGAATGCTAATTTCCATTTTATAATATTTTTGATTCATTCAATGTTGAGGAAATCTTGCTGAAAGAGAGAGTTCAACAAAACGTGCGCATAATGAAGCTACACTATAACTAATATATCTAAAGGAGTACCTGGTAATACACGGTTAATAGAAGTTGAAAAAAAATTGTTATGATTGTGAAAATAAATTCTTAATTTTACTTTGAAAATACCAAAACTAAATCCACGTTTCTGAAAACTAAATTGCTTTCTACCCGAAAACATAATTGAGAACTAGGGTGCTACAACAACACATACCTTCTGGTATTTTTTCGAACTTTCCCAATTTTCGAAACTAAGAAATTCCACGAAACTTAGACCTGTGTCATTTTTAAACGTCTTTTGCTCTATATGTGGGGAAATTTTATAGTCGTTTTAGAGATTATTTTATAAATCGTAATAAATCGAGTAGAAATTACGCGAAAACTAATCGATTTTCAAAAAAAATTATACATGACGTAATTTAAACTAATTTTTAGCACATATTTTATTATGAAAATACACAAAAGAATCAACGGAAAACGACAAAAGTGCAATAAACCTATTTTCGCTTCAGATGTTTGGAAATTTGCAGGCACTGTCTTTGATGTCTTTCCGAGCTGGTAGTATGAAACAGTGTCAGTAGATGCGGTTGGATTAGAGTAAAAACTCATTGAAGATGGCCGCACCACTACGAGATGCTCCAAAAAGGAACAGCGTGGAGTCATTAGATTTTTATAGAGTGAAGGCGTGAAGCCGGATGTTTATTGGAATGAAGAGGAAGTATGGGAACGCCTGTCTGTCACAGCGGCAAGTGTACGAGTGATGCAAGAAATCTAGAGAAGGTACCACATCGCTGTCGATAAGCTTCGCGTTAGTACAACACAGTGAATGACGAACTCCGCCACACAAAAGTGTCCAGTAGGTGGGTTCCACGGCAACTCACGCAGGAACTGAAAGGTCGTCGGATTGATGCATGTCAAAAGCTGCTGAGGCGTTATGAAGAAGGTGATGATTTTAGCACGCAATGTCACCGGGGATGAAAGTTGGATGCGCCGTATTCAACTGGTGACAAACAGCGCACGCAAAGAATGACAGCATTCTTCTTCGTCGAAACCAAAGACGTTTTGCAGAGAGCCTTTCGCTGGGAATGCCATATTGGCTTTATTCTTGAATAAGAATGGTCCTTTTCTGGAACCCTGCATGTTCCCAGGTCAACATATCTAGGTTCCCAGATCACCATTCAAGATCCACTTGAAGCCAACAATACGCACACAGTGAAGGGGATTACTGAATGCCGATTTTTTGCTTCACTTCCATAACACCCGTCCTCATGGAAATCGTCGAAAAATAGAAGCAATCGATGACCTGCACTTCAAGTACCCTTCATGTCCGCCATGCTCGCCAGATTTGGCACCATCAGATTACATCTTTGGTCCATTAAAAGAGCACTTTTGAGGGCATAAGTTCAAGTCTGATGACATCCAATCGGCGGTGCACGAGTGGCTATGACGTCAACCAAAAAACGTTTTCTTACACTACGTCAATGTAGTTCATGTTAAATATAAAGGGACGGCAGTTTCCCTCTCCGGCTGGAATGTGATTCGGCGCCAACCTATACGTCGGCTTGACGGTTAATCCTTCCAGGTATCCCCTCCAGCGGGGCTCCTCCGCAACCGGAAAAAGCTCCAAGGTACCAACTATTTTTCGTCACGTACGTGCAATGTAGTGCACGTCACTTCAAAAGTACGGGGAGGAGGGGAAAATAATAAAGAAAGAAGAATCGAGTGTGGCGTGTGGCTTTCTTGTTGGGGCATTCGCCTTGAATTGATTGGAGAAACCATGGAAAACTACCGACAGCAGCCGGCCACTACACCATGCTGCCGCAGAAGCCCGCTGCGATGCTGCAGAGGCAACGTGTTGCCGATGAGCTATTGCAGCCTGTACGCCGGTGGCGCGGAGGGCTGACAGAACTTCTGGTGCGCTGCGTGTGGCTGACGCAGGCCGTGCAGACATGAGAAGCCTTCGCTGACACGGGGAGGTGATGCCAGTCGCTGGGGGCGAGTAGCAGTCCGCACCGAGGGACCCACTGCTCTACTGTTCTTGTTTCTAACTCCTCTGGAGGTGAGTGGTGGCTTGCGAGGAAACGGAGTGGTGCCCGCCGGGTGCAAACCACGTAAGATGATCTCTCTTGATGCAAGTTGCACATGACGCGACTTTCTTGGTCAAAGGGAAGGGATAAGCAACCGGCAGTAGTTGAGTGTGGACCACGGTTTCCCAAACATATTCTTGCTTCGACCCCTTTAAAAACAATGGTTTGCTTCATCGATCCTTTCAAGTTTTCTGAAATATATAGTATAATAGTACATTATGAAACGATGATGTAATGATGGGTATTAATACACGAGTGTGATATTACGATACGAGCGAGGAACGAGTGAGTTTTACATTGAATCGTTTCATGACAGTTGACATGCAGTGTTCAACGAAGGTCACCTAGCGAAATAGCGACCACCTAGTGAATAATATTAATCATGCGTATTTATACACTTAATTACTTTACAATGACTTGTTGAAGTAATTATCTACACTGGTCTCCACATTTGCGCTTATTTGTGAAGTTTTACACAAAAATGTAAAAAGTACTCCACATTCAGACACTTTATAAATAATTCGTCATAACTGACTTAAAGATAATAATTACGCCAATGAACAATTTTTTTAGTTTTTGTACTGACACTATTTTTTAACTTACAAATACAAACAAGCTGTCAAAAACCAAATCACAGATTACAATTGTGCTAAGCTTTTATTTTATTAATTAATGTGAATGACGCAATTTCAAAAGATGAGCGATTAGTAATTTATTCTGAAGTGTTCTGTCGATTTACATATGTGTAATAATAATAATAATAATAATAATAATAATAATTATAATTATTATTATTATAATTATTATTATTATTATAAAATTCACAAATATTTTTGTAATCAATGGGATCGTGAACTTTATCATAGCAATCAGTCGTCGGTGTATTTTTAGACATCGACCCCCAATCGATAACTTTAAAATTTCCTTGACACTCGGGGGGGTCAATACCGACCACATTCGGTACGTCTGGTGTAGACCTCGCATTTCAAACAACGTACTGCTAATAAGTGGTGCTTGCTCACGTTGAAATCATCGTGGTTTTTGTTCAATTGTCACAGAAGTAGATGTAAAAGGCGAGTCTCTGCAAATGTGAAACAAATGGTGCTCCAACTTCGCAGAGCTTCTCGCATTATTTGTAACGGCTACGCAATATTATAATACTACTTGAACCTGCAAAACTTTTTCTAGGAAGTAGAAATTTATTATTCAGGCTAGGTTTCAAACTCAGGTTCTTTCAGGCACCACCGGCCTCACAGCCAAGCTCAAATGAGCCGATGCTTTAAATATGAAGTTGAACATTAGCATTGGCAATTTTACAATTTCAGAGATTTTTTGATATTATTTAAATATTGTAGTTCTGCAATATTATTTTTTGCAATTTTTATAATACATTGACAACAATAACAACAAAAAGCAGAAATAAAATGTATAAATATTATTATAAGCTTACCTCAATGCTAATCTACACATATTATTCGTAATGCCTACATATTCTCATGCATGTTTGTAAAGACCATTCTAACAACAGTCTCACAAAATAAAACAAAACAAAAATAATAACAACTACTTTGGTGAATACAATTATTACAATATCTCCAATTGAGTATAAAATAAAAGTCTTATTATATAATTATAGGTATAATATTCATTTAATTATATCTTTAATTTAACAACATAAAACATAGTAAAATTATTCACTTTATGCATACATGCAGAGTATTGTTTAATAGGTTTTACAAAATAGGTACCGAAAGAGTATAAGCATTATCTAGAATGTATGAATAGATATTTCTGAGACTCCTGAATATCAATTTTATGGTTAAAAGCTTTTTTGATGATAATTTTAGACAGAAAGCTGCATGTAACAAACAGAGGTATAATCAAAATCAAATTGATATTTGTGATTGATAGAATTTTTATTTTACAAACGCGCACAATGAAGTTTGTTTTTCACTTTTTCCTATACTACTTATGTACTAATGACAAAATATTCTAATATTGCAAGGAAAAGCGTTTCTTACCGAATAACTGTTTTCGGAGGTCCTGATACAAAAAATGTGGATAATTCTTGCTTTGACTTTCTCTAAAACGTAAGGTATTCAGAATGCTTTGTGGGTCCTTAGAACCGAAAAAATGGTTTTCGGCAATCAGTATGTGAACAGCACTCGCGCCTTAAACGTTTGCGGGATTTTCACCAAAACTGATATTCTTCGATTGATGCTTCGGGCCCTTGAATTTGATACAGATTTTGTATTTTTTTGGGAGGTACTTTTCCACAAAGCTTCAATATTTTCAATTTTTCTCAAGAATAGTTCCAAATTTTTAATTTTATTTGTATTGCTCGAAGGGATAAATGCTTGAGTATCAGAATGACTGAGTTTCGAATTTCAGTCTGCCCTTTTCGGCAAACTCCGTATTTTCGAAAATTGCAAAAAGTAGCAATGCAAAATTACAATATTGAAGATAATTTTTTTTGCAAGTGATATATTTTCAAAATCAGATCTTTAAAAAAGATCAGGTACAATTTTTTTCAAAATAAGAAGTTTTAGCGTAATTTCTACTCATTATTAATGCAATTTATAGAAAACATATTTCCTCCAAAAGTTTCATGAAATCAAATATGATTCACGAAAACATATTTGCTCCAAATTTTTTCTTTAAGTATTTTCCACAGATAGAGCAAAGGACCTTAAAAGAATTGTTATTGTGGAAATATCTCACTTTTCAAAAATTTCAAAAGTTGGAAATAAAGCGAGGAAATGCCTTGCCGCTGTAGGTTGGTAATGTCGAGTTGGCGTTGTATTGCAACAGGCACAGCCGTGCACTGCCACCACCGCCGCCAACAACGCTTGCTGTACTAATTTTATATACAGCTAAAAGACGCATCGATCATTGTTGATAATGTTATAGTAGATACATGAATAGACTGACTACATTAACACAAAATTTAACGGTAGTAAGCTCTTTTAAATTAAACGTTTGAATTTAAAAAAATTAGGACATATTTTCCGCGCTTCATTTGACTATGAGCTTTTGTAGTGTAAGACAGAAATTGTGACATATTATGTAACAGTTACCAATATTAGGAATAGGCAAGTGCTGTTGCAGCTCCATTAGTTTATACTTTTGTTTTGCCATAATCTTCTGAAAAAAGTGTTTGTTGAATTTCACCCACTGCATGGGTCTTTTGTACACAACATTATTTGCTCCATTTTGTTTGGTTTATGTTTGGTGTAAGAAATTACCTGTCTTTCTAAATTATTCTTTTATTAAAATTCAGGGCTGCTAAAATTAACTGCGTGTTTCACAATGTTTTTTCTCGATGTAATCATTTAATTTATTACGTATCTAATATCACGTGTTATTTATCACGTATCTAAATGCTAGATCCGCAGGTAGAAGACCACGCAGGTAGTGATTTTTCAGCATTGTATGTGAAGTGAATAAGCAGCGACAGCAGCAACAAGAGTGGATGAGGAATGTGTGCATTTAAGTAAGTTGAAATATTTTTATTATATATTTCCAGTATATATTTCAATTTACCTACAGTCATTAGTAAACAATATTTTAGCATTTGTATTGCTTATAAACGTATTTAACATAACCCAATGTGGTAAAAGAATTCCCTTCGGGAATGCCATTATAGTGATGTTTTCATTATCGTACACTGCAGCAACTCTTTACAGGGAGGACCTAGGTTGAGAGAGTCGACGTTGACGCATGTTTTCGGCACTAGCTAAATGGCTGCTATGATAGGTAGTTTTCCGTGTTTCATCATCAATACCAGACGAAAGCCATCTTAACAAACTGACCACCGATCATGTCCGAACTTTCGTCATCTTTTCTTCACCTTCCCTCTTCCATGCACACACATGCACTGCACTACGTCACACGACGGCGGACAAGTCGGGCGATTAGGGAATGCCCCAGGTTGGTTGGTTGGTTAGTGATACCGTACACGACAACAGCTTAGGTCATTAGTCCCGTAAATGTAGTGCATGTTTTCCCTCGGGAGATGATGGTGATCTTCCCCCGCTGGTTGGCGAGATCCGGCGCCGACCTACCGTCGGCAAGCGGGTCTCCCCCTAACCAGGACTCTCCCACCAGCGGGGCACCGCCCCAGCCGAGACATGCTCTAGGCTCCCGACCGGTCTCCCGGAATATGTGGTAGTGTAGTGCATGTTAGTTTAAGTGTGTGTGTGTGTAAGGGGAGAGGATAGGACAAGGAAGAAGATGGAAAGGTCGCGCGCTGTCCGTGGCCCGTTTGTCAAGGTACTGCTCCGGTATTCGCCTGGTGTTGATCGGAGACACTACGGAAAACTACCGATCAGACCTGCCGGCCGCTAGAATTCTCCTCCAGACAGCGACTGTATTCGACCTGGCTGAAAAGCTAGTGTCGAAAATCCTGTCGCCGTTAGGACTCGTACCTAGGACCTCCCGGTCAGAGGCGCTAGGGAATGCCCCAGCTGGGGCGGTACTTCCCTCGAATGAGAGATCTGAAAGTAAACTCCTCGCAAGGTAACGGGAAGGTTGGTACCAAATCTCATTTTCTACCTCGGGAAGAACACCGCACCTCTCGAAACATAACGTTCACAACACGTAGTAGACTAATGACCAAGCAGTTGACGCGTCGGGAAACTTCAATCAACCCATCGAGTGTAAGTACGTTGCAAAAACTTGTTACCAAATTGCGGAGTGGTTTCTAAACGAACTGAACAGTTACATATTCTCTCAGGAAAGTAAGCTGATGATACATACTGCCGAAATTCAGGAGTTAAAACAGCACTTAACGAATCGAACCGACGAACTGAAGCAGTTATCGCGGCAATTCTCTTTGTATAGTGGACAAATAGGGGTCCCGGAAGAGAAAGAGATGAGATTAGTTTCGAAATAGCGAAATAGGTAAGTTTTTTGTCTCGACAATACTGTCAGTTAAAATTTAGTAGGTGGGAAGAAAGCAGGAACAACACGTAAATTTAAAGCCAAATTTGTGGCTTACAGAAATGCCGTGAATATTTTTTACTTCATAAAGGCTTCTAAAGAAAACTGGCACAACGATTTCTTTCTGACTGGGCAGTGACATAATGTCTATATTGGATATATTTGAGCGACCTCGATATCAATCGTCTAGTTTCTGTGAGTCAAAATGCTCTTTGGGATAATTGAATCAATGATGCAGCCAAAGAAATTGTATTTCTTTTTTCAAACTTAAGAATCGCGATCTCTTATCTAATACTTATTCCAATTTCTATTTAAACGCATCATCAAACTCAAACCAGTGGTCGTACTGCACTGGAAATATGGACAATATTTGCATTCCAAACTTGTCCGCAGAAACAGCATTCCTCAAATGAGAAATTTTTAAAGGGATCTAAACTTAACTACTTGAAAAGAGATCAACAAAAAACTAATTCTAATAATTATATTCAACAGTTTTAGGAACATGAAATTAGGACCTATTTCCACTTATTGAGTGCCGACCTTCTCATGAACAGGAGGCCATTATTTTGACCGTACAGCGCTCAGGGTTCAACACCTCTGCTTTTATGGCCAAATTTTCTTGCCATTAAAGTCAGGTAGAAACCTGGACGTTCTCACGATACTAAGTGGACGTGCAAAATGAGGTCTAGATGGGCTCCTGATTCTGACGCCCCGTAAAAATCCGGCGGGCAGAGCTCTCACTTCTTCCCATAGCACGTTATATAGTTTTTAATTGTTTTTGACATAAATAAATAAACAAATAAACAAACAAATAAATAGATAAATAAATAGATAGATAGATAAATAAATAGATAAATAAATAAATAAATAAGTACATAAATAAATAAATACGTAAATAAATAAATACGTAAATAAATAAATAAATAAATAAATAAATAAATAAATAAATAAATAAATAAATAAATAAATAAATAAATAAATAAATAAATAAATAAATAAATAAATAAATAAATAAATAAATAAATAAATAAATAAATAAATAAATACATAAATAAACACCCGCAGCCCCTGCAGTGCCGCTGACTGGCAGGTCTTAGGGTTCGAGTTCCGATGATGGCAGATTTTCGACACAAGCCAATGCAGCCATTGACAAACGGCCCACGTACCCGCGCGTACGCTTCGTGTCCTCTACTTGCCCCTTACCCTCCTCCCCATAAGCATACTCACACTTACATCGAGTACATCACTACACATGCCGGGAGGTCTGAGAAGGTTCAGGTTACGGCGGTACTCTGTTGTACGAAACCTGAAGGGGAAAAGCTGTTACTCTTGTAGGTTTGCACCGGATCTCACGTTCCAGCACAGGTGGAACATTAACAAGTCCTGGAATAAAATGATCCACACTCACCTATGATCATAGTTAGATATGTGCGGAAACACTAAATACTCATTTTTTACACTAAGAATTCACATAGTTCCCTAAAAATACACATGTATATTCCACAAAATTATTGTTGTAACGCGAATATGTCCAACATTTAAAGAACTGTAAGTCATGACTAGTGATTTCGCTTTCTGTGTCGCGACCCCAGGTTCGATGTCCGGATAGGGCAAAAAGTAAGTTTCCGTTTTTCACTGCTATGTCGTATTTCATGTAACTGTGTGACAATGTGAAAGCTTGTCACTGGTAGACAATACAAACAAAATGGCGCGGCGCAAAGGCACCCACATTAACATTTTCGAGATTAAATAGTTTTAATTATTTATTTACTTTTTATTTATTTGTTTATTTGCTTATTATTTTGAAAATAATTAAAATCTGGGTGTGACCTAATAAGGGAAGAACTAATTGATTATTTCATGTTTCTAGTCGTGTCAAATGTTATGGTCAAAATTCCCGTAAATGATGTGCATACGTTATCACGATGGCAGTGTTCTTATTTAGCTGAATGACCAGATCCGGCACCCACCTACACAGGTGATAGCGGGAATTTCCCTCAATCAAGTATCTCCCACCAGCTGGGCACTGCCTCATCCGAGGCAAGCTTTAAATTCCCGGCCGGACTTCCACCATGCGTGAGTGCATGAAAGTGTGTGTATAAGTTAAGGGTGGGAGTAGGACAATGAAGAAGGAAACATCGCGCGCGGTTCGTGGCCCATTTCCTATGGTACTGGCCCGGTATTCCCACGGAACCCATGGAAAACTATCGATCAGAGTAGTCCCCGAATACCCAAGAGCACTCGTAAGACACTGGCCGCCCAAGCCTACGATTTCAAGTATTTAGAGTTCTTAACCCTTTTAAAGACAACACACATGTTGAAACGTTGCATTAGAGAAATATTTTGAAAAGTTGGTTCCCAAATTTACAATCTTCACACTTCAAGTATCACGACTCAAAATACTAGGAACATTTCCCCCTTTAAACTTAATAAAATATTCTGCGAAAAAATGCTCATGATGTGTTGAAAATAAAAACCGTAATACTTACGTTATTTCTAGAATATGGCAATAATATATGTCTAAACAACTTTCTCAAAAACAGATTATTTTAAAAATTATGCTTTTCCTAAATTGTTCTAAAGGATTTCAAATATCATGAGTAGCTGAGGTGATGATTTATACACGTCTCATGTAAGATATTGTGACCATCCGTTTTGCCGAGGTCTCGGAAAACGGAGCACATCAATATTCAAGAATAAGATAAGCTGTTTGAACGCGCGCCAACGCGCATGAATACAATCCGAAAATGGAAACTACGAACTATATCCGTAAGAGAGCGTCTCGGTAGAGTATGCGACACCGAGAGTCGAGAGAAAGAAGGCAGGTTTTTTCAGAGGTAACAGCTGGAGAGTGAGGACCTACCGATCACGAGAAGGCGGCACCTCGTACTGCTACGGACTTCAGGACTGCATCTACGATAAAAACTCTGCAAGACATTCGAGGAGTTTTTTTTATTTTTATATTTATTCTTCTTATACAATAGACTCAGTTGTCGTATTGTAGATTCTTTTAAATATGGAATTAAAAGCTAGTTACATTCTATAAAAGAATACGAAAAGATTATCAACGGAAAACGAGACGGAGGCCACATCGTGAGTTGAACAACGGTACTGGAAAGGGGCGACCGTGCGGTTCTGCAGAGGGGCGGCTTTGCTCCCGACCGAGCTGCAAGGACAAGGACATCGAGCGATTGGAAGAGTCGACACCGCAGATTTCTCTACGCCGTGAGAAGACACAGTAAGGTCGTGCCAACTTGAACAATTTGTAGATATTAGAAGGAATAATTTGTTTCGGAAAGAAAGTATTAGTACAGGTTCTTTATACCGATATTCTGTGAAAAATAGAATCAATCTTTTCTTTCAAGAAAAACTTAGCTAATTATAAAGTTGCAACTAGGAAATTTACGACTGGAATGATTAGGCAAAGTTTTAAGTATTCTTTGAAATTGATTTAAATGAGAGAAAGGAAACAGTGTAGTTAATTATTAAGAGTGTAAGTTGTTTTCTTTTTTTTTTCAGCAATACAAAATTCTTGTATATGTAAAGTGTTTTATGTTCATTTACTGTAACAGCAATTTAATTAGAATATACTTAAGTGGAAAGTGATTCGACTTGAGTTTCTGTGTAAGTGCATTCAATCCACAACGGCCCACATGACCCTGATCCCCGCTATTCTAATTGTATTTTTTTATTTTGCGCCCACCTTGAAAACCCATTCTGAGCTAGCCGGCAGAGGGGTGGATCGCAATATGGATGATATCAATATGTGGTTATGATGTTTCTGGATTTTTCATCCCCACGTAGATTTATTCATAACAAAAAAGGTAAAAACAAACCATTACGTGATCACTTGCTGAGATAAGGAGGGACGAGACCCTCCTCCATCGCCTACACTCAAGAATTAGTACATCATTCATTATTGTTTGCTGCATGAAAGTTCTGCTGTTGATGGTGCAGCCGGTGAATGTGCTGCTGATGCTGCTACTTCTACTACTACCACTCGCATTTCATTTCGCCCTTCTCCTCCTCGATGCTGATGCATATTTTCCTTACTATCACTGTGCAAATCCTCAAATGAACATTTCATACAATCTTCATTCTCCTTTTAGCATGATTCCGTCTCCTCTCACTTCTAAAGTTTTCAATAGAGAGGCCCCTTTAATGCTTCTCCATACCACATCTTCTTGGTTGTATTCTAGCATTCGAACGTTTATTGGGCCCAGTATGATAACTGTTGTTTAAACATTTTGCTTGCCTTCAAACGTTCTCTATTACGTAACCTAACATGTCAATATGTAACTTTCACAATTATATGATATCTAATGGAGCACCAAACAATTCATGTAATCTCCAGGAAAACGAACTTTCTCCTCGCATCTTTTCCAGTGTCTCTGGGAAAGGTCTACCTAATCTGAAATCTCAAATCGATATAGGAAAATGTTTTAAGTAAATTGAGAAGAATTCACTTGCATCCATACATTCTTTGCACTAAATGAAGTCTTTTGAAATATTCGTTGGTGACACGTAACGAGATTTATTCAAAATATTTTGTGTACAAAACTGTTTTCCCTTCAAAAAGAGGTGTTTCGTGCTTCATAAGCTTAGTTGAGAAGCTATTTCCAACGGCTAAACATCCGCTTTAGTGGGTATGTTTGGCTTTACTGCATCGCCGAAACCAACTACAAAAATTGAACTACATTCTGACGTAATTATTTTATTTTCTGTAATAATAATAATAATAACAATAATAATAATAATATTCTTACTGTAATTAAATTCAATATGTTTTTCAGAAAATATGAGTAAAATGGTTTTCCCATATCCTATGAATTTAATTTTCTGGACATTTAGATGAGGAGCTCAATATTCAATAAGTATGTTCATGGGTCCTTTCTAGAGGCTCATAATCCCAGTTTTTTTTTAGAATTGTGAATTCGTTTGTTTTAGTGTTGCTTCCTTAATTGTGATAAACCAGGGATATAAAATCTAACCCTTTCAGTAAAGAATGCTAATTTTATTGCTAAAGATATTTTCAGTCTTAACAACAGGGGTAAGAAATATTGTCCTGGGAAAATGTGGTGTCAAATTCTATTAAGAATTTTTTTTTAATTTTAAAGAAACAGACTACACTGAAATCATATATTTTGAATATCTATCTTCAGCAATGGAATATTTTCAAGTAATGCCAAGAAATAAAGTAAACATAAAAGCTTAATAGTTTTCCGTTTTGTAAATAAATTGGACGGAAAGGCAACTTTTGTCTTGTTTTTTTTTAATTGAAAATCGTTTGATCAATTACATTAAATGAGCAAAAACATCTACATTTAATTAGATTCATTTTCAACCAATTAATTTTAAGTAGTTATAATGTTATTATTATAATTAATTTATAGAAACGTAAATTACCTAACAAATAATTATATCGCTCGGTATTACAGCACCAGTGAGGGGTGGAACTAGGGTTAGGGAGGAAAGAAAAGGGGGCCTACGAATAGGTGTATCCCCTTCCCCTATCTACCCTTAACCTTCCGCCGGAAGCCAAACTTCATTACCAAGTTCCGTGAAATCTCAGAAATGAAGCAGCTCGTGACACCGCTGCCTGACTGTCTAGGAACCCCGGATCCTATCAGTGCTGACCCCTGGCTGATAGTGACAAAGGCAATGACTTACGACTGGATATTGTAGCGTCGCCTGGTCTGGCGCCGGTGCGTCGGGTCGCTTCGGGGAAACCCGCGCTAAGCCGGATGTGGATGGGGGTGGAGAGCGGCGGCGCCACGCCGCGCCGGTTGGAAAAGCCCTTAGGAATCCCGGCTGGAATTTCCTTGAAAAGGACGCGCGCGGGGGCGAGTTTAAGAGATGTCGGTTGCAGCTCTGGAAAGGCTGACCAGCGAGCTGTATGACGCCCGCTGCTTGTAGGGTGGGGGCGAGCCGTCGGATATTTAAGGCCGCGCCGACAGGCGCCTCGCGGGATACGCTGGGTGTCGAAAGACGAGAGGTCCAGTGCTATCATTGCACGTGATCTTCGGGTCGAAGATCGGTTTGGCGACAAGCCATGTAACTGGTGTAGTTACGGGACTCTATGTCCGAGAGCTTCGCACCTCGCGTTGCTTTTTGCTGCTTCCGAAGCAGTGGCTCTGGGCGAGGCCTAGGGACGGTCGCGGGGTTTCGCGGCTAAGAGAACTGAAAGGTTGCCAAGGGGTTAGATTTTTGTATTATAATCTTTGTACATTAATTGTAAATATTCTGTAAATATATTATATATATCAATCAGAACAGTCGTCTGTGGTTTTCATCCTAGTACGTCACAATATGTTGAGGGAGACGTACTCCACGTTCAACCCCAGAAGGTCTTGGAACGTTGTTACGCAAGTAACAGAACAGTGCCAGAAAATAATAGCAAACCACCTCTCCTATTAGGCGAGAGGCTCGCAGCGGAGTGGCAGTGAAGTTCCGTCTGCCTTCCTCCTGCTCGCGTATTGCTAATAGCATGACCACCACCGCGTCCGGACCTGTCACCGGACGAACCCTTTTGCCGCCCGCAGCATCTCACAGTCCTCTAGTGACAAGACCTGCCGCAGGCCGAACTGCCTTTGCTGCCGATGCCGCTGCCGCTAACGCTACAGCTACCACTGCCACTGCCTCCCGTCCGACCCGAACCAGCGCCAGTCGCCAACGTTGCCCTAGTGCCTATGAAGGTTGCAGGCACAAAGCTGGCTCGTCAGCACTGCTCACCCGGGGAACGGCCTACGTGCGCCACCACCTCGATTCATTGATTTATCGGGGCCGCCAACTGTTACGTTTGTTAGTCCCGTTAGTGTAGTGAATATGTTATACTGGGGTGGCCTTGTTCTTCCCCACTGGATGTTGAGTTCGGGCATCAACCTACACGTGGGCTTGTGGGGAGATTCTCCTACAGGTATCTCCCCTAACAGGACACCGCCTCAGCCGGGACAAGTTCTAAGCTCCTGACTGGTCTCCCAACGTGTGATAGTGTAGTGCATATAAGTGTAAGAGCAAGTGCAAGTGAAAGGAGATTGGATTCGACAAGAAAGAGGAAAGAATTTCGCGGCGGTTCGTGATACATTAGCTAGGGTACAGCTCCAACATTCGTGTGGTGTTGATCGTAAAAATCACAGAAAACTAGCGATCGGAGCAGCCGGTCGCTATCTCCAATAGACAGCGACTGAATTCGACCTAGCTGTCTAGCTAGTATCGAAATCCACCACAGTCGGAACTGGAACCCTAGGAACTCTCGGACAGGGTTGGTGCAGAGTCAGCGACAATGCTGGCTCTGAGCTAAACTCAGCCGGTGACGCCACCTCGATAGTCATGGCCGAGTAGTCGAAGATTTTAAGTTTATTATTTTAACCAGTAGGTCTGCATTTACATAAATATGTAGATTTATCATTAAAGAGTGACGTGAGACAGCACAAATATCTCTACAACCCGAACTACTACCTTCTACGGATACAAGAGATGCAATATTTTTGGGTTGAGAATATCTTGTGCGAGATCATGCAAGATTCTACAAATAATATGAACAAAGATGAAGTTATATAGAATTCTAAATGCATTTGTTGCCTTTCCGTGGGAAAAAACGAGACCACTACATAGCTGCAAAGATGACGAGGAAATTCTAGTAATTCAAGTAACCTAACTTTGGGTAACTAAAAGGACAAATTGAATAACTTTTTATTTTGCAATGAAGTGAGATAATTGTTATTTTGTGTTGCTTCTGAACTGCTATGGCGATATCACAACAAATAATTTCAGTCAAGTGGACAAATGTGATATTGAGAAGAACGATTACTAATACGTGAGGTATAAATAAGGAATGGTTATCAACTAAAAGATTGAAAAGCTAATTACTATGAAGTGTTTGAAGTGACTCCCATCTCGATCGCGTTTTTATCCAGTTTCCCTGACCCATTGAGCAAATGCTGAGATGGGCCCTTGATTTGCTTCTGGACGTAAATGTAGCTTCACTATGCGCACGTTTTGTTGAGCTCTCCTTTTGCTTGTAGTGATACTAGAGCTTAGGGTAAGTTTCTATTTCATTAGCAATACAGAAAAATCAAATTTGCAGTTCATTTACCATTACAAATAAGTTTCCTATAACTTGGAAATGAAAATATCTAGTTTTTGAAATGTTAATCTCTCGCTTTTTTAAATTTCTTCTTCATTATTATTATTATTATTATTATTATTATTATTATTATTATTATTATTATTATTATTATTATTATTATTATTATTATTATTATTATTATCATCATCATTATTATTACCATCATTATTATTATCATCATTATTATTATTAATTATTATTATTACTATTTTTCATCTTTCAACTATTAATAGTTAAATTGTTGGGAAGGGGTTTCTGAAACTCAAGGAAGCGTGCGCAGATGATTTTCTCTCCCATACGTCACATACGTTTTTACTGTTTTCGACTAAATAAATAAAAATAAATAAATAAATAAATGTGAAAAAGTGTTTAACTTCATCAGATATGAAATGGTGTAGCCTCATTTAATGTTCTGAAATAGAAATGTCGTCCTCCGCTACAAAGTTGCAAGCTGAATCCACAAAACCAATACAGAAATACAAAAGAACTTCAATTCACTTTTGCGTGAAAGAACAAAAAAATATTGGCAAATGTATGAAATGCACCTGTAGAAAATACACGACATGAAAATGTATTCATCTCAGTTTCACTTCACTTCACTGAGGGGGTATTGGAACGATGAAGAGTCGCAATTTGAGCGAGAGATAATGAAACTACACACATTCTTTGTGTGTTCAACTGTTCATTTCATTTTCAATGTACGATGGGAAGAAATACTACTCTTTAATGATAGAGGCAGAATACAAGGTCCATTACCACACTTCAAACAATGTTCTTGTCTGTAAACAGTGAGAGTATTGGAAATATTCCTTTGTGAAAAAGATGACAATTTGCTTATGTGGGTGAAATTCTCAACTATCATCCAGAAATAAATGACATCACATCAAAGACACAACTGAATCTTCGGAGCACAGTTTTCATTGGAACTAGTTGTGATAAAATTCTAAACTTATTTTCTTTCCTCTTCAATGAATGTCGATAAATTATTATTAACACAATTTGTTAACAAAATTTTTGACTATCAGAAGTAATGTTTTGTTGTATATTTGATTACATGACGTTTCGTCTACACCATAGAGCCATCTTCAGACCTGGTTTTGCAATTGTACTTATTAACAAATTATAGTGTACTACATAATGGTATCACTACATATAACTGCATAATAGTATCACTTGACATTGTTTCTATTTCTGTCATTGTCGCATCAATTAATCTATGATATTTTACAAGAAAAATTAGAAAATCTGGAAGAACTTTTGAAACTTCCTAACTCTGAAATCGTATTGCTCTCGTATTGCAATAAAAATTATTCTCAACAACATGCAGTTTAAATTGAACTCAAATTGCTTCCAACAAATAGAAGATACACCCATTGGAGGCCCTATTAGTAGTTTATTTTCATAAATTGTAATACGAAACCTGGAAAATTCTGCCCTGTCAAAAACCGACCATTTGTTTTATCGGCGCTATGTTGATGACACCTTCCTCATTATAAAGAAAGATAAGATGGATGAAACACTAGAATATTTCAATAGCTTCAATCCAAATACTCAGTTTACTATAGAGAAAGAAGCAAATAATGTTCTAAATTGTTTGGACGTTTCTGTCCATAGAAAAAATTAAATATTTTTACTAATTGGTACAGAAAATCTACAAATCCAAGAAGAATTTTGAATTATTGCTCTAAAGATTCTTTTAATCAAAAACGTACTGTGGCCAATAATTTAATTGACAGAGCTATTAAGTTGTCTGATCCAAAATTCCATTTCCAAAATATCCATATTGTGAAACCCATACTAGTCCTTAATGATTATCCTCCAAAATTTATTGCAAAATTTCTTAACAGAAGACTCTTTTCTTAAAGTACAACATTCTACAATTTCAAAATCTGCAGATTATAAAAACATTGTTATTCCTTATATTCCAAAATTTACCCGCACATTCATAAAACAACTTCGCCTAGGACAAAAATATAAATTTGTACTAAAGAATCAGCAACAAAAAAAGTTATTAAAAATAACAGAGATAGGATTGAGAAAATTGAAAAACAAAATGTTTATAAAATTAATTGTACCCAACGCCCCAACTCGTATATTGGCCAGACACTAAGAAAACTTAAGCAAAGAATATCTGAACATCAAAGAAATATTAAAGTTTCTTTTAACCTAAACCCAGTGTCGAGACATCAAATTGAAACAGGACATAAAATAAATTTAGGACAAGTTGAAATTCTGGATCAAGAGTTGCGGAAAGGCGTGAAGTTAGTATCAAAGACATTATACATAAAACTGAATGCAACTTTAAATACTATGATAGAATCCAACACATTCACTGGAATTTACGACAACTTGCTTTTCTAATTTAACAATCAAAATTCATTATTTCTTCCTCATTTGTTCTCTCCCCCTTCCTTGGCCGTTGAATATTACATGTTTTGTAACCGTCTCCAGTGTTCAAGTAGACGGTAACTGAAATAAAGGAACAGTGAGCGGAAGTACGCACGCTCACTATGTTAATAGCTTGTTAATATTGTATGTAATGTAAATATTCAGCTACAGTTTAATATTCCAACTCCATTTTATAAAAGGTAAGATTCTGTCAACATATATTTATTTTGAAATTTATTAAAAATTATACACTATAATTTGTTAAACGTACAATTGCAAACCAGGTCTGAAGACGGCTATAAGATGTAGCAAAAACGTCATGTAATCAAATATACTATAATATATTACTTCTGAATGTCTAAATTTTAAAGTGGAACTGGTTCTGTTAATAATAAAATTCTAAAATACGCCGAGGTCAAAATACTTGTATAGTAGATATGAAAAAAGAATAAAAGGAATACCACAAGATCTCTGCCACCACCACTGAACCTATACGGTTGGTTGTTAGTGATTCCGGGCGCGTCAACTGCTAAGTTCATTAGTACCGAAAGTTTAGTGCTTGTTTTTTTCCTTGAGAGGTGGCAGTGATCTTCCCCCGCTGGATGGCGAGGGCACCGCCCCAGCCAGGACAAGCTTAATCTTCCGACCGGTCTCCCGGTATGTGTGGTAGAGTAGTGCATATAAGTGTGTGGGTATCTAAGTAGGGGATGAGGATAGGCCAGGAAAGAGGGAGGAAAGAAACGCGCGTGGTCCGTGGCTCGTTTGTTAGGGCACTGCTCCGGCATTCGTCTAGTGTTGATTGGAGAAACCACGGGAAACTACCGATCAGAGCGGCCGGCCGCTAGAATTCTCCTCCAAACAGCAAATAAATTCGTCCTAGGTGACAGGCTAGTGTCGAAAATCCTGCCACCGTTGGGATTCGAACCTAAGACCACCAGGGTCAGAGGCATTTCAGTGGTAATAGTTGCTGCATGAGCTACCTCGCCCGGTCTGAACCCATATAGTAAGTAATACAATTAGAGACACATTTATTAGTCCTCACTTGACGTTTTGTAGATTATATTAAAAAACTAGAGAAAAACTTAAGGAAAAATCAGGAATAACATTAGAAACAAGGGGAAATATTCGGGAAAATCTTAAGAAAAATAGGATTAATTTTATGTAAATTAATATTATATCTAGAAGTTGTGATTTACCAAAGAGATTTTAAGCAACTTAACAACACTAAAATAAACTGCATGACTGACATGCTACTATTTTATCCAATAGTAGTGCTTTAGTGCCTTAGAAATTAGTTGGTGGTAAGGAAATTATTTTTGAATTTATAGAGAGCAAATGAAATTTTCTGGGATAGTTCTAGAAAAGAGAGCTGAGGAAGATGGAGAGGAAGAAGATTAAAAAAGGAAAAAGAGTAAACGAAGAGGATAATAAGATGGAAGAGGAGAAGAAAGGAAGAAGATAATAAGAAGGATAATACATTGGATGAAGGAGAAGAAAATAAAGAAGAAGAAGAAGAAAAAGAAAGGAGGGGATAATAATATGGCAGAGGAGGAGGAATACGAGAAGAAGGTGAAAAAAAGAAATGAACAATTCACTCTATTCGTTATTTATTCTTCACAAAGCCAGCATAATTATTTAAAGTATCTGTTTTAAACAATTTTTCTTTACAAGAAGGCAATATTTTGTTCTCTCTTTGTCGGAGTTTGCGACTTGGCATTTCATTCGTAGTTCTTGGGAATTAATCCCAGTCTGAGAAGGATTTGTTTTGATTTTTTTAACGTTTGTAAGACTAGAGTTCTTCTAGGTAAGACCGGGGCCAGTTAATGGTTGTAGTTTGTAATTTTTGTAGTTGTAGTTCTAGTTTGTAATTTTCGGGTTTAGTTTTGACAATTTTGAATGTATTGATGGAAGAATTTATTTAGCTACTTTATTATATTGTTTATTCGTTAATGTTTCGCTGCCGCACATTAAAAGTCGTAAAGTCTAAAAGTGCCAACCAACCCGTCTTGAGGGGTTGATTGCCACAGGCATTGAGGTACGTTGACATCGGGATGGGGTAAATTGGCACACTTCTTCCGTGCGAGTGGGGAGAAATAAATCAATAAATCAATGTTAAATCGAATAACGATTTTTTAATATTTTATTTCAGTAAACAAGATAAACGTCGTTTGGCCTCGCTGTTTGGACTTACATTCACGACTCCAGTGGCCCTAATAGTTCCAATATTAAATATTTAAAAACCAATCTTTAACTTTATTTTTTTAAGTCTGTTACATCTTTTTTAATAAAAAAATGTTTGTCTTCTTTCGCATATTCAGTACATAACCTCATTTAATTCTTTTAAATTTCACGCTTACGAGAACTTAGCCTTGCGATAAAAAATAAGGCAAAGTTGCAGGTGTCAGCTTTATTTATTTTATTTATTTTAGGTCAAGAAACAGTTCAAACTGCGTATGTCGTGCTATTGGGAAAAGTGAATTGAAAAGAAGAAAGAAAGAAAGAAAGAAAAAAGAAAAAGAAAGAAAGAAAAAAAGAAAAAGAAAGAAAGAAAAAATGAAAGAAAAATAGAGTCCCGAGTAGCTTTTCAGCTAGGTCAAATTCAGTCACTGTCTGGAGGATAATTCTAGCGGCCGGCTGCTCTGATCGGTAGTTTTCCGTGGTTTCTCCGATCAACACCAGGTGAATGCCGGAGCAGTACCCAAAAAACGGGCCACGGAACGCGCACGATCTTTCCATCCTTTCCTTCTCGTACCCTCACCCCTTATACACACACTTGCACTAACACACACTACACTACCACACATGCCGGGAGACCGGTCGGGGACTTAGAACTTGTCCCGTCTGGGGCGGTGTCTGCTGGTGGGAGATACCTAGTGGAGGAGATACCCGGCGGGATACCCCGCTAGTCGACAATAGGTCGGCGCCGGATCACGCCATCCAGTGGGGGAAGATCACAGCCACCTCACAATGAAAAACGTGCACTACACTTACGGTTCCAATGACCTCAGTAGTTGACGCGCCCTCAGTAGTTGAATCGCTAATCATTTTAAAAAATAAGTGAATGATGAGCATTACAATCGAAATTTTTAAAAACAATAAAATATATGTATGTTGTTCTTTCCTTTTTTGAGGTTTCAAAATTACTTTTTTTTTCGTTTACAATGAATATAAATAGTAACAGAATGTACTGACAAACATCAGCTCTATTTTATACATCGAATTGTGGGTTTCCCGTGTTTCTTGGAATGGAACAAAATCTTCATTTAATTATTTCATTTTATATTGGTTGCGATTGCTGAATCACACTCAGAAATCGAAAGTTAATGGAGCACGAATTATAAAAAAATTAACCTCTATTACTCACGTACTTCTCTGAAATTCTACACATTTGCCGCACCCGCACTTTGCAATCGCGCGAGTCGGGGAAGCACGTCAATTTTCTTCGCTAGTGACGCACAACGCGTCCGTCTCTTCGTCTGGGAAGGAGGTGAAAAATAGGTGATGTACAATATGTACACATTTACAGGATTTCCTAAATTACACCTGTTTGTACAAATGCATTTTTTGTTATAAGTAAACCCTTCTTAGCACGAACTCGCTTAACATGAATTTCGCCGTAACACAAACAAAACGTCGGTCCCGGCAAGGGATTACGGTAATAAGGACGTTTATAGTACTCGAATAACACGAATGTTTATACCACGAACTCCGATTATTTCGGTTCCGAGGAATTTGTGTTAATAAGGGTTTACTGTATTTGTATATTTGTTCAAATAAAGCTTTATAAATGTTAAGAGGGCCGGTCTGACAGTCCCAAGACAAGACTAACTTTATGCAATATCATTGTGGTTTGTGACATTGAGTATCATTTAGTTTGAAATTAGATCCTAAAGATCACATCTTGTAAAGCAATGTGTTTCGTTTCATAGTCGTCTACAAAAGTAGTACCATGTTTGTTCTTTGGGGTATCACAGTTCAGGAATGCTTTGAACTACAAAACCAAAGCTGTGTTACTACTTATCATGCACACGTGGGTTAGCGATTATATTTCTTTCAGAGACAAGGCACAGGCTATGATTTTAACTTTTTTATACACAGAACAAATAGTGTGAAGTAAATACAATCAAGAATCTAAAGAAAAGTTTCAATAATAATCTACTGAATAATAACCAGTTCAATAATAATTCAGTTTCAATACTAACCAACAGATGAAGTAATTCCCTGTTTATATCAATGTTGGTGGGTTAAACTAAAAATTGTAACACGCGAATTAATTTCTAACAAGAATGGTGAACGATGAACATAGTGCTCACCTTCACGTAGAAGCAACAAAAAGAACGGCTCATAGGCAACTGAATTTGGAGATGCTCTCGATACTTACGAAATATATCAGGAAGCAAGGTGGTGTTTTAAGAATCAAGTGTTATTATAACTTGTAATACTGTACAAAGAATTAAAATCAAAATAAAGTGCGGAGCTCACCCGTCGATGAAGAGTGAGGTAAACATAGGAATGTGCATTTATTTCTAAAAATCAACCAACGTGGCCATCATTATGACAAGGGAGGGCCGGTTCCGCTTTTCGAATAGGTCTGAGACGTTTGACAAAAGCTCGAACGTGGGAAAACATCCTTGTAGGGCCCTTCGACACACGCGCCGACGCGGCAGTGCGTTCGCTCCGCAAAGGCCAATTCCCTATAGAAGTTTTATCAATAGAGGCGTCCTTTATCTCCACGCCGAAGTGTTTCAGCTGACAACGATGGTTTTGTCTTTCCGGCTAGGAAACGTTGGCTGTTCCGCAGCTGCAGAGATAAGACGGCGAGGGCGTCGCAAGGGGCGGGGGTGGCGAAGACGCCTCCTCGGCGCCGATAGCGACGCGTTATGACGGCGTCGCCGGCGCCGGGTGGCGCGACGCCGCCGTCCCCGCCCCCACCGTCGATACGCCGTGATTTGTGCTCGGCGCGCCCGCGTCGCCGCTTCCGAGGCAGAGGCCGACGACGCCTTCCCGGCGACGCTGCCCATCCTCTCCAATCCGCCCACGCGACTCGTGCAAACCAACGACGCGGGGACGGACCGAGTGTAGTGTAGCGTCGCCTGGTCCGGCGCCGGTGCGTCGGGCCGCTTCGGGGAAACCCGCGTTAAGCCGGATGTGGATGGGGGTGGACGGGTGCGGCGCCACGCCGCGCCGGTTGGAAAAGCCCTCAGGAATCCCGGCTGGAATTTCCTTCAAAGGGACGCGCGCGGATGCGAGTCTAAGAGATGTCGGTTGCAGCTCTGGAAAGGCTGGCCAGCGAGCCGTATGATGCCCGCCGCTTGTAGGGTGGGGGCGAGCCGTCGGATATTTAAGGCCGCGCCGACACGAGCCTCGCGGGATACGCTGGGTGTCGAAAGACGAGAGGTATCTCCAGTGCAATCCTTGCACGTGATCTTCGGGTCGAAGATCGGTTTGGCGACAAGACATGTAACTGGTGTAGTTACGGGACTCTATGTCCGACAGCTTCGCACCTCGCGTAGCTTTTTGCTGTTTCCGAAGCAGTGGTTCTGGGCGAGGCCTAGGGGACGGTCGCGGGGTTTTGCGGCTAAGAGAATTGAAAGGTTGCCAAGGGGCCAGATTTTTGTATCATAATCATTGTACATTAATTGTAAAAATTCTGTAAATATATTGTATATATCAATCAGAACAGTCGTCTGTGTTTTTCACTCTAGTACGTCACAGACTCGGAACCTTTCTTTTCTAAAACTGGTGGCAGCAGTTATCGAAAACTCACGTCGGGGCGCTCGCAGAAAATTCGGCCACTTTTCTTTTCTAAAACAGGTGGCAGCGGTTATCGAAAACTCACGTCGGGGCGCTCGCAGCAAATTCTGCCACTTTTCTTTTCTAAAACTGGTGGCAGCGGTTACTGTTAACTCACGTCGGGGTGCCCGCACCAATTCTGCCACTTTTCTTTTCTAAAACTGGTGGCAGCGGTTACTGTAAACTCACGTCGGGGTGCCCGCACCAATTCTGCCATTTTTCTTGTCTAAAATTGGTAGCAGCGGTTATTGTAAATTCACGCCGGAGTGCCTGCGCCAATTGTTGCAATTGTAGTTCAAAATTGGTTGCAGTGGTGCTTAGAACTCACACCGGGTGGTTGTGCCAATTGCAGTTAATAATTGGTTACAACAGATTAAAGACTCACGTCTATCAATCAGCTTTGTGGAAGCAGTCACTACGTTCGCAACGAACGGGGAACGCAGAAGTCTGCAGCAGCATCCGCGGGGACATCAGTGCGGCATCAGAGCCATCGGTGCGCGCTGATTAATCAGAACAGCACGCGTAAGACAGTGTACGCAGTTAAACGTGAATACGCGTCGTAAATACGTGGCGCCGGCAGTGTCGCGCACGCCACGAGAAACCGAAAAGTGCGGTGTTTCGGTACGGTAGTTTCGGGGCGGTACAATCCGACTCGGAACCTTTCTTTTCTAAAACTTGGTACTGGTAATTGGAACTGGTACTGGAACGAGCTGATATCGGTACTGGAACTGGAGCTGCAGAGATTGGTACCGGAACTGGAAGACATCCCAGACCGACCTGAACGAGAGGAAGGAAGGAGGCCACAAACCGGATCCAGAAGGCGCTCACGCGACACCGAGGTCAACTGAACGTAAGTGTGTTTTTTGTTCTGGCCGGAGATCAATTCAGGCAATATGGCTTTCTTAGCGGGTTATAGGAAAGAGGTGCTTGTTAGGGTCGCGATGGAGATGGGGGAAACATTAGAAGGGAACGAAACCGTTGTTAAACTTAAATCAATCATTACGGAAAGCGAGCAGTACGAGGAATCATTCGTGAAACAACTCGCTGACCAAGAAAAAGAACAGGTTGCAGAAATACGAGAGCAGGAAAGATTACGCGAAGAGAGAGTGTTAGAGCAGGAAAGAATACGCGATGAGAGAGAGCAGGAAAGAATACGCGAAGAACGCGAAGAACGCGAACGGCAATTTGAACTTGAAAAGTTAAAACTAACGAATCAGGCTCCCACGCGTGTTTCCATAGGTAGTAGCGACACGGGAAATCGAACTAATATTCGTATCAGCCAAGTCATGGACAAATTCAAAGGCGAAGGCGACGATATTACGTTGTTTTTAAGTGTTTTCGAGGCGCATGCTCGCCAGCTTGGTATTGCGCCGGTCGAATGGGTAAGCCATTTAATGGGTTTACTTCCTAATGAAGTGAACAACTGGCTCGTAGTAGGATCCGATTCACCGGATCAAGATTATGACCTAATTAAAGAACAATTATTAGATATGTACAAGTTCACGGCAGAAAAGTGCCGGCAGATGTTTTGTAGTCACGTAAAAGGTGCAAAGACCACTTGGAACGTCTATGCACGTGAATTAGCTAGTTATTGTAAAAAATGGGTCTCAGGTTTAAAGATAAAAACATTTGAGCAATTGCTAGATCTCATTGTAACGGACCAGATGAAGCGAAAGGTGCCGGCGGTTATGCGTGACCATTTCATTGATGTGTGGGGTGAGGTTTCTGCGTCCCAAGATTTGGCACGAAGGCTGGACACCTACGAAAACAACCGGGCTAGCGGATATAAGAAGGATTTCTCGCGGTTCGGCAATAAAGAGCAGGCAGGCGAACGGAAATGGCCGAAGGCGACGGAAAGCGCGCCGACCACTTCCAAAACGGCAGTGCCGAAGGTAGCTAGTAACGCGGAGTTCGAGAAGCCGCAAGAACGGACGTGTTACTTATGTAAAAAACCAGGTCACATAAAAAGATATTGTCCTCAATATAACAATAAACCTAGCGAGAAGTGTCACGTGGCCGACGCTAGTGCGCCAGAGTTATTGTCTCCACACACATTTCTTGCCAAAATTTGCGGCGAAACAGTCACCTGTCTCCGTGACACGGGGGCCACGATCGACGTCATCAACGCAAAGCACGTCACGCCGACACAATATACCGGCGAGTCCGTATGGGTTCAGCAGCCCCTGGACGAAGCGCCGAAAAACCTACCGGTAGCCAAGGTAGAGATTGTAGGGCCATTCGGTACTCTTGTTACAGAGGCCGCAGTCGCGAAGAATTGCGACTTGCCTTATTACATTTTTAGTAATCGTTCTGCTACGATTTTGAAAGAAATAAAGCAAGGTTTCTTAGAACCACAGCCTATCTGCGCTGTGCGGACTAGGGCGCAAGCAGTTGCTGAGCGCGTAAGGGCAGAGGGGCCCCCGGGCGCAGACAATGTAGGAGACGAAGCGCCGGGCGACGCGCCGCAGACAATAGAGGCGGTAGAGCCTGCCGAGAGTACGGGAAACGACCGAGAGCATGTCGCGTTCCAGGTAACCGCTTCGGAAGAAACCGAGGATGACTATAGAGTTCGTCAGGGCGAGGTCGACGCCCCGGGCAACTCAGAATCAAACTATCAGGAATCTGAATTAGATTTCGGTAGCATTGCTTTGGCTCGTTTGGACCCCACCGAATTTGCTACAGCTCAGAGACAAGACAAGGAGCTCGCGCCGTTGATTGAGCGTGCGGAAGGACCCGAGACGGATCGGCGCGATTATGTTATGAAAAACGGCCTATTGTTTCGTGTCCGGCATAGTAAGCGCGGAGAGCAGTTCACTATGTTAGTAATACCGCGGGTGTATCGTGGCACGATCTTAAAACTCTGTCATGAAGTTGCTCACGGCCATTTGGGGGTCACAAAAAGCAAAGATGCCATGGCCAAATATTTCTTCTGGCCGAATTGCTATAAGGATATTGAAAACTATGTGCGTAGTTGCGACAGTTGCCAACGAGTAGGAAACGGCGGCGAAAAACTTCGCGCGCCTTTGAAAATTGTTACTATAACGGGCGAGGCATTCGAGAAAGTGAATGTCGACGCGTGTGGCCCATTTCCAGAATCGGTCACCGGAAACAAGTTTATTTTAACGGCGATGTGTTTAGCCACGAAGTATCCCGAGGCTATTCCGATACGGGACCTAACTTCGGTCACTGTAATTGAGGCATTATTAGAATTATTCAGTAGAATAGGATTTCCACGCGAATTGCAAACCGACCAGGGCACTTGCTTCACGAGTGCTTTGACAGCGGAATTCGCCGAGCGGTTTGGCATTAAACTGGTGAGAAGTTCGCCGTATCATCCTCAATCAAACGCAGTCGAAAGAATGCATCGAAATATGAACCGGCTTATGAAGGTTCTGTGTTTGGAGGCAGGGACGGATTGGGAATGCCAGCTTCCCGCTATTATGTTCGCGTTGCGCACGAGTGTGCACGAATCATTAGGTTTCTCTCCTGCCGAATTGGTGTACGGGAAGAATCTACGTACCCCCATGACACTTCTTTATGAAAGGCTTGCGGGAACTGCGGAACGTGAAGAAAATTCTGTAGTTGAGCATGTATTCAAATTAATCAATCGTTTGAAACGCTCCCGTGACCTAGCTCACAATAGAATGGCTGAAGAACAGCAGAAACGTAAAGTGTGGTATGACCGGAAGGCGGTCTCACGTACTTTCGAGATAGGCGCGAAGGTGTTGGTTCTCGCACCTAACAGGACGCGGAAGCTCGCGGTTCAGTGGATAGGGCCGGGCGAGATTCGCGAGAAAATTTCGGAGCATAAATATGTGGTCCAGATGCCGGGGCGGAAGGAACCCCGCGTCTATCACATTAATATGCTTAAAAGATACCACCAGCGGACAGAGTACTTGAATGTGCTTAGTTCTACGACTGTGACAGACGCAGGTGACGAAGACGCGCTAGATCGCTATGCGCTTAAATTGGATTGTTGCGACTTTGACGCGGAAGAAATGCTGAGCGGGACTGAGGTCGAACCGGAGTTTCGCGACGCTCTGAAAACGGTCATTTGTAAGTACAGGTCTATATTTAGTGAGAAACCCGGATTGACAGATATCACAACTATGGATATCGAGTTAACTGATACTAGCAAAGTGGTTCGAAGCGTACCCTACCGTACATCGCCGAGGCAGGCTAAGATATTACGGGAAGAAATCGATAGAATGCTTCGCGACAATACCATTGTGGAGGCGGAGAGTGATTATACGTCTCCCACGATATTGGTTGAAGCACCGGGCAAAAAACCACGGCCCTGTATCGATTATAGGCGCCTCAACGAAATTATTAAGACCGAATACTTTCCGTTACCCAATCTCGAAGAACGGATAGAGCAGGTAGCTGCAGCTAAAATTATAAGTGTACTGGACCTTTGCAAATGTTTTTGGCAGATCGGTCTTACGGAAAGGGCACAAAGGTATTCGGCGTTCGTGACCAGTTTCGGCACGTACCGGCAGCTTAGATTACCTTTCGGAATAAAGAACGGTCCCTATCAATGTTGTCGCATTATGGGCACCTTGTTGAATAAATGCCAAGAATTCGCGGTACCATACCTTGATGACATCGCGGTTTTCAGTAACACTTGGCAAGAACACATTCGACACCTAGAGACGGTCTTTCGAATATTAAAATCCGCCAAATTGACAGTGCAACCGCACAAGTGTTTGTTCGCGCGGGCTAACGTAAAATATCTTGGATACGTAGTCGGTAACGGGAAATTGCGACCGGCCGAAGCCAAGATACAAGCAATCCAGAACTTTCCCAGACCAGAGTCAAAGAAACAAGTGCGTTCTTTGCTCGGTTTGGTAGGATACTATCGACGTTTGATACCAGGGTTTGCGGAGAAGGCGGCGGCGCTTACCGATGTACTGCGTGGGCGCGAGCGCCAGGGTAAGATCGTCTGGACAGAGGCATGTGAAACATCTTACAATGAGCTGCGACAAGCTCTCAGTGAAAAAACAGCGGTATATGCACCTGATTATAACAAGGAATTTCGAGTTCAGGCAGATGCTTCTCGGAGAGGCTTAGGCGTGGTTCTCTACCAAGTAAATGACGAGGGAGTAGAACAACCAGTCGTTTTTCTAAGCCGTAAATTAAATGACGCCGAAATGAATTATGGCACCACAGAACTAGAGTGTTTAGCGCTGATTTGGGGGTTGGATAAACTTAAAAATTATCTCGACGGGCAGGCCACAATTCAGGTCAAAACCGACCACAATCCGTTGGTCTGGTTGCGTAATACGGCCGGCAAAAACCCCAGATTATTACGCTGGTCTCTTTTAATCCAGCACCTCGATTTACGCATCAGGCACAAAAAGGGCTCAGAAAATGTTAATGCAGATGCACTTAGTCGCATGTTTGATGATGTGAATTGATCCACCGGCGAGGATAGGGAACACGCACGTTCATGACATGTATAAATGTTGGTGAAATTCTATGTAAATAATTTTGTAAATTCAAGGGTAAAATTGTTTTGTTGTTTTTTTTTTATATTTTTATATGTAGATACATACATGTGTCAATAAATTCAGTTAAGAACGGCACATGATGTATGTAACGAATTCCACAATTATGTAATATTTCAATGTAAAGTAAATGTTTGTATTTCAGGATCTTATGTAATTCAAGATGCGTCAAGAATTATTATGTGATATTTCAATGTAAAGTAAATGTTTGTATTTCAGGATAATATGTAATTCAAGATGCGTCAAGAATACTTATGTATATTTATGTATATAGGAGTAAGGTTTAAATGTACTGGCAACATAGCTTAGGTGAAAAGGGAGGGGGGACAGCCCAGAGATTTATTTCACACATTTCGATTAAATAGGGTTTGATATTTTGGTATAATTATGTTCATGTTCATATAAAAATTAGGATGTAGAGGTCTCACGACCAGGTAACTTAGCAGAATTTTTTTCCTGGGCATATTTTGCTGCGAAAAAAAATTCTCACCCCCGGCATGGGAGGGTCTGTAGCGTCGCCTGGTCCGGCGCCGGTGCGTCGGGCCGCTTCGGGGAAACCCGCGTTAAGCCGGATGTGGGTGGAGGGGGGCGGCGCCACGCCGCGCCGGTTGGAAAGCCCTCAGGAATCCCGGCTGGAATTTCCTTCAAAGGGACGCGCGCGGATGCGAGTCTAAGAGATGTCGGTTGCAGCTCTGGAAAGGCTGGCCAGCGAGCCGTATGATGCCCGCCGCTTGTAGGGTGGGGGCGAGCCGTCGGATATTTAAGGCCGCGCCGACACGAGCCTCGCGGGATACGCTGGGTGTCGAAAGACGAGAGGTATCTCCAGTGCAATCCTTGCACGTGATCTTCGGGTCGAAGATCGGTTTGGCGACAAGACATGTAACTGGTGTAGTTACGGGACTCTATGTCCGACAGCTTCGCACCTCGCGTAGCTTTTTGCTGTTTCCGAAGCAGTGGTTCTGGGCGAGGCCTAAGGGACGGTCGGGGTTTTGCGGCTAAGAGAATTGAAAGGTTGCCAAGGGGCCAGATTTTTGTATCATAATCATTGTACATTAATTGTAAAAATTCTGTAAATATATTGTATATATCAATCAGAACAGTCGTCTGTGTTTTTCACTCTAGTACGTCACAGTAGTATTCAAACTGCTCACCTTCCGCTCCTGGAGCCGGAGTTCAAATTCCGGTCGATTCGTGGGGATTTGTGGTGGGCAAAGTGGGTTTGTCTAGCGATTAGCCCACCGTCCCGAGAGCGATCCGTGATGTCGTCAAGTGGACCCACTCCTGGGTGCGGAGCTCAAATACCGGTTGATTTATATGGAAACTGTGATGTACCAAGTGGGTTCATCCAGCGGGTAACACGAAATTCCGAGGCCGAACCGTAGTTCAGGTGGTACACTATTCATTCAATCCTGAGCTCAAATACCAGTCGATTCATGTAGAGTTTATGGTGGAAAAAGTGTGTTTGACCAGAGGATAGCCCCAGGTGCCGAGGGCGATACATGATGTGGTCAAGTGCATCCACTCCTGAGTTCGGGGCTTAAATGCCGGCCGATTTGTACGGAACCTGTGATGATCAAAGCGGTTTTGTCTAGTGGGTAACCCGAAATCCCAAGAGCGAACCGTAGTTTAGGTGGTGCAGTGCTCATCCAATCTTAAGCTCCAATACCTGTCGATTTATGTAGAATTTGTGGTGAAAAAAAAACAGGTTTGACCAGAGAATTGCCCAACGTTCCGAGAGCAATCCGTGATGTTAGGATCTAATGCATCCACTCCTGGGTCCAGAGCGCAAATGCTGTTCGATTTGCATGGGATCTGTGATTGTCAAAGCGGGTTCGTCCAGCGGGTAACCCGAAATCCCGAGGGCGAGCCGTAGTTTAGTGGCTACACTGCTCAAGTCTATTCATGTGGAATCTGTGGTGGAGAATGTGGTTTTGTCCAGCAGGTAGCCCAAAGTCCGGAGGGCGATCCGTGACGTTGTAGTCAATTTGCTGACCCACTGCTGGGTCCGGAGCTCAAATACCGATCGATTCATATAGACTTTGTGGTGGACACAACGGGTTCGTTCAGTGGGTAGGCTAACGTCCCGGGGGTGACCCGTAGTTTAGTAGTTAAACTGCTGGCACACGCCTGGGCCAGGAGCTCATATGTCGATCGTTTCATGTGGAATATATGGTGGACAATGCGGGTTGGTATGTCGGGTAACCCAACGTTCGGAGATAACTCCGTAATGTAATAGTCAAACTATTCACCCATTTCTGTATCTGGGGCTCAAATCCCGGTCGATTCATGTGGAATTTTTGGTGCACAAAACATGTTCGTCTAGCGGGTAGTCCAACGTACCGAAGGTGATGATGTAGTGATGACACTACTCACCCAGTCCCGGGACCAGAGCTCAAATTCCGGTCGATTCGTGTGGAATCTGTGGTGGACAAATTAGGGTCGTCCGGCAAGTGCCTACGTGGTCAACTAAACGGCAACATCCCGTTCTCAGGTGGTCAACCAAAGTGGTCACATTAGTCTAATTCCATTACTGGATACGGGATATTTCGGTCGCCGGTACAGTCATTTGCACTGGTCATTTGCACTCTCGCACTTGCGAGAGTACACTTGCTATAGCTACCTCACCTATCCGGGTCGATTGTGTGCTAGTTTTTGTGTTCTAAAAATTTTCACCTTCAGCGCCGGACTAGAAGGCACGTTCAGCAGGTTATTCGATTACACATTTTACACTTACATGACACAAAAATGTAAAAATATCAAATACTGCGACGTTATTATAAGTTTTACAGTTCTTCCAGATTCATCGGCAAGGGTGGCTCAGGGCATCAACTGATGTCACTGCAGTGCCTTTAACCAGAAGCTCCTACGTTTCGAGCTCCGACAGTGGCACGATTTTCGACACTAGTTAGAAAGCTAGGTCGCATTCAATGGCGGTCCGGAGAAGAATTCTAACGGCCGGTTTCGCTGATCGGTTTTTCGTGGTTTCTACGATAAACACCAGACGAATGCCGGAGCAGTGAAGGGTACCCCCGGATAAGATGGTAAAACGTTTCCCTAAACCAGGTGACGTATGAGTGATTATATTTGATGTATTTATGATATGTTTGGCAGTTTATAAGAAACCATCGACATGAAACCCTGAAAATGGGATACCGGTGTATATATAATTACACCCCATCCTACATCGAAAAGAATTGAGAAGAAAACAACAAAAGTTTTCAGATTATGATATACAAAAAAAGATTATTGAAACACATATTATACCTTAGGCCTTTTACACTAGGTTTGCGTGTCTCGTGGGGACACGACGTTTTCTTATGACAAGCAAATTCTGAAGATGACGTGTTTTGGAGGACGAGTAGACGACAAATGGGGAAATGCTGAGGTACGGTTCGGGTGCAAGTGAAAGGTAGACGGGTGACAGTGGGGAAATCAATTGGTTCGATCCGAATTATGTCCTTAGGCAGTATTCTACAAAATACGACTTTTATGATCGTCTTCTTTTACAATTTAACATGTTTAGTTCTTTTGGGTGCCCCCTCCCCACAACATGTCTAGACAGAAAAGAGAAGACTAAATCAATGTAAAATTCATATGAAGGAAAATACCGAAATATTATTTCACGATAAAATTGAAAGAAGTACTTTATTTTCTGTTAATTTTTATCTCAATTCTCAGTAATATTGGAATGGGTTTTCTCGCACAGTACCGGATCTCTAATTCTGTAAATTACATTTCGGGGGACGAGTGTTCGCAGATGCGTGCTACATTAAATCAATTTTCAGTTTTAATACAATTATTATTTACAAAAGACAGAGTCCAGATTGTATATACTTATATATACGTATACAAGAATAAATACTTAGGTAAGGAAAATACAATTTTTTCTCTAGTTTGAAACATCTAGATATGCGAGAGCGTAGGCTTCCGCTGCCGGAGTCAGTACCTATTTACCTGTCCGGGAGATGCGATGTCCTAGGCAGAGTTACCAACGTTTCAGACACCATTCTATGGCCCTGGAGGAAGGTCACAGGTGCCTAGAACGCGGCGTCTACCGGACAGCTAAGTACTTAACTACAAAAGACTAATTTTTTAAAAATATGACGCAGCAATTTAAAAAATGTAAAAAAATTCACATGTGTTCAGAAATGAATAAGATTTTTTCCTGCCTGGCCCGCTGTTCTAAGACACAGTAAAACAGGTGTGACAAATCCGGGTTCAACCTGTTTCCCATTATTTCCCACATGTCCCCCACTTATCCTTCAACTGTGACCGAATTATTTTCTCATAAACGTCTTCCCTTAGCGTATGATATACTTATGCAAAGGATTAGAAAGATTTAAAAAATTGTAACTAAATTCCAAAATTAAATATTACTGAGTGCCACAACAATGTGAACAAATGTATAATAAACACTAAAATAAATGCACTGAACTGTTGCAGCTGCAGCCCGTCGCTCGAAAAAATCTGAAAAAAATTCACAACAATTTGTGTTTTAAGAGGAACGTTTGAGATTTTTTTCGAGCCTGTGCCATGATTCTAAGAAACAATAAAAATTATTTTTCGTTATATTTTTTCAAAAATTTTTGTGTTTGAATTTGGGTCTGAGAATATATAAAAAAAATTTTCTCGTAGTATAAGTTGTTTTCTTATTTATCATATTTTTTTCAGTCCGTTAAAATAGTGTTGTTGCGGAAAAAAATAAAAATTAAAAAACACGTTTTTGGCTCTAGAGGGTTGTGGGTGGTGGGATGGGGGGTAAGAAACGTTTCTAAAATATTATTTTTATGTTAAAATTATAATGTAACTACTTATACGTCATTTAGTTTAGGGGAACTTTTTACCATCTTATCCGGGGGTACCCTTTACAAACGGGCCACGTACCCTGCATGATCTTTCCTTCCTCTTCCTTCCCCTATCCTCACCCTCATCATTATTTACACACATTTACCCCAACATGCACTACACTACCACAATTGTTGGGAGCTTAGAGCTATCTGCGATAAAAACATGCCCTACACCCATGGGATTAATTCGCGCTCCCGGAATCACTAATCAATCAATGTGCAGATTCATGTCCAAAATATGTAAATTTTCCAAATTAATGACCAAAAATTTGAAAACTTCTAAATAAACAATATTAGTGTTTTGAAGATGTCAAATTCATTTTTGATGATATAGTGGAAGGAAGAAAAGGAAAAAAATATATTAGTTTTGAATACTGCGTGTTTGATAGATTCGTCCACTGGTAGTTTTCATCCCACTTGCACAATGGGATGTTGATCACAGTGTACTCTCATTTTCAAGCAATTTGTAGAATTTTACATTCCCCCCATATAAAACACTCTAAATCCTGTTTGGTAATAGGAAAAATAAGTTTTTAAAAACAATTTAATTCACGAAATTTAAAGAAACAGCGTGTATTGTATAGTTAGTTGGAAATTATAACAATTCATTTTGTTTACAACTTTCAAATTATTTTTAATTACATGAATTGGAAACTAATTAAAGGCGTAGGCATTTTCATGTCTGATGAAGTTTGGTACTATAAATATTCTTAGCGTAATGTTGCTTATAGAACAATAATAATGAATCCCTCCAGTTCGAGTATATCTGGTTGGCGAACATCGTGATATCTAACTCGATTTTCGTTTCCCCGTAGCTCGTTTTCGGTGCCTCTTGAACGCTCGTGGCAAGCAAATGAAAAATGAAAAGAAACAGAACAGATCAGGTCACATCGTGGGTAGGATTTTCTTTCCTCAAGAATAACGAATCAAAGGCGATGAACTTAGAAAATAACATATCGCTTCTGACGTAAAATCACTCAACAAAGAAGTTTCATTTTTCGATTTCATCTTATTATTTTTTATTCATCCCTTCATCTCTGAACGCTACATTCATATACTGCTTTTGATTATATAAAAAATTCACGGTGACATTCCAAAACCTATTTTCTGGTACCACACAAAAGAAGTTCTTTATTCACTACGTCTCCTTGTGGATGACTGAGAATTTGAAAATTTTTTGTATGTACTACCGGCTGAGTAGAAAATATAATTGCGAGTACTTTTATTCTAAATTTCGTACACCAAAGTCATAGGTTCTAATCTCGACGAGGTCAGGTCACTACATAAATTATGTTGAAGACGGTAGCTGTTTGGTTAAGAATCCAACTGGCTGGCAGCTCTCGTCGGTCGTTTCCGTGGCTTCCTATATTGAATACCAGGCGGATGTCGAGGGAATGCCCTAAAAGGGCCACGGACCGGCGGGATACGTTCTTTCTCAATCATGCTCCATCCCCATCTGACTGAGAGATGGGCGGATTCCATAACCTTAAAGGGTTGGTCCCCTTTGATCGAGAAATCCTCCCTCAAGCATCGAATATCAGGATTTCATCAGCCAAACAGCAGTGACCAGAAGAGTAGAAAAATATTGTCTCTTGGTGCGGTAAGTAAAGTAATGAAAATAAACTGATGTACTTTCAATTCCTTAAGTTCCTAATGTATTACTTAAGAGAAATTTCAAGCCGCTCACAACTGTGAGAACAAATAACCTTTCGTCTGTCTTATTGCGAGTAGGATTTGCATCGTGCTTAGTGCTGCCAATGATATACAATATTTATTATTTTGTATTTGTATTTATCCATTGTATATCCCTGATAAGGACAATTGGCACCGTTACATCGCGGGGTTCCTAGTCGATCACCAAACTAGATAGCTCGGATATACTTAACTGAGACCGATATCTGGCGGATGAAATTAGAGTCAAACCCCAGGTGTACCAGGGAATCGCCCGCGAGGCACGCGTGCTTGATAAGGTCCCCAGACCTGCGTCGGAGGTAGGCTTCCAAGGAAGCCTGGGTCGAAAACTCGAGTGTGGAACACAGCCCAAGGGCAGTCTCCCCACTAGCAATTCCGCCCGCCAAATAAATATAAATAAATTGACCCGAAGAGAGTTAGACACAAGTCATACCGGAAAATGTGCAAAAAACCATTAAATTAAGAGTGGACGTAGAAAGTAGTGAGAGTAGGCAATAAGAAAAGAATACAGCGCAAAACATACGTCTACTTCCGCTCCTCGCCATACACACACCGCACAGTTAATTGGCCAGTGAGGTCTCCTGATTTAACATTCTTGGATGTTTCCTCTGGAGTTACTTCAAACTGTCAAGAGTCCGAAGAGTACTGGTGTTTAATGTAGAAGACGCACATACGTACGCTACTCTGAGAAGTATCAATGAAGTTGTGCTACTGGTAGTTTAGAAATATCTCGCTGCTTGTACAGTTACATCAAAGGATGTCTTGCGAGCAAACTAGAACATACGTTTTCTAATGCAAATGTGAGGCAATTTTTATTCGTTGGACAGGATCGGAAGATATCAACATATTTCCGCGTGGTTGATGCGAATACAATGCTTTCGTATGAGCATTGTGCACCATGTCTTGCCTGTATTGTCCTTGAATGCATAGGGCTTCAATTTGTGTGTTAATTTTATGTGTTCATGTTAGTTTCTTAGCTTTTTAGTTTTCACCAATCCCAGTGTGAATGGATTTACATTCAATACATTTGTTTTTCTTTTGAATGTTCACATAATGATTTTCGAAATCCAAATGCTTGTTAACTAATGCTATAATACGACACTATGGATGGTAAAGCCATTCAATTTTTTCTCAAAAACGGATCCAAATTTTTTTATTGAAGTTTTCCCTCGTATGTACCAAAGGACAATGAAAAAGTGTCATTTCCGGTAAAGTCTTGGTATTTTCTATAATTGGAATATTTTAACATTTAAAAATTACAAAATTAAAGACACAGATTTGTGCATTACACAAAATCTGTGCTGAAAATATGCTCTTTAAAAAATTTCATTAAAATGAGTATTTTTTGCGTCATTTCTGTTTGAAATTAATTCAATTTTTAAAAATATTCTCAAAACCGCTCGAGTCTAATTTTCGTTGCACTCTGAATTTTCGAAAATTGCAAATGGAGAAATCATGTGAGAAAATATATGCTGTTGTATCACCACTAAATCGGTGGCGCGACCAAGGGAGGAGGGGAGACATCAGGTTCTGGTGACACATATTCAATAATATAGATTTTTTTAATATAACGCCGGGAGAGGTAGCTCAGGGCATCATCATGGCACTGCAGTGCTTATGACCGGGAGGTCCTAGGTCGGTCCGCCTGCCTCGCACAAATGTCATTGCTCTTCTATTGGGTGGGTATTAAAGGTTCAACGAAAAGTAGAGTAAAAATGTAGTTTTTTGCTTGTATATTATAATTCATTTCTGAAGAAAGTTAAGTCTTCCTACTTGAAATAACTAAATAACCGTATTTAAAGAGTTTACCAATTTAAGGAACGTCGTGGTGAACATCAGATATTTTCCCCCATGGATTAAATCTCACGTTTCGGTTGAAATTGGCAAGTCAGTTGCAAAGTAGGTTAAGGAATATTCAGAAATCGCGTGAGAAGTACGAATAACAGTAGCAGAGATTCGGTATAACTAAGGGCTATTAGATCAACTGAAATGATATGAAATGTGGTTGGGGCTTGAGAAATGTTTCCCGTAATCCAAATCGGGTAGAAAAAGTATTGAATACTTTTCGTGTAAGGGACAAGACTAATTCTGCGAGAAAGTGCTGAGCAAAGTGCGACAATTCACACAACAATGAAAAGTGACACATTTGTGTATCTTAGCACCACACACTAGCCATGTTTGAATCGACAGTTGACAGACATTATGTTGTTGAAATATGTCTTTTGTTCAATGACCCTTACCTCAATTTCCCTTAATTCATAGATCAAATGATGAGAAAGGTCCTTGCCTAATTTCAGGCCATTTAAATGTTTTTACCTACCTCATACATGCCAGACACTGAGAACTTTCAATTGGATAAATATATACACAAATAATAAAAGAATGGATAAAAATAAAACCAATGATATGGGTTGATATTAATATGGGATTCGTGCATGCTGACAAAACCCAACTGTGCCCCATCAGGTGATGATAAAATAGGGTAAAACAACAGCTGAATGATACTGCAAGCTCCCCCGACACCGAGAAAATAACAAGTATATTATTATCACAATGACCTATGAAGAGCAAAACTCCTCGAACTAAACTAACATATTTATTAGTTATCCCGGTGTCCACCCGATCAGGTGTTTTGTATATATATAATTGTTCATTTAAGCTGAATTTATCACTTATTTGCATTTGTTTTTGTAGTTATTTACACGTATTTAATTAAGATATTTAATAACATTCGTTACTACAGAAAATTAATAAAAGTATATTTGTGAATATGTCGCAGGTTCTGGGAGATTGTAAAAGTCCCATGAACCCCAGTCTTTGGGTACGCCACTACTTATTACTTATTTGTTTCGTGCGTATTTGAAGACAGTAAAATCTGCCCCACACTAGATCTGCTGACGGGACTTGTTTACTTGGACCAACCTAAAGTAATGAAGTCGGAGGGTCCTGCGCCGGGTTTATATTTCCTCGCGGAGCCTCGTCTGCCCAAACACATGCGGCGGTTTTCGTCGCCTCAATCTTTCTCGTCGGGGCCGACCTCATCGCCAGTACTTTCCGCGGCGCACTCCCTTCCCAGGAGCGGCCTTCCTTCGCCCTCCACGCCGGAACACAAAAACACGCTAGCAGAAAGGACGCGCTTCCGAACGGCGCGGCGGGGGCGGGGGAGTGCAACAGCGGCGGACGCGGCACAAGGACGTGCGGTGACGGCGGCGGTGTTGGTGAAGGATGCAGGAGGACGGGGAGACGGAGACGAAGGCGATGCCGGCGGGAACTGAAACGCTGGTGTAAAGGTGACGACGATGACGTGGCCAACATGGACAGAGGTGGTGAAGGTAACGTAATTATATTATTATACTTGCGTTTTCGTAACGTGGCGGATGACATTAGGTCATTTTTATACCTCCCGCCTTATAGAATAAATCTTTTTAATTAATTCGCGAACGTCCTTCTCAACGGGGCTCATGGCCTCAATCATGTGCTTATCACTGTTATAAAGATTCATTTTAGAAGGCAAGAGGTGTAAAAATGACCTAATGTCATCCGCCACGTTACGAAAACTCAAATATAGTAGGGAGTACGAAGTCGAAATGAAGGAAGTGACGAAAGTGGAGGTGTGGTGGTGGAAAAAGCTGTGGTGGAGGCGCAGGCGGAGGAGGAGTCGAAGTTGGCGATGGAGGAAGCAGTGGCGGAGCCGGATTCAGAGGCGGAGTAAGTGATAGGGCAGGTGGAAATGCAGGCGGAATTGGCCGTGGCGGAAGCGGGAATGGAGGCGCAGACGGATTCGACGATGTGGGCAACGACCGAGGAAGTGGTGGTGGATGCTCTTAGCGGTAGAACAGGCTGTGGTGAGGGCGAAAGCGAAGATGCAGACGAAGTCGGCAGTGGAGACGTAGGCGTATATAGCGGCAATGGTAGCCGTGGTGGAGGCGGTGGTGACTGATGCAAAAGCGGCGGGCGCCACGTCAGAGACGGTGGGTTGTTGAGGAGTCGGGATCGCGGGCGAAAGTGGCGTGTGCGGTGACAATTGGGGTTCTGGAGAGGACGGCGACGAGAGAGGCTACGGTGTCGTGGTCGGCAGAAGAGCCAGGGGCGTGAAAGCAATAGGGAAGATGGCGACAGCCAGGGCGACAGCAATAGGACCGAGGCTCAGGGCGAGGGCGGTGGAGAGAGCAGAGGCGGGAGAGCAGAGCAGTCTGTCGTGGTGGTGGTAGACATCGTGATGATGGCGATCGTGGGGCTCGTGGTGGTGGTCGTGATGACGGTCATGATGGTGGTGGTGGTGGTGATGGTGGTGGTGGTGGTGGTGGTGGTGATGGTGATGGTGGTGGTGGCGGTGGTGGTGGTGATGGTGGTGATGGTCGTGGTGATGGTGGTGATGAAGATAGTGATGGTAGTAGTGATGATAATGATGATGCTAGTGGTGATAGTGATAGTGGAAGGGGTAATGGTGATGGTTGAAGTGATGGTGGTAGGGGTAATGGTAATGGTTGGAGTGATGGTAGGGATAATGGTGATGGTAATGGGGATGGTGGGAATGAGGGTGTTGAGGGTTTGGGTGGAGGGGATCGGGTGATGGAGATCAGGGAGAAGGTGATGGAGGTGGGAAGTAGTGGTGATGGGAGTGGTAGTGATCGAAGGGTGACAGTGGTGGTGGGGAGGGTGGTTATGGTGATTATGATGAAGATGGTGGAATGTTGGGCATGATGGAGGCTCACCACGGGCAAATGCAGAACGCGAGAGGGCGCGGGCTCGCCCTGCCACCCGCCGGTTTGCCGGGAGAGCCTTCGGCTGCCTCGAAGGTGGGGACTCGTTGGAGCCGCAAACCACTTTACGGTCGGAGCCGCCACCGGCCAGAGACGGCCGTGGCCGCGATGCCGGGGGGGGGAGTGAGAGTGGTGGCGGGGGAAGATTCGCCAGTGCATCTCAGGCAACGAAGCACTGCAGGCGGGTGCCTACGGGTCCATCGTCGACGTTGCTCAGTACAAGACACAGGGATAGTGCGAGGCAGGCGGAAAATCTAAAGGTGGCGAAGTAACTTTGATGATGAGGTGCGGGCGACGAAGGGAGCGGGCACAGTCGGTGGGCGAGGACAGTCAGTGAGGTGGGTGGGTGAGGACCGTGAGAGTGGACGGTGGGCGAGGACGGTCAGTGAGGTGGGTGGGTGAGGACCGTGAGAGTGGACGGCGGATGAGGACGGCGGATGAGGACGGCGGATGAGGACGGCGGATGAGGACGGCGGATGAGGACGGCGGATGAGGACGGCGGATGGGGACGGCGGATGAGGACGGCGAATGAGGACGGTGAGTAAGGACGGAGGATGAGGACGGCGGTCAAGGACGGCGAGAGAGGACGGTGGGCGAGGACGGTGAGTGAGGACGGCAGGCGGGGACGGCGGGCGGGGACGGTGGGCGAGCACGGTGGGCGAGGACGGCGGGCGAGGACAGCGGGCGAGGGCGGCGCGCGAGGACGGTAGGGTCGCGGGCGTCGCGGACGCGCGGCAGCCACAGCCGGCGCCGCGGTCTCGTCCGGAGCGCAGGCAGATTTACATAATCCCACGGGCGGCGCAGACAGCCCCTCCAACCCCTGCACCCGTCCGCCGACGCTGCCCTCGCCGCGGCGCCGCGCCCCCGCCGCGCCCCCTCCCGCCCACACCCTGCCCTCGGCGCCGCGCCTACGCTCCTCGCCCGCCCAATATTGATTCTGCGTGTAAGCCGGCAATTTCTATTGTAATGCGACTGTCTGTATGTGCACGACGCGGCCCGCCTCTCCGCCGGGGCACTTTCTTAGGGTAACCGCCCGATAAGACGGTGCGGGCGGGCGCGGGACAGCGGCCCGGGGAAAGGGGGAGACAGTAGCTGGCGTTCGCCCCCGGGGGGGAGGGCGAGCGGGCGTGCGGGCGGGCGGCGTCGACGCGCTGGCTCGACAGCGTCGCCATTATCGCGGGCGCGACGTATTTACGCCTCACAGCCTGCTTCCCAGCCCCGTTCTTCTCCCGCCCTCCGCTCCCGACCCCGCCCCCCTCCGTGCCGCTGCGCCCCGCCCCGTGCCCCGCGCGTCAGAGCACCTCCGCGCGGATCAGTCGGCCGCGGATTCGAAAGGAGACGGGAATCCGTATCTTTTATTTGGCGCAATAAAACGGGGAAACGGCCGCCGTATCAGCTTGATAACCAGAACCGGACGCACGGCCCCGCGTATACGTCGCGAGGAAGGGTAGCCCGGCACCCCCGCACCCCGCGCCTGTACATATATACATATGTAGAGGCGATCTTTTGAAATAGACCATTTCTATGGAGATTTTCGGGAGACAGAAGCGGTCGACTGAGGGCGTGGAAGGCGAGCGCGGAGCGAGGCGGGCGATACCGCCGCGGGCGATGCCGCCCGTCGCCCACCGTCGCCCGCCCGCCCTCCGTCGCGCGTCTCGCCCGGGGCGGCGTCCGCTGTCCCACGCGCGCGCGTCTCCGATCCATCACGCGCCTAATCAAATGAGGCGCGAGAAATATTGGATGTCTTTACACGAACAAACACCGCGATATGTTTCATTTATACGCGCCCATATTTCTTCACACATCGAATGTATTTTTCAGCTTGACAACGAAGCAATAGAGACAGCCCGCCGGCGGCACAATGAGCACTTCCTATGTCTATTACGGCCCCGAGAAATTAATGGTGCTCTTTAGGACGGGGTTCGCGGGGCCCGCCGGGGGGGAGGGAGGGCCGGGGGTGGGGTGGGACGGCGCGGGGACGAAGCGGGCGGGTAATTGGGTGTCGGCGCAACAAAAGGCCCGGAGTGCCGGAGGAGGGGAGCTCGCGGCGGCGGCAAAGGCGGCTATGGTGGACCACAGAGGGATGGTGGCGGTGGCTTTAATGTTATCGTTGGTGGATTTGTTACGTTATTTTGTTGCTGGTGGGTATGTTTGTAATTGTTGCAGATTGATTGATTGGTGATTCCGGACACTACTGTCAACTACTGAGTTCCTTAGTCCCGTAAGTGTAGTGAGATTTTCAATCGGGAGATGGCAGTGATCTTCTCCCACTTGATGGCGAGATTCGGATCCGACCTACTGTCTACTGTGGGGGGGTCCCCTACCAGATATCTCCCATCAGCTGGTCACCGCCCCAGCCGGGACTAATTCTCAGTCCTCGACCGGTCTCCCGGCATGTGTGGTAGTGTAGTGCTTTTTAGTGTGTGTGTGTGTGTGTGTGTGTGTGTGTGTGTGTGTGTGTGTGTGTGAGGATAGGACAAGGAAGAGGAAGGAAAGATAGTGCGCGGTCCGTGACCTGTTTGTGTAGGGTACTGATCCGGCATTCGCCTGGTTTTGATCGAAGAAACCTCGGGAAACTACTGATCACAGCAGCCGTCCGCTAGAATTCTCTTCCAGACAGCGACTGAATTCGACCTAGCTGTAAAGCTAGTCTCGGAAATCCTGCCGCCGTCGGGACTCGAACCTAGGACCTAGATTATGCCTCCGAAGAAGAATACATTCCTATAAGGAAGGGTGGTTTTGTGTGGATTACAGTGACTGTTTACGCTGGCGATGGTGGTTGCAATGGGGTTGGTTGCTGGTATGATGGTGATAGAGCTTGTAGTTTGTAGTGATATTTCTGTCGTTTTTCGTTGGCTGTAATAATGATATTGACTATATAGGTGTTAAACGTTGGAAAACGGCTACCTGAAAGCAATCTCCGGCGGAAATACTTCAGCGACGATGGTGGTCCTGTAAGCTAAACATAACCAGTGGCGACGTGATACTGGCTGAACTAGTGGTTAAAAAATAGTGATTGTACAAAAAGAGGTAGCAGTAACAGCCGTAGTATCCAGGAGGCAGTAACAACGACGAGCCAGCCAATAATCGTGGACGTGATGAAGGTCGCGGCGGCTGGTTGTGCGGGCGGTGATAATGGCAGTCCATCGTCGCCGATGTCGGTACCAGCGGCGGGCAAGTGCGGCCACAGGCAGGCGTTTGGTGGGGGGCGGGGGGAGGCGGCGACCCTCGTTAGCGACCGGTCCTCGCGCCTACCGCTGCCACCGTCTTCGCCGCCACCGCCGCCTTCCGCGCCGCCGCCGCCGCCGCCGCCGCCGCCGCCGTCGGCCGCCCGCCCGACCGGTCCTCGCGCCGGGAATTAAGAAGACATCACGGCAAATTAAGATTCCCGCCGCGTGCGCCTCGTGTTCGACTGCCTGGCCGAGTGGGGCCCGCCTTGCCGCTTGCCGCCTTGCCGCTTGCCTCCTTGCCGCTTGCGTCGCCTGCGCGCGGACGGCCTCTCGCTTTGCCGCCTGAGCTTCAGCGTGGCGGCTGCCGTGGCCCCCTCCTTTCGACCCCCACCCCACCCCCACCCTGGGGCTCTACGGACGCAGTCGTGCGCAGTCCCCGGGTCTCAGCCTGCCCCGGCACGCAGCCTTGCCTTCCGGCTACACAACTATTAAGGAAAGGAAGACCACGCCTGGGAATTGTTTGCGGTTGGGATTCGTGCTGCTCTTTGCGATTGCATTTTTTTTAATTGAAAGTGAATGCCTAACCCTTAATTGAAAGTCTCGGGAACAGATAATTATATGTCACTTTTTAGTGAAATTGAGTTATAAGAAACAATTGTGTATAATATTTCTAGAAATTTATAACAAACATTATTTTTTTTGTTCCTTTTTGTCCTTCCTTCCGTACTTTCTTTTTGGTCTTCTCTCCTCCTGTTTATCTGTCTTTCTTTTGGTCCTTCTTTAATTTATTTATTCATTCTTTCTGTCCTTCATTCTTTCTTTCTTTCTTTGGGTCCTCCATTCATTTTTTTCTTTCTTTCTTTTTTCTTTCCTCTCTTTTTGTCCTTTCTTTCCGTTTACGTCTCCTTAAATTGTATCATTTCATTCTTTTTGTACCTTCTTATTTTTTCCTTTCAATTTCTTTACGTAGGTTATAAGGCCTTTACATAAATGTGTTGTGCATATTGCTAGAGATTTGTGTATCTGGTATTGTTAACTTAAACGATAAGAACGGAAAATCCCTAATATGGGTTACAGGCCCCAACCAGTTTAATCTAACACTAAACAATTGACTTGATTTCCTCTTAACCAAAGCACTAAACCTGGAATCCCCCCTCCCATGAAACATTGCCGGAAAACATGCACTCGGTAGCGACCTCGCACCATGAACTCCCATGCCATGCCTCCTCATGAAACTCAAGCCGTCTCCTCCCAAACACCCGTTCCTCTCACCTTCTGTAATTTCTCCATTCTCAACCCTCAACCCGTATGTAGAATTCTCTTACCTCCTTCTCTGAAACTACTCCCGATTATCCCATTTCCATTACCAATTCCTGTCCACCTGAGGCTACAATTCCCTTACGCTATTACTAAAAGATGTAAATCTAGGACAGACCTGCACATCATTTTGCACTTGGCCTGACCTCGGCTCGCTCCGTGCGCGAGCAACTTCAGTGCAAACCCGGGTCGGGATACGCCCTACATGAGCGGGTCGGGATAAGACTAATTCTAAGAGTGGGGACCAATGAGAATGTTTAATTCGAATTGTAGTGCGAAAATTGACATTTGAGAGAATGCTTGACTATTATATACAGTTCAAGTATCATTACGTTTTATTTTGGGAATGTTTGTTGTCGATGTATGACAATTTAAAGTATGAGCCTGAAACGAAATAGACACATATTCGATTTGGATACCAGTATTATAATTGAATCTACGGAACTGCAAATGAACGTACTTTATTTTCACATTATCAAATTTAACACATGTTAACATGTACAATCAGTTATTTTGTTAGTTTCATCCCAGTTTTCAGCAGAAATATCCTGACTGTTGACTCCTTACACACGGGTTCGCAATTCTATCAGTTTATTCTAACAAGACATGTGCTTTGTTGGTATGTAGGGAAAGATCTTCTTGATGTCATCAATTTTTCCACTTTAAGAGGAATCTTTCCTTCATAGGTTCTTGCAGGATCTGGTAGAGAGGGTCACGCTCTTTGAACAGTCAACAAGAATTTGACATGTCTGCAATTGAGACTGGATTAATGGTACTCATGTTCAATGTACTCCCAACGATGTATCGACCTTCAAGAAGATAGATAATGTTCACAACTCAATTTCTGAGAGAAGATGACTCGTGCTTATTATAAAATCACCGATTCAACAGCTTGTAGGGCTGATATCGTAATTTGCTTTACTAAGATGTGATCGCAAACTGCTAAATACAAAATTGTAGTATTGAATTTTTTGTTATGATAGTAATAAATTCTTTTTTTATTTAACTATATTTAATTAAGACGTTTAAATCAAAGCTAAAAAATTTATTCTTAAAAACTCAGGATTACTCTCTGCTCTAAATTCCGACAAGAGTACATTATATATTTCTAATTTCAAATCAACGAACACTATTCATAATCGTTTACTACATGGTATAAAAAAGATGTAGTTCTCTGCGTTCCATTTAACAAGGCTCACAATAATGTCATGATTGCCCATAACATGTAAGAGGTTTGCTCGTTGGTATGTCTTATCCAGCTTCATAAAGAGAGAAAATGGTGAGAAATATACGTGCTACCAAATAGCGAGAAATATACATGGTTGCCCTTCTTGGAATTTCCTATATTTCATCATTATATCAATCTCGATGTAAAAGACTGCTCTCAATTTCCTCCGTTTTGCTATTATTTGGAGATTATAACATTCCTGGCGAAAACTCAATTATAAAAGTGTAAATTTTTGTTAGTTGAAAGGTAGGTGCTCCTCTCTACGTGCTTTCAGAGGCAAAACTAAGAAGGTAGTGAGGCGTCGCGGCAACGCATTTTAGCCAGTCGGGCCGGAGGAAACTGTTGCACCCGCACGCTTGAGTCGGACGCTGTCGGGGATGGGATGGGGCGGTTGGTTGCTCATCCCAGATTTGCGTGCCTGGCGCCGTGGAGGCGACGCCAGGGAGGCGCACCTGCGCTGAATAGAGGGACGCCAGGGGGGAGGGGCGTCAGAAAGGGCCAGCTATAAAATGACCTATTGAGAATAATTAGTGGCGAGTCTGGAATGATTGTGCAAGACCCTTGGAGAAGGCTGGTCGTCGAGCCTGCGGGACGCCGACAGCGTGGAAGCGCTGAGGGGAGGGTACTTAACGCAGCGTCGTCTGCGCCCACGCGGGATATGTTGAAAGTCGAAAGACTGGGCGATATCTCATATGCTCTCAATCACGCAGTCTTCCAGGCGAAGACCGGTTCGGCGTCAGGCCATGTAATGACTGTGGTTAAGGGACTCAGTGTCCGACAGCATCGCACCACGCGTTGCTCACCTGCGTTAGAGCAGTGGCACTGGGCTGGAGGCCTAGGGACGGTCGCGGGGGTTTTGCGAATAAGGGGAAGGAAAAGGTTGCCGGGGAGTTTTTTCAATGTTAGTAAATTTTAACTTGTTTTTTGTGTAATATATGTAAATATATTTCCTCTGAAACAGTTGTCTGTGTTCATGAATTCCAGTACGTCAGAGGAGCTAATGAGAGAAGGGCGAGGGCGATTCTCCGGCGCCTTAAAACGGTAACATTGCGCTAAGGGAAAAACTCTAACAGAAAACCAAGGGCGGAAGGAGCTCTCCAGGCGTAGAGATGACAGTTCTTCTAGAGGATAAAACCCTACAGAAATCCTGCAGGCCGGAGGCAGCAAGGTTGGCAACCCTAACCGCCGTGCTAACCCTGCGCAGCGCCCTTAACGTGTCCAGGAGACATATTACACTGACTGATAAGCAAAGTTGTAATAAGACGGACCGACATGATGTCTAACTTGGCAAGAAAATATTACAACTCTCAAAGGGAACATGAAATGTTAGATGCCTTAATAACAAAGAAGCTGAACTTCTGGGGGAAATAAAAAGGAAGAAAGAAAACATCATGGAAACAACAGAAACAATAAAGAAATTACGAGGATCGAAAAATGCAGATGACCACTTACTTATATATCACGAATTAGAACAGGCCAAAAGAGTGGCAGCAGGATTTGCCATTATTAAGGACAAATATACAATTATACATTCGTGTCGGAAAGAATCCTTTCTGTCAGTAAAATAAAAGGGGTATTTCTAACTTTTATTGGAGTGTACGCACCAGAAGAAAAAGAGAAACCAGTAAATTTTACGAAGAATTGCAAAAGATTATTGATAAAAGAAATCCGGAATGATTATTTAGTTTGAAGCGGCAACTTCAAATACAGAATTGACCGCAAACCAATAAAGAATGAAATCGGGACAAAAGGTGAACAGACAGATGATGAAAGAGGAGTTGAACTCATATCTTTTGCAACCTTCAATAAGTTAAGAATAACAAACAGTTTCTTCCGAAAGAAAGATATTCACAAATACATGTAGACTGCCAGAGGCATATGAACACATAAGAATGTCAGAGGCATTATATACTACTTCTTAGTAAATCAAAAGTTAGAGCCGTGGGTCACAGATAGAAGTTTTTAAAAGTTTTGACGTTTTACTTACCACATTCTTCTAGTATGCACAGTACGATTACCCAAAAGATGGATGAAAACTATGAAACAAACTAAAACCTATGGAACGGGAAGGTTTTAATGGCAGGGCTTCTAAAACATTTAAAGTGCACTTGCTAAAAGACAAAGGAATCCAAAATCTCAACCAACACAGTTGTTGCAGAAAATAACGAACGAAAATATTGACTAGTTATGAAATAATATTAAATATTGTGTTACAAAAGCTGCATTGGAAGATTTGGGTAGAAGGAAAGAGAGACACGAGAGAAGAGGTTTGTAAATCTGGAACGAAGAAAGTGAAACAATTATAAAAGAAAAGAAAAATGCCTACAAACGATTCTTGCAAAATCTGAATAAGACAAAATAGAATATAATAAGACATGAAATATAGCAAAAAAGATAGTCCGACAAAACCAACAAGAATCCTGGGAAAAGTTAGTCTCCGACTTGGAACATGACATACATGGAAGACAGTGACCAATGTACAAAATTTTAAAATTTTTGAATAGAGAAGAGAAAGAGGGTGCGTACTTCTCAACCAATATAAAAGAGGAAGAATGGAAACTGTCAAAAATAGATGAGCTAGAGGTTGCAATTGCAAAATAAAATGCAGAAAACCTTGCGGACCGAATTAAATAAATTTAGAGCTATTTAAGTATGGTGGTACACTCCCTAAATTTCGGCTCCTGCAATTTTTAAATATGTGCTGGTCAAAACATCATCTACCATTACAGTGGAAGCAAGGATTGGTTAGCCCTATGTATACGAAGGAGACAGAAATAATTACTCTAATTATAGAGGCATTAGCTTATTAAATACTAGCTACAAAATACATGCAAAAATAACTAAGAGTCTAAGCAATTGTCATGCAGAAGAACAGAATGGTGTCATGAATGGCCCTGTATAGATATAGCATTCATTCTTAAACAATGTTTTGAGAAACGCCGATAAATGAACCTAGAAACATACCTTTTAATCACAGACTTACAAAAGTAATTTGAGGAAGTAATAGGGTAATAAGCATATATGGTGAAACCCATATACGTGAATCTTCCGAATACAAAGATAAGACAGTATTTCAAAATAAAACAAGGGGTTAGGCAAGGATGCCCACTAACACCTACTGTGTCATATATTGTAGCGTCGCGTCGCTAAACCCAGCGTGGGCACGCGGCGTGGTGCGCACCGGATGCGTAGACAATGGCAGAAGCTATGACGCACGGGTTTTTTCCGACGGGGTCTGCGGGCGTTAGGGCGGAGGCAATGGAGGCGGCGGGCAGCGTCGCGAGGGTTATTTAAGGGCTGTGAGAACAATAGCTCTTCCTTCTTTGAGACAGCGGCATCGGCAGCGTAGGTCGTCAGTGAGAGGTGCGTGCGTGCACGCTGCGAAGGAGCCGGCAGTTATTCTCGTGACTAGTGAGATATGTAGTCGGTCTCAGGGGGGGCAGGCGGTACTACGCACTGCGAAACATTAGATAGTATGTTGCGGTGTGGTAGCTCTCCTAGCAGTGGGGTCTATTTAGTGAGTTAATTGTATACAGTGCATTGGTTATTTGTGACTACGGTCTAAATTGTGAATAAACCTGCTGTTATTACAACCCACTCTCGTCTGTGTACTGATTACACCCGTATGACGCCACAATATATAGTGACGAATGCAAGTAGCCACGTTCGTCCCACACGCCCACACAAAATGCAAACGACGGCTGTAGACGTGGTGAGTGAGCGCGGGGCCATTCAAAAGGGGCGCGTCTCCAAGACTGTCGCGCGCAATGCCCGCGGTACGGCGCGAGCCAGGGGACGTATTAGCGGTCAGACTGAGAAGAGGGAGATGACGTGCCGCTACCCCTACGAGGAGGGCGGACACATAAAGACGGCAGGCGACCAAACATTTCTTCTTTCTGGTTCTGATCGCCGTTCGAGCAGCAACTTTGACCTATAAATTTAGCGAGAGATTCAGTAGTTTTTGGACGTCAGAAAGACATATAGATAGTCACGAAGTTATTAGAATTTTGCCAGAGGAGAATTTGTCGTCTGTCGAGGACGGGAGCAAGTGATTCGGATTAAAGAGTTAAAAATGATTCAGTGGTCAGCAAAGAAGGGACGGTAATTTGCATGGTGAAGACGCAGTTACGTTTGATTAGAGGCGCTAAGTAGACAGTGATATCTAGTGCGACGCGTACGCCCGAAGTAAGCAAATACGCAATTATTCAATCAGTTGCGATGTGCAAGGGACATTCGTACGCGGGCGTGAGCGAGACGACGGGGCAAGAAAGAAGCAGACGAGGACGTGAGGCGCCGTGAGAGGAAGAAAGAAGCAGATGAGGACGTGAGAGGAAGAGCGAAGGAGACGGGAGTGGCGAAGGCGCCTAGAAATTGCCGGATGAGGACGTGAGGGGAAACGGCACGCGCCGCAACCGAGAGCAGCTGGCAGCAGCAAGGGCCTTCGAAGGGCAGCGCACAACCGCCGGCGTGCGCCGCCGTCACTCCGAGGTCGACTTCGAAGCGCGCAGCGAGCGGGAGCAGCGAAGGTAACGGCGAACAGCGCAAAAGCGCTGAAATGTAGGTCAACGCCCCGCGACAGGAGAGAACTTAGATGGGAGTGATAAATGTGCTAATATGTGCTAATTCATGTGCTAATATTGAAAACCAATCACATTAAAAAATTGAAATTTTGCAGAACCGCTCCTGAAATACAAGTAAACAAATAAGTTTAAGGAAATGTTGGCATTAGTTATAGTTTTTTAAATGTTAATTATTAAATTTGTGTTATGGAAAAAATTTGCGTTTAATAAATTATTATTAAAGATCTAAACAATATTTGAAAAATCCTTACAAACAACTTCTTATCTTTGTTATCTGCACTTATGCATAAAATTTGAAAATTGTACGTCAAATAATTTTTGAGAAAAAATATACATTTATCACAAAAAATGAAAATTGCGGGAAGTTGCTTGCAAACATTGAATAGCAGTTTTCGAAACCTTCATAAATGCTCACAAATGATATGTAAAGTACAAATTAAGCTCATTATTTTAACATTATTCACTAAACAAAGTGTTTGTTTCGCATAATTTTCAAAGAAAAAATATTAATAACTTCACAAAGGATTTACAAATTTATTATTCTAAAACAATTAACATCCGCATTTCCTAGCCTCGTGTTCATCCTCATGCACTAGACGGAGTTTCACGACCAGTACATGTTTCGAGTTCACATTCTACAACATTAAAATTAATAATATCAATATCAGTTCTGTTTAATTTTCGTGCAGAAATGTTAAATATATTTCCTTTCTTCATTTTCTTATGCCAACTAATCGCTCTACCCATGATACCACTGAAACGACTTCGTCACATACTAATTATGAGACAACACGTAAAACTGGGTTCATAAGAAAAGCGGGCTTCAAAAAAACAAAACATGTAAACCTAAGTTTGTAACCCGGGCAATGACCACAGCCTTCTAGAACAGCAGATTTTCATTTGCCTGTCAAACAGCTCCATGTCCACGCCTTGTAACGTGGCTACCTGCCGGAATGGTGTTTAAATTTTTAAAGTCTTACCGCGATCTGATTGGTCCGAAACTCGTGAGAACAGACTAAAAACTATACAGAATAATATGAAAATAAAAATTGAAAATCGATTTTTTGCCTATATTTCGCCTACATTCCCCTTCATTTCAAGCCCCAAATTACGCGAAAACTACTCAAGAACTGACATGCCCTTTTTAAAGAGCTAAATTTTTCGAACAGTCTTTTTCTAAGGCAAAACTTTCTATCTTCAAATTAGTAATTTTGAAATGTTTAAATTTTGCAATTTTCAAAAATACACAGAGTTGGCCGAAAATGGGCTAGCACCATTTTTTACCGTACTTCGATACACACGAAGAGAAAATTTAAAGAAAAACGTTGGTGCCGTTAAAAAGAAAAAAATTGTTTACAAAATAAAAATTGCCTATATTTTGCGCAAAACTACATGAAAACTACTAATTTCCAAGAAAATGAACATTACCTTATTTAAAGATCTGTCATTAACAAACATATTACATTAAGGAAAATATCTACCTAAGAATATATTTGTAGGAAGACGTCCAAAAAATGATACTTTTGCAATTTTCAAAAACATTGAGCTTTCAACGAACATCAGGTTTGTACCATTCTGTTAAGCGTCCTTACAGTATCTGAGGACAAAGTTTAATCAACAAAGTTTGTATCAGATTTGAGAAAATTTTGAAAATATTTTTGAGGCTCCATATAAAGTACAATCAAAACTCAAAATATCCGTTTGAAACACCCAAAGCCTCGAGTTCGTTCAGATTGATCTGGAAATATCAAAATGGAAGAAAATCGGCTGAATGGTTCGGGAACTAGCGTTGACCGCAGGTGGATCGATGTAGACGGACATATATTTTGCCGTGAATCAATTTTGCTCGATCAAGGACTCACAAAATATAAATTCTGGCTCAACCGCGAGTACATAATATATGTATACACAGACACACACACTCACATACATGTACATATTGGCCGAAGCCCCGCCCACGCATCGAGAACTCGAACTCGAGACACTGAGTTGAAACGTTGGTTCAGGTAGTTAGCCAAGTTGAATGCGGAGGGTTGACGACGTCCCCGTATGACGTCGGCATCGGTCAAGCCGAGCGGAACCAACGATGACCAATTATAAATTCGCAAGATAAGATAAGGAACTAAATATTTCCATTGGCTCCCGATGCAAAAATGAGGGAAACAACGGCCAAGATTTTTTCCGCTGAAAGACGGGAGTTCTAGAAAATGTTTTGGAAAAGATTAGTCGAGACCAGTCTGTTAAATTCCGTTGAAGGAGCGGTCGACCAGTTCGGAGCGTTCTATGGTGTACTAAGCGTTGTTTTACAAAATGTTCTTTTCGGCCGTTACGCCGGTTAGTAAAAGAAAATAATCTTTGCGCGAATCCTGGAATCTGACGAGGTGGAAACAAGCCATTGTTTCATGAACTGGAAATACGTGCATGAACTTCGCCGCTTCTAGTGGTCGAACAGAAGAGAATTGTGTTGCAAGTGTATTGAGAGTGCGAGCAAGACAGTACCATTACGAAGAAGAGTGCAACGTGAGCTATCACCAGTTGAACTAGAATCTAACATTGGGGGCCACTTTGAACTAATTCGTACTATAAAACTCACGAGAGCACGATCCACCCCAGCACTCCCCAATATGCATTCGCGCTGTGGGAAGGTAACGACCTTACGCGCTTACCCAAACTTTGATGGTGACGCTACTCTGCGTCAGTAGCAGACGGCGAAACGCTAAGTATTGAGAGTTTTGTTTCAGTGCGTTGAGTGGGAAACGATGAGTGAAAATCTTTCGAAAATTCACGTAAAGAGATTACTGTAAAGCTATAAACTCGGAAGTTTCGTAATAGTTGAACATACCTTCTTTAGATTATCAAAAAAAATCTTAATATATTATTAAGAGAAATAAATTAAAACGCCAGCGGCACTACGACATAGTTACCTTGGGCGTATAACCTGGATCCAATCTGGATTAGAGACCCTAGATACTGAGTAGCGCAACTGTCACCGTTTAATATTCTCCCACAGAATAACCCCGACAGGCAAAATTCAGTAGTTGAGAACAACAATTGGAGGCATGATGGTTTTCGATATTTAAAATTGATTCAGGATAGATTGGTGATTCCCAACGCACACATATTTCACTGTTTGAATTCTTCTGACCACTGGACATAAATGAAATCGGAGGTGCAAAGGAATGCTCTGCTCTCTGTATCTAGTACGTACTACACTGAACCAGAGTGCATTCTATCGAGAGTACTGTTCAGAAAAACGTCTCTGTATTCTGTACTCTAAGAAGAATGCGAAAATAACAAGGAAATCTTAGCGACATATGATATACAGGTTAACGAATCTCTGAATTGGTCTCTAATGCTGACTCTGGACACTATTATTTGTAGTTTTCAAATGCCGCCTGCATTGCCTTTATGTCGCCCACGACGATGGTTCCGATAGTAGGTTTATCGCACTTATATGTGGGAAGAAGTTGTATCTTCTACTCAACAGTTCAAGAACATTTGCGTATGTCACTGGATGTCACGTGATTCAAGCTTACATTTCGGGCTTTCGCACGAAAAGGTAGAGGCAAAGTACTACCACGTATGCCTGATTAGAAGAACTTGTTGTACATTGGTTGGTAGAGACATTACCGATCTTTTGCGATACTTCATGGGCAATATCGTTGCACCTGCAGTATTGTTGACCGGGAGATCTTAGATTTCCGAGTTCACATGGTGGTGGAAGTTCGACACAAGCTAGATAATCGAGTCAAATTAAGCCATTGTATGGAGGAAAATTCTCGCCTAACGCCAGCAGATTTGAATTTGCACAGTAGTTTTCCTTGTGTTTTCTCTGATCAATACCAAGCAAACGCCAGAGCAATAACGTAATATACCGGTCACGCACCGCACCTAATCTCTTTTCCTCATCCTTTCCACCTCGTCTCCCCTTACACACACTCTTACACTTACATGCATTATACTAAAACGTGACGTGAGGGCAATCGGGAGCTTGGAGTTTGTCCCAGCTGGGGTGGAACCCCGCTGAAGAATATATTTTTTTTATTTATTTATTTAGTCGAAAACAGTCAAAAACTGTACGTGACATATGGGGGAGAAAATCATCTGCGCACGCTTTCTTGAGTTTCAGAATCCCTTCCCAACAATTTAACTATTAATAGTTGAAAGATTAATAATAATAATAATAATAATAATAATAATAATAATAATAATAATAATAACAAATTTAAAAAGCGAGAGATTAACATTTCAAAAACTAGATGTTTTCGTTGCCAAATTATAGAAACTTATTTTTAACGGTAAAGAAACGAACAGACTTGATTTTTCTGTATTGTTAACAAAATAGAAACTCACCCTAAGCTCTACTACCACTACAAGTAAAGGAAAGTTCAACAAAACGTGCGCATAGTGAAGCTACATTCACGTCCAGAAGCAAATCAAGGGGCCATCTCAGCATTTGCTCAATGGATCAGGGAAACTGGACAAAAACCTGATCGAGATGGGGGTCATTGACCCGGAAGTACATTATTTGTTACAGGCATATTGAGTCTTTTTTAAAATTATACAATGCAATTATACAATTTTAGAGGGGAAATCTCGCACACCGAAATGTATTTCGGCGTCGGCACTCGTGAAATGAGTGGAACAGAAATCGCGGGTTGAGCAAAATACTTCCAATTTAGTATTTAAATACTTCGCCAAAATTACTTCGAAAATAAGTATTTAAATACATACTCAAAATACATTGGGTTTTGAATAGCTAATTACATACGTATTTAAAATACTTCAAATACTGAAAATACAATAATTGTGTATTATTACTTTTTTATTGCAACAATTTATTGTAATTGTCAATTATAATAAATTACAAATTGACAGCCATACATTTTGCGAACAATGATAAGTCTAAATCAAATAAGCGGAATTTCCTTTCAAAGCGACCAGTTTTTCAAACAAATTAGACAACAAACCCCTATTTGGCGAATGTATGAAATCCGAAAAAGGAATCGGTCGTTCAACTGGCGCGGATGAACGTAACTAGTGTTCCTCGTAACGAGTGTAGTAGGAAATAGGCATTATAGTTGACAATAGGTAGGCACTCAGGAAGTAAAAACTTGAAAATAGGTAGGGAAATGGGCAATTTTGGTTGAATAGTATTAAAATTTATACGTAATACGTGTTACCTAAAAGATGAACACAGATCTCTAAAAAGAAATCGAATTTATTTTTTGTCAAAACATATTGCGAAGTTAGATAATATTTTCTGGCAGTTGTCTCGTGTGGAATTTTATATTTTGTGTATTCTGTTTGTTAAACTTGTTTAATGTTGGATTTTCAACTTTTGAAAATGGAATATGTGCGACATGGCACAAGTCAGTATTGAAATTCTTTTTTGTTTTCATCTTTTGACTGCCCTTGCTGAAGAAGGTTTGAATAGTTTTTCTCACTTTTTTCGCATTTTTTGCATGAATTGCAGTGTTTTTATGTTGTAAGAAATATTTTTTTGCACAATGTACCACCTTTTCACAACACTGACAAAAAATACATTTCCAGTTCACCATGAATCTTCTCCATAAAGCAATGCACTTTTTATAAGTTTCTCTTTTGGCATTATACCAAGCATGCTTAACTGGAACAGTAAATTCACTGATCTGGCATGCACCAAACTTGGAAACCAATACAAATTTATCGAAGAGAATCCAACTATCTTGTGTAATTCTAGCTTCTAAAAGCGACAGATGCTGGGAGCGCAAATTGTGAAAACAGTTGTTCTTGGTAAGGAACAGATAGCTCACTAATCATAACGAAGATCGGAAAGACGATAACAATTTTCTGTTCTCTGGAGCGCCCTGACGGACTTCGGCGAAGTAGATAAGGTAACCCGCACAGTGTCAAATTCTCATACGTCTGTAAGCGGTTTTCCAGCTCCATGCGTTACAGGCAAGAACACGCAGGGCATAGAGCTTCTCGATCGAAGGACTCCCTGGCAGAATTTACACGGTTGTTACTTGTTCGGTAAGAAATTACCCATCTCAAAACAAGATTGTAGAAAACAAAATATATAATGAACAAAATATATTAAAAATGCGTAAAATTAATAAAGGCACTTACAGGCTCTTAACGCTCGATTAGGCAATTATCTCTAAATTATGCATTTATAAACATTATAAAACTTTCGCAAACGCCATTTCCGAGGTGAACATTGATAATAGGGTAAGTTGCCTAAAAATACATTCCATAAAATAAAATAGGCAAAAAGGTTTGTTGTCTGGGCTCTAATTATAAGGAATGAACGCATTATCTGATATCGGATAATTCTCTAAAGTTTTTAATTGTTTAGATTTATAATTTAAAAATGAAGATTATTCAAATTCAACAGGTGCAAGAAGCTTTTATTTTCGTTTCAGTGAGGTTAATTCACTAGCAGAATCAAACTAAAAGATACTCTCTTCGTGGTATTAATCTGTATTTGAAGTATTTCCTTTTTTAAATACATCTATTATAAATATTTAAATACATCTCTAAAGTACATATCCAAAAACTCAAAAATGCAGTTATTCAAATACAAAATGTATTTGTACTGTTTATACTGTTTTTGCCGAATAAATGAAATCAAATCCATCAAATCTAATCAAATGATGTGAAACACGGTTTTCTTCGGGTGGATGGGACCGCGTTCTTCTAGCAGATTGTCAAAATTCTTGAAGTGTGATAAGAGTTAATAGAGCTGTATTGAAAAGTAAAAGAGAGACATCATTTCATTTTCATTCCCTCAATAAACGTCTTCGACATAACGACCCCCGAAACATATAATCGGAATCACACTCTTAATAGATTTCCATTGCTGCAGCATAATCAATCAATATATCACAGTCACCGAGACTTAAGAAATGTCCCTTGTAAAGCCGTCCACCCACTGAGTGTACCGATTTCCCCAATTAGTGTAACGTTCTCGCACCGGCTCTTCGCATCCCTTCCCTTCCGCTCGCCGTCTTCCTTGCGTGACGACTTCATCGTGTCTCGAACGCCGACCCCATTCATCGTTCCACCTGGGCGCTCCAGTCCGCTGCCTCCCCTCCTCCTCGACCTGCCGCACCCCCACCCCTCGTCCCAGGGCAGGTCGACCGCCGACCCTTCACGCTTGAGTTTGCGCGGGACACAGCGCCCTCTCTTGGTCGAGCGAGCGGGAGGTTGCACGCGCGGAAATCTCACTGAATGGCACGCCGGACACGCACGACTCCGCCGCCGCCTCCACCGCCGCCGCCTCCGCCGCCGCCTCCGTCGTCGCCTCCGCCGCCACGCCTCCGCCGCCACGCCTCCGCGCCTCCGCCACCGCCACCGCCTCGGCCGCCTCCTCCGTCGCAGCCACCGCCGGCGCCTCCGCCACCGCCTCCGCCGCCACCGCATCTACCTCCGCCGATGCAGTTTCCGCCGCCGATACCGCCTCCGCGGCCTGCAAGTCGCAGCCTCCGTGCTGACGCCTCCGCTCCGCCGCCTTCGCCGCCGCCGTCGCCGCCTCCGACACCGCCTCCGACACCGCCTCCGACACCGCCTCCGACACCGCCTCCGACACCGCCTCCGACACCGCCTCCGACACCGCCTCCGACACCGCCTCCGACACCGCCTCCGACACCGCCTCCGACACCGCCTCCGACACCGCCTCCGACACCGCCTCCGACACCGCCTCCGACACCGCCTCCGACACCGCCTCCGACACCGCCTCCGACACCGCCTCCGACACCGCCTCCGACACCGCCTCCGACACCGCCTCCGACACCGCCTCCGACACCGCCTCCGACACCGCCTCCGACACCGCCTCCGACACCGCCTCCGACACCGCCTCCGACACCGCCTCCGACACCGCCTCCGACACCGCCTCCGACACCGCCTCCGACATCGCCTCCGACATCGCCTCCGACATCGCCTCCGACACACCTGCTCCGTCGCCGCCACCGCCGTTGCCATCGCTGTCGCTGCTGCCGCCGCCTCCGCCGCCTCCGCCGCCTCCGCCGTATCCACCTTTGTTCCGCTTTTTCCCGGAGCCTAGGCGCTCAGGAACGCTCGGAGACACGTCGACCCCCCCCCCCACCTGATCCTCAGTTACTCGCAGAGCCAACTTCCGACATCCACGAGAGGAACAAGTTGTGTAAAGGGGATCGACATTAACGCATCAAAGCGTTTCAGATCGCGATCATCAAACCGTTTCAAATCAAAACGACGATGTTTATCGGTCTTGGACAAATTTTAAATTTCCATTATGAGAGCATATTGTAAGAATGAAGATGTGTAATAATTAGGGGGCGGATATAGATGACGTAAAACTTCGCCATAAATGATCAATAAAATTATTTTAAAATGTTTTTAAAATGCTCTAAAAGCAAAGAATAATGACAAAATGTTGTCATAATCAGTTCAGATTATTAAACTACTTTTGAGGCTGCAAAATAGACTGTTTTGGGGAGAGAAATAGACGACGTTTCGGATTGACAATAAGATTCCTGCCGCCTTTTCTTACCTTGCCACAGGAGAAAATTCTGAAAAACAATTATTTGGTTACTATTAGTTTACCTCACCGTAAAAAAAAAAATATTGAGTACTGAAGAAGTTGTCAGTAATACCTTTGTATGGGGGAAAATGAGTCGTTTTTTCTCGAAATGCGTGCATAATAATGTTATTATGCGGAGATCGCGTGCCAACGCGTCTTCACGGAGACTGCATTACTCTGCTTGGCCCGGTTATCAATCGTCAAAAATCTAATTTTCCTATATCTAATTTTCTAATATTATGTCAATTACTTGGCCTTTTTACTGACGAGGCGATCCTTTGAGAAACCGTACGGCTGAAGATTTTCAAACAATTGACGTTCGTGGCGTCTTATTTGGAAATGTATCTGATTGTCAGAAATGGTTAATATTACGAAACTATCTCTGGTAGCTTGCCAGTAGCTGGCGCAATCTTGCAAGCGTGTTTGCAAGCAGTTCAAATGTTCAATCCTGTTTCAGTCCTTCCAAAGAATATCATACGAAAGGCGTGTTGCCTTTCTCCCCGGAAGTCCGCCCGCCCGTATATTTACAGAAAAAAATATTATAAGCCCAATGCGGGACGTTTAGAATGTATGCCCTTGCTGTTAATTAGCGCCAAGGAATTGTTATAAATGCTTGAATTGAAAGTCCAGCGCCAAATTTGAATTACTTTTGGCCACCCTTGTGCCAAAAACTACACTGATTTTTGTGGAATTATGTTTTATCAATTTTATTGGGTTTTAATGTTAATAAATTAATTTCTAATAAATTTGACTTTATATATCAGGGCAAAATATTACATTTTGTTCACGCTCAAATACACTCATTTCCAACAAATCATTTTAGTCTTAGAAATTAAGATCGATTTCACACTCTTTTAACACTGAAAAATTATAATTCAATATTAAAAATATGTTACTCTAATTTTCCAAAAAGTCTGTTGTTAAAAGGAATATCATGTCTGGTGCAATCGCTTCAAGTGGCCCAATAATAACGTTCATTATTAACAATCCGACTGTCGACATCTGTAGTTTCGTCAATCGAAACAAAAATTGGCTTGTAAACTTTTGGTTCGAACCATTACAATTACACTGAAATGGATGAAATCAGAAAAAAATATATAGATATGTAGGGAAAAGGTAAATATTTACTTATTAGTCTAAATCAACCAAAATTGACGAAAAAAGTAATGTAAAAATTATCATTTCCTTATGTCATAACATGAAATTAATATCTATGCTACCGGGAGCGGTAGCTCATTGCATCAACTCATGTCACCGCAGTGCCTCTGACCGGGAGGTCCTAGGTTCGAGTCCGGACGGCGCGATCGATCTTTCCTTCCTCTTCCTTATCTTATCTTCTCCCCTTACTCACACATTTACACTAACATGCACTACATTACCACATATTCCGGGAGACCGGTCTGGAGCTTAGAGATTGTTCCGGCTGGGGCGGTGCCCCGCTGGTGGGAGAGTCCTGGTTAGGGGGAAACCCCACTAGTCGACGGTAGGTCGGCGCCGGATCTCGCCATCCAGCGGGGGAAGATCACCGTCATCTCCCGAGAAAAATCATGCACTTCACAAACGGGACTAATGACCAGAGCAGTTGACGCGCCCGGAAACACGAAAAAATCAATCAATCAACAAAAAGTCTGAGCTGGAGCGGTGCGCCGGGGGGGGGAAGATATCTCTAAGTAGAATCACCGTATGCTGACCCCCAGCGCCACATCTCTCCATCGAGTGGAAAAGGAATCACTGCCACCTCGCGGAAACAAAACAACTTGTGATCAGTTCATGCACAGTTGGCGTACCTGGAAACATCAATCGATCATTACGATCACCCCGTCCCGGGAGTAAGTTAGCGTCTGAATTCAAGAATTACACACGACGCGCTGTCAATATCGTATAATATGCATTGTTAGAACACGCAATAATATAAACATGTATAATTTGTATGCATTACGCATATAATCACTTCACACGCATCCCGTCGCAATGAGCTTGGTACAATTTAATTGTAATCATAATGTGTACGTTCATGCTTCGCACTTGGAACCCTCGCTCAGCTCTACTCGAGCGCACGTCGGAACCGCCGGTATTCAACATCTGCCCGAGGCGCTTCTCAGAAATCGCAGCGTTAAAAGCGGCATATAGATTCCTGGAAATCCGCCCACGGATCAGTAGACGTTGAACCGCAGCGTTTTCCGAGAGTTATTACACAACCCAGCCTATTTTAATAACTTAACTAAATAAAACGTATTGCCATTCCCAAAATTCAAATCCTTGCATTGTTATGGAATCTATCTTAATTAAGAGTATTTTAATTCCAAATCTGTTAGTATCATGTAACACTCGCTGCCGTTGGCTGAGCGTGTCCCCACGCGGGGCTGTACCGTCGCTTCAAAATGAGCGATGCTAATGAATTGAGTTGCTAATCAGCACTCATTCGAGTTGAACGCTGTGTTGCAACGCTTTGCCTATTCAGTGTAATTTCTGTTAATTACCAACATTCATCGCTATTTGCAACTGCTTTTTGAACATTCATTCCAATCAGACAACGTTAATGCTCTGAATCTTACGTCAGTTAATATGTGGCACTTCTGGTTTTGTTCTCAATACATGGCGCGGTGCGGAGTGTTTTGTACTTTAGTACAATTATGTTAATTACAGACAGTGATTACTACGCATCAAGTGCGAATTTGTATCAGTGCAACGTGGTGTACGCGAACTATTGCATAATGACTGATAACTAATTCATTCACGTATTTTACGTACAAATAGCGAATCATGTGCCACGCCATAATCGAACATAACTTTATTCTGCTAGCTATGCAAGTCATTATATTGCATTGCGCCAACATAACTGTCTTCATGTCCAGTGTTCTGTATTTGCGGGCATAAACTGCTAATTGTGACATCTTGTTAAGTGCAGCGTCAGAATCATATTATCAGACATGTCACGTAGTGCCGGTGTGATTCTGGTCCTGGCACCTGTTCCGCGCGTGGCTGGCGCACGCGCAGAATTGACCTCACAAGAACCCAGACATCGTGGCTTCCAACGATGTGTGACGTTACTGTCGCCCGGTAGGGACCTCTGCAGCATGTCAAGAAGTCTATATGCGAAAACCAATATTGTCCATCCTGTTGTATGTTATAAGTCTTATTTTCAGGGTAAGTGAACTGTTTTTATTCTATGTGCTCATCTCATGTATTTATATTAATACAAGTGAACTGTGGCTAATCTACCGTCAAAGGTCAAACTCACTGACTTCTGTTTTAATATAATTTATGACTATTCACGATGTCTATAACCAAGCAAAGCATTTTATGTAATTTTCCTTTAAGTTTTAATTATATGTAATTTTGCAATTATTCAAATCTATGTCTATTGATTTCCTAATAATGGCAACAAATCTCATGAATGTAACCAATTGCAGTACAAGACACGCACGCTCGCCTCACAAGCGTCACAGGTCCTTCGAATTAACAAAATGGTGTTAGAGGCGGCTGTGTTTAAAGGTCATTCACCTTCAGTCCACAGCTAAATATAGAGCTCCTCTTAACATACATAGTATAGGGCAGTTCCACAACGTCACTGTTAGTAGTGTTTGTGGCTTGAAAATGAAAACAATAAACGATATATTACAGTTTGACCAAAGTCATATTGTGATGGCACGGAAACTTTGTATCAAAGTATCTAATACGACTCCCTTTATTGCATGCTCACGAGGTGCTCTTGCCAGCCATGGGGAATTGTGAGCAGAAGTGCACGCACGGTTCAAAAGCACGATGTACCGATGGGGAAACAACGACACGTCATTCAGTCATGTGTCCCCTAGGACGATTTTCTGCCACAACCACGGAAACTGTGGCACATTGATCAGCACGACAGGACGGTCACAATTCGAGAAATCACTGCTGAGGAAGGTGCTGCGAGAGTGATTTTAATATATTGGTGCATCGATATAAATCCCCGAAATAAAACAAGTAAGGGAATACTGATAAAAAAAAGAATATTTCTAAAATATGAAACTCATGATCAACAATTTGGCTAACATTAAAGCCTCAAAGCCTAGTTCTTAATTCCTTCGGTAAATTCCCGGACAGCCGTTTACATAGTTTTAAATGAGCTCCTACACTTCACGTGTCGAACGTCGCCGTCGAAACCTCGCCCTAGCACTCGCCCTAGCACTCGCCCTAGCACTCGCCCTAGCACTCGCCCTAGCACTCGCCCTAGCACTCGCCCTAGCACTCGCCCTCACCCACTCTCACGCCCCGCTCAAGACGTACTCTTTCTCGGTCACGCTCCGGCCCCTTCCGGGACCCCTCCTACCCGTCGGCATATAAACAAACTGCACGTGTATTCGACGCCGGACTTGCCTGATTGGCTAGTGGGCAAGGATCGCAAAACAGCGCGAAATTCGTATGTTCTCTTTCTCCAGAGTTCTGCAGAGCCACAGGGAGCGCCAGTGCACGTGGACTCGACTACTGTGTTCGTAGACGAAGCGATCGACTCAGCGTTTTCGGGCATTTTCCTGACATCAGCTGTGATATTAGTCTTTTCCATTGTGGGAATATTGGTCTTTTCCAACGTGTTTTGTCAGTAAGTACTTAAATATATTTTGATTGTTTTTTATTAATAAATGCGAACTAGGCAACTAAATTATATTTCTTTCCAAGCGAATTCCCGTTATGAGGTTGTAAAGGAGTCCTTTCACGTTCAGAAAAGGGTATTCCATCGTAGTGCATACAGAAAAGTAGTAGGAGAAGAAAATAGAAGACTTTCTAAAAATGCTGGCTATCAAACTACATTGTCAGTAAAAATAAAACTTAAGAAGAAAAGAAGACACAAGAAAAGATCTTTTATTAAGGTACGTAGGGTTTTCAATTTGTTTACGTTGTTTTTAAATTTGTTTACAAACGTCTTGATATGGCTTCAAAACAAAACTTTGCCACATATAGTATTAATGAAGACTATTTCGAGTTACAATAGTTCTTCTAAAACTGATATCCTCGATCCTCCAAGGAACCATGAATGGTTTAATTCATTAAAACTTTGGGCTACTTGTGATTGTTGTCATTGTGTACCTCGTCCCGTTGAGGAATTGAATTTAGTTTTTCTGAAACTTGGTTTGGTACTTCAGGCACACAGCATTCTCCGAAACAAACCGCGTGTGCGTACAGGTTTAGGCCCACTGTCTTCGTAGAAATTTTTCTCACGTAATGACGCGCAATCAGAAGTTTAGGATTGTAAACATCGGTCGTATCAATTAACTCTTGGAGCTAATGAAAGAATGAAAACAGTGAGTTCGAGGGTCAATTTATATATCCCCACACACCATTAGTTCTTTCTTTTCAGTTTAGTGCAAGAAAGTTTATAAAAAATTATCTTTCTTCTGCTTAACAAACTAAACCCCTTAAGAAATATAAAATTGACGTATACAAATAAAATTATCTTTCAAAAATCCTACTTTAGCAATTGTGGAATATATATAAATAATTAAGTTGTAAATCATACGTAAATCCCGAAAATTTAGTAGGAATGAATAAATATGGAAAAATTGTAGTGTTACATTTTTATATCTATTAATTAAACAATTTATAATTAAATATTTACATTTTAATAATACACCTACGGCTTTTTAATATTAACTGGTGGTATAATCAAAAATTTGAGAATGATATTAAAATTACTGTAATTTATAATCTATAATACTAATAATTACTCTAATACTTGTAATTTTAATGTTTAATATTAAACAGAAGCCTAAATCAATATAATTTTATTTCATACTCTGAGACATAAGGAATTGTCACTTGTCGTAATGCCATGCACAATTGCTAATGGATAAGAATTAGGGTTCCATTTAATGAAAAAAAAAACAGTAGGAAAGTTTGAAAATATATTAGTTTAATAATAATAATAATAATATATTAAATTTAATTGAAATATGTTCCATTTAGAAAATTTACATTATTTGGACTTAATAATCAGTATATCCGAAAAGGTTGACATATTCACTTGTGAACATTATACACTTTTTGGCTTAAATTATGTATAAGAGCAGATTTTAATGATTTCAAACATGAAAACCATTACAAAAGAGGTCTTCAATAAATGTGATCAAATTCATTTAGATGCTTTATGTTACAATGGGTTGTTGGCAAAAGCTATTGAGAAATTTGAAAACCAACTACCTTTGGTATTACAACCTATTTATCTTTCTGAAATAAATCAAATTACCTTCAAAAAGATTATAATATACCATAATAAAATAAAAATGTTTACAAAATATTAAGTTCAGTAGATACATGAATAAAAATTTCAATTTGTAATCTGAATATTTTTTTATTATTTAATTTAAACTACATTAATTTAATTTAATTTTGTTCAAAATTGGAAATAATATTGAGAAAACTTTCAGTTTCCATCAACCCCTTCATCCTCCTTTGTTTTTGCCATAATTTCCTACTCTAAAACTAAATATTTTTAATGCCGCATTACAAATATTGTAACATGAACAGAAGGAAATCCTTGATTCATCTACCTGACAATGAACAAATATATATGGATAAATAGGAGTAAAATAAAATAAAAAATACGGATAACAGAAGAACGAAATTTTAAAAAATATATGCATAAAGAGTAATAAAATGAAAAGTATATGTGCAGTTTACAAAATGATAAAACAGCACTTAAACCGAACCTACAACACTTCCGTAGGAAGAGAATACAAACGAATTTCGTGGGCTTTCGGGCTCCGCGCCCGCTTGCCAATCACGGAAGCCAGGTGTCGATTTTTTTATTGATTTTTTCGTGTTTCCGGGCGCGTAAATTGCTTTTGTCATTAGTCCCGTTAGTGTAGTGCATATTTTTTCTCGGGAGATGGCGGTGAACTTCCCCCCCCCCCTGGTTGGCGAGATCCGGCGCCGACCTACCGTCCGCTAGTGGGGTTTCCCCCTAACCAGGACTCTCCCACTAGCGGGGCACCGCTCCAGACAGGACAAGCTCTAAGCTCCCGACCGGTCTCCTGGAATATTGGGTATTGTAGTGCATGTTAGTGTAAGTGTGTCTGTAAGGGGAGAGGATAGGACAAGGAAGAGGAAGGACAGATCGTGCGCGGTCCGTGGCTCGTTTGTTAGGGTACTGCTCCGGCATTTGCCTGGTGTTGATCGGAGAAACCACGGAAAACTACCGATCATAGCAGCCGGCTGCTAGAATTCTCCTCCAGGCAGCGACTGTATTCGACCTAGCTGAAAATCTAGTGTCGAAAATCCTGCCGCCATCAGTTGTTTTGTTTATAATGCTTATTGCGAGTGGCGAGGAAAAAACAAGGGCAAACAAACTGGTGTTATCTCATGCAATTAGCCGCAGAAAGAGATTCTCCCATCCACAAGAATACGTTTTGATTTAGATTTGGCGGTTTGGGATAGAACTTTATTAATGAGAGCGTAGGTTTCCGCGGTCGGAGTCAGTACTACTCGCACAACGTTTCTTGAACGATGGATTGAATTAATGCAGGAGGAGTGGGGGTATTAGTTACAAAGTCGGCCACTAGAGTATTTTCAGTAATGTCAAACTCTGGACAGGACACGAACCTAGGACCTCCCGCCCGGTGTCGAATACATGTGCAGTTTGCTTATGTGCTCCCAGTCGCGCCTCTCCCCGACTCGCTCCACCATGCTCCGCCCAGCTCCGCCGTTCGGCTTCCATCCCGATCGACAGGGCTCCACCTGCTGCGACCTTGTTCCCTTCCACCCCACTTCGGCCCCTCCCACGCCCGTATTCCGGAATGTCTCAAGGGACACGGACGCTCCGCTGGAAACTCTTGTGCGAATGCTGTTCCGCCTCGACATGTTTTTCGTCGACTCGGACACAAACGCCCCAGTTCCGGAAACACCTCGAGAGGCATGCCTGGCGATCGATGTCCGCGTTCTTGAAATAGATAAGATTTCAAAATTCCTCTTACGAGATATGCATATGTATCCGCCCACCTAGTTTCCAGGCCAACAATTAGTTTATTTAAAAGTATTTCACTATTAAATACGTAATACTATTTACACTGTGAAACAAGTTTCACTCGTCTACTAACTTATGACCTGTGAAGATCCATGCAAACACACACACACCACTTCCCATCACCTTTCCCGCATTCCCCATCACTACCACTTCCGCCACCGGACGAGCGGAGCGGGGCGTGGCCAGCGAGCGGGGCGTGACCGCTGAGGGGGTAAGTGGGGCGGGGCGAGCGAGTGGTGGGCGTAGGGCAGGCGTGGGGCGCTTCCAGGCCACTGAGCCCTGTGTTGCCGCTCGGCCTCTGCCAGTTCCGCAGGGCACCCGCCGCGGAGTCCTCTCAATGGACAAGCCGCACGCCGGACACGCTGAACCAACCATGTGAGCGTGTGCGTGTGCGTAAATGTGTAGTGTGCGTGAGAGGGTCAGAGAGAGAGAAGAGAGAGAGAGGGAAGGAACGAGTGTGCGAGATAAAGAGGAAATATTGAGGAGAAAAGAAAAGCAGAATAAAAGATTGGGAAAGAAAAGGAAGAAAGAAACTGTAAAACAGGGAAGCAAGAAAGAAAACAAGACTAAGGGAAAAAAGTTTTAAAGTGAGTATGTATGTGTGTATGCGTATGTGGGTGACGGACACAGAGCGAGAACGAGAGAGAGAGAGAGAGAGAGAGAGAGAGAAGGGTGGAAGAAAACGAGAACGGAAAAAATAGGGAGAGGGGAAGAAAAAGCCACAACAAAACAAGAGGAGAACAAAAATATATGAGAGAAAAAGAGAGCAACAAATAAGACGAAAGCAGAGAGGTCATAGCAATCCTGCCTCTCTTCGAATTCTTCAGATCTCGATTTTGATGAACATGGGGCGTATCCCTCGCCTCTGATATCCTTCAGAAAAACGCATAGCAAACGTTGCTCAGAGCTTAACACGTGCTCGGTCAGTGCCCAACATATTAATCTTTTCTGAACGTTTGCGAATATCGCGAAAAGCGTATTTGTTGAATTCACATAAGATAATTGCGATCGGAATAAATGAATGAATAAATAAATAAATGAATGAATAAATAAATTAATGAATAAATAAATGAATAAATAAACAATAAATAAACACTAACAAACAAAAAACGAACATAAATGAACAAATAATCAAATAAATATTTCTAATTAATTTTTTAATTCATGTTTCTAAAACTTATACTAATTGGCATCTGAGTAACCACCACAAAACATTAACGTACACATTGGTGCCCAGAACTGAGAATGGTAACATTTCAACTGACTGACATTAGAAATAAATGCGCCACATAAAGCAGGTACCAAATGCAGATGCTAACCCCAAACCATAGATACAAACTTTACTAGAGATCCCAGATTTCTTAACAGTTGCGTCCATTTTGACGCAACGCGTCTCAAAGACCCTTACGGGTCGTTGAGCGCTTTGCGCTGTGGAGTAATCCTCCGTTACTTTGCGCGCGCTTTTTGAAGTAATTCTCCATTATCACTGTCAGGTCGCGTCACGTCGCAGTCAGTTGTCAAGAGGACCGCCAGGTACCATCTCCGCGTACGCGCCTCCTACTACGCGCTCCTGCGTCACTACCCAGCGGCCAGAATTGGGAAGGAGTAAGGATAGGGGCAGGGTTTAGGACACTTCACAAGGGTTGGACTAGCCCTTGTAAAGCAGCCAAACTCGTTTTGTTGGAACAAATTTCACATGAGATTCGACGGGAATCGAACCCGGATCTCAGTGGTGAAAGGCTTGCGACTTTGCAATGAGCCACGAGTTCAGCGTTGTTCAGTGTTCAGTTCAGTGTTGTTTTGAGATTGCCGCTGAATCACTGAAATCACAACAAAATATATACAGGCTTATAGTGATTGACAAAGTATTATGATTAAAATGGAATAGCTGTGACTTTCAATTGTCCGGATCTAAGCACACACAAACATACATGCCCGAGGCGGGATTCGAACCCGCAACCCATCGAGCCCAGGCAACTACAACCTTAACAATCTCGGCTTTGTAGGTTGGCACTACTGCATTTTTACACCGCAGCCTCCAGCTTTTACTTCGTAACTCCACAATCACTCGTAAGCCCATAGCGGCCGAGAATTTACTCCTGCCGCTCATGGCACAGGAGCCCGTAGCAGCGCCTGAACCTTATTACAAGTAGGGAGGTTGGCGGCCAGTTGCGATCCATAAGCCCATTACGGAACCTTCTCAACCTGGCACGCAGGCAGTCACATTCATCCCTCAACATTCGTACACCTTTCGGAGAGGGAGAGGGAAGGGATTCGGCATTAACGGTGATACACGGTGCACGGATAAGCTCCACCATACCATAACTCTGAACATCCATGCCCAAGGTGGGATTCGAAGCCACAACCCCCGCAGCTTTCGGCTGCCTCTACAAGGCCGCTTTCTATCGGATTACTTTGCGCATTTTAATTTCTAATATTCGCAGTTTAATTTAATACAAGATGAATTTTGTATTAGTAACAGCAGAGTTACTTAGTCCTGAGAAATGATAATTCATTTTAGATACGTCATGATTTTCTAAGAATACATGAGCATACATGAGCAGAAGTTTAACAAATATGTCGCTATTCGTGTACTAAATTCTACTAATGGTGCTAAAACAGCACGTAGTTTCTCGCAAAATTACGCGAAAAGTTTTCAAATTTTCGAAAAATTGTACGTGACCTTATTTCAAAGTCTATCTTCAAGGAACATATTTCATTGAGAGAAAAAAATATCCTTTATATTTTAGTTGTAGAAAGATTGAATGTAAAAACATGTTCCAAAGAACTAGGGTTTACGTTAAATCGCTCTCACACGCAATATAAATTGCACTACTTTCTCTCTGTTTTCATTTCAATGACCATGATAAAAATAAATACGTGAAGTTCAGAAAGAAAAAATGAAGGATTAATTCTTTTAGTTGGCAACGCAACTGCAGCCTCAGGCACGATAAAGTATTTTTTTACAAAAGACAATGCAGACAACAAAGTGAGAATTAGCTGTTGAATAAAAGAGATTGTTTTGATGCAGTGAGAGGCGATATAAGAGGATTAAACACCGGCCTCAAAAGTAGGAGTATGCTTTTCGAGATAAATGGATTACAAATGGGTTCGTAGAAGCGGATGGTGTCAGTTATGATTGCGAACTTTATAGTGAAATGTGTTCGTGCTCACAAAAAGGTATAATTCATTCAAAGCAAATGCTGTCTCTTCCCTGAATTGAGGTAAACATAAAGAGATTATAAATTCAAGGAGAAATGTTTTATTTCAGTTCATATACACATGGCCTCTCCGCATTGAAGCAATACAAATGAACATCGTTATGAAGAATATGAGTCGACAGTTTGTACTAAATTTAGAACATGGCGCTCCTTGTAGGAAACTGCATAAATAAATACTGCAAATAAAGCTTCTGTCATTAAAAACTATACAGGCCTGGAGAAGTAAAAATGTTGCTGAATAAAACCGAGATGGTTTTCTTGAAACTAGAATGCACATTACTCAAGAACAAAAAAAATAGATACTCTCATGTAACATTACAATAAATTGAATATATTAACAAAAAGGCTTCACGAAAAATACGGTTACTTAATATAGTGCCATTCCACGTTAAGTGGTCTAATTTGAAGGAAGTGCTCCGCGCAACCAACTTTGATTTTGATAAAATTTTGTATTCCTAGTCTCACTTGTGTCAAAGAATCTCTTGTGAACTTTTGACTTCAGATGTAAAATTTTTAAAAAAATTATAGTGGTTTGTTTGACCCCAAGCAACGTCATTGTATAATAAGACTAAGATTTTCGCCACTTCGGAACGTATTTCCTTCTCAGTTATTGTTGAACAAATTAAAGTACTTGTATATTTTCCACTCTATTCAACGAAACTAATATCAATTTTACCTTCATTAACATACTGTTGGTATTTTCCAGTGAAGTCTCAGAAGAAAATTATAGTTCAAAAAAATTACAGATTTTTTCAGTGAATAGCTGCTTTAATATTGAGTACAAAAAGTGAAAGTTTGTTCATAACATATCAAGATTACTTTCTTTGGGATGTCGAATCTCGAACTCTTGGTTCATACTATTTCTTCCTAAATTAAGTTTAAAACGGATTATTTCGACAAAAAGCCCAAAAATATTGTATTTCAAGCCAGTTTTCTAGAGAGGCATTTTTATGAAATGATTTCAAACATGTTTCAATAGAAAGAAAACATTTTGATTCTACAATAGAGAATGTATTGACCAGCACTGGCATACAATGCCATAAGCAAAATAAGAAGAGTTGACAACAGCTCAGTTTTATATTTTACTAAACAAATTCCATCATTTTGTTATCCAAAAATTGATGGTAATAAAGCAGCAGTACCAGAGAAAATCACCAGTATGTACTAGTTGACTCAAATTTGATAAGCAACTTCAGAATTTAAAATGAAGCAGGCGTCTCGAAAGGTAATTTATTTCAACTTTTTTTTTCAAATTTGATACTTTTTTAGATGTTTCCGTTTTTGTTTTCCTTCCTTTAGTTTCCGAGTTTATAGCAACCTGCGATGGATTAGGAATGTTATTGAAGTTACCGTTGCACAAATTTGAAACAATTCATGCATTCCCGTATCCCTGTTCATTAATTTTATTAGCCAGACATTTCTTGAGTTTTAGTGAAATATCTCGTTGATATGCTTCCAGCATGGCATAACATAACATGTATATTAAGAAAACAATGCAATTAAATGTGACCTGCGAAGGTCTGTTTGGGAATCACGAGAAAGAGTCAACAAAAAAGAGAACAAAATAGTGTATTTTCAACCCACATTTACAGAAAAGTACTTTCACAGAATGATTTAAAACATGTCTAATTAGCAATAACACGTTTTGAAATTCCTAGAAAAGTAGACTTCAGGCCAATTCGGTTAGATAATGAGATTATATAAACTATGTTATGTAAATGAGAATCAACATAGACCAATGCAAAATATCAGCTTCAAATGCAAACTGCTCAAAACGATTGAATTTTGTACGTTGAAAATAACCGGCCGCTATTGCCATGTCAATAATTTTAAACAAATCATGCAGTAAACAAGTGATAACGTTTAAAAATAGTTGTTTATAAAGAGCCTTCTTGTTAGGGAATTTCTTGACTTACAATTTGAAAACTAAATTTTAACATGTTAAGAAAGTATTTAAAAAATGTAGGGCTAGCTATCTAGCAGTCTCCTGTAACAAAATTGTTAATACTTATTCCCACAGAATGGTGAAGCACTGCATCATTGATTTGCATACATATTGCCAATACGCGTCTCAGTGATTTCTTACTCATATTCAGTTTTAAATGAATATTCGCTAATCTTTGAATACCACTCAACTTTCAAATGAGAGAAATTCCACGTAAATCACAACTTGAAAAGAATCATTAGTGGGTGTTATGTCTTACGAAAGCTTAGGAATCTTACTAACATAAATCAAATGCATCCATAATCGAATCTCGTTTTAAAACATTGAGTAAGTGCGTCCAAAAATAGTCTTGTCACGCGTTGCATGAAAACGTCCGTATACCAAGATGTGAGTCAGGCTATTTGTTAGATTTTTCAATGAATATTTTCTTCAGGACACGTTTTATATAGATACATATTTTTAATAATAGGTTGAAAAAAATTGTTGGCGTAATGACACACATTTTGTTTTCGTGTTCATGTGCCCCAAAACATTAAATCGCGGACTGTGAAGTAAAGGTGAACTTCGTGTATGAGAAGAGGCAATAAATATTTAGAGTTTATAAAGCACCATATTTCAAAAAGAATTACACTAAAAGCAGCAGTTTAGTATTGTTAAATCAATGAAAGTGCCTCCAATAAATTATTTGAAACATAGCTGCTCTGAAGATGACAATACAAATGGAGATATTTAAGAAATGACCAAGAAGATGTATTTCGTCTCTAAGTTAATAATCAGATTTTTGGTCACTCCCACATTTAATACATAGAAGGTATAGTCATAATTATAGTTATCTAGCAAAATAGATAACTATAATTACAACATGCATTGCAGGAAACATCAGACACCATGAACAGATCACTAAAACATAACCCCATGTAATAGATACGTCATGTCACAATGCGTGTCAATTATGTATCATGTCACATTTATGAAATAAAATCGATAGTTGAAAATTTAAAAGTCAAGTAAAATCTTAAATGCTTACAATTAGGAAAAAAACAGAGCATGAAAGCCGAACATGATATTAATACATTAGTTAACATATGTGAGGTATAATTATAATATACAAAATAGGCCTGTAATCATATATTACTAGGTTAGCGTAGCGCCTCTGACGGGTACATTTATGTTAATCTTTTATTTGTGCAATGCAAGTTAACTATAAAAAACATTTTAAATCAATACAGTTGACAAGATCGTCTCTCCTCGGGCAAAGAGATACGTGAAAATGAACTAAACGAAGTTCTTAAAAAATAGTATGTTTATATACAAAATTAGGGTTAATTATATTCAAACTTATAAATCATGTCACGTTATGTGGAAAAAAGAGAGCAATTGAGTAATTCACCTTCGTAGTTGGCTTGAACCCTTCCTCAATCGTTTATTACTTTCTCGCCTTATGAGTACTTCGTAACACGAGAAAGATATGCTATCGTGGGCCAGAAAACAGCGAATTTTCGCCAGAAAAAAACTCCTATTGCCGGGCTCTGGTAACGAAAAACTGGATGAATCCTGTCGCTAAATTTGGAATAAATCATTTAACACGTGGTATAGCCATAAACCATGGTTGGTTCTTGTTACCGAAAAATCGAATGACGGCCAAACGTCTATCCGTCTGTTCGTCTGTGGTCAACGCTAGCGCCTGAAGCGTTCAGCCGACTAACTTCAAAATTAATATTCCCCAATCGATGTGAATGAACTCGAGGATTTTCAAACGGATATTTTGATTTTTTAAGCGTATTTCACATGAAACCTCAAAAATATTTTCAAAATTTTGTAGGTAGGCAGGGTAGACTGAAAGAATTTTAACTATGAGGGAGGGACGATTGGACTGAACCACGAAGATTAGCTGATAACATAGAGGATTCACATATTATTAATACACGAGTGTAGCGTCGTGTCGCTAAAACCTGCGTGGGCACGCGGCGTGGTGCGCACCGGATGCGTAGACAATGGCAGAAGCTATGACGCACGGGTTTTTTCCGACGGGGTGTGCGGGCGTTAGGGCGGAGGCAATGGAGGGGGCGGGCAGCGTCGCGAGGGCTATTTAAGAGCTGTGAGAACAATAGTTCTTCCTTCTTTGAGACAGCAGCATCGGCAGCGTAGGTCGTCATTAAGAGGTGCGTGCGTACACGCTGCGAAGGAGCCGGCAGTTATTGTCATGACTAGTGAGACACATAGTCGGTCTCACGGCAGGCGGTACTACGCACGGCAAAACATTAGGTAGTATGTTGCGGTGTGGTAGCCGTTGTAAATATCTCTCCTAGCAGTGGGGTCTATTTAGTTAGTTAATTAAATACAGTGCATTGGTTATTTGTGACTACGGTCTAAATTGTGAATAAACCTGCTGTTATTACAACCCACTCTCGTCTGTGTACTGATTACATCCGTATGACGCCACACGAGTATGAAAAATATTACATGAGCGAGAAAAGAGCGAGTGTTCTAAACTTTGTTCGCGTGTAGTTATATCCATTACATCGAGTTCCTTACAGTACCTTATCAGAAATATTGCATTTCTCTCCATAATACGTTTCAAAACAAATATCTTGAGATATTTATGCACGCGCCGTGGTTCGTAACCAACAATAATTTGTATAAAGACTTTTAGAAACATCTCAACTATGGCAGAGACTATCACAGAGGGAAGTAAGAGGCATCAGACGAGACTGAGCTACCATCCAAACCAACAATCAGTGAACATGTGAGTCAACAGTGAACATGTGTATAGACTAAATCGTGAATACATTATAGATTTACCCTTTAGATTCACTTAATAGTAACTTATGACTTGGAACAATTAGTAAATGGTATACAAGTGAACAGATTGTAAATTAGCAGTATTGAAAAAAAATTAAAATATACATCTCAAGTTTTTAACTGTTTTTTGACGTTAAATAAGCAAGAAATAACTAATGGATAACTAATAATAAAATGTAAACCTTAAAGACCATTTTACACAGAACAGTTTTCGCGCAGATTGGTCGTACAGAAAACGTGCAGTCCAAACTGCATGATTTCTTCATGATAACTTCAGAGAATGTAATTTTTCATGCACAAAGCTTACAGTTGGACTCAAGCGCCTCTAGCGGTAGAATCGTTCTTCATTTCTTTATACGACGCGACGGTAATCGGCCATTTCGATTGTGCAGTTAGGTGCGTCTAGGTGCGATTGTATGCAGTGATACTGTGTGTACCGGCGTGGCGGTTTCGAGTTTTCGAGAAAATCTTGGGCATCCTCTCGCCTCGGCATCCAAGACTTCAGACATTCGGAGCGTTTTCTCCGTATGTCCATTAAAACCATCGCAGCCACAAATATGCTTGTGGCATCAATGATGACCTTTCTAGTTTTCTTCCTTATTATTTTTCTTCTTCACCGTTTAATAATACTTAATAAAGATCACAGAACCAGAACACACGCACCAAAACGGCCACTGAAAGTACTCGGACGGCGGAATTCAATTGTTTCCCGGTAGATCCCGTAGCGGTGTCTTGTGGCGATTCGTACAGAATTCATCTAGAAAACGCACAGACCGTGTAAACGCGACTTAAGGCTTTTATACATCTAGTTTCGCATCTTGAAGTTTCTGTACAGAAACTGTATGACAATCTGTACCGCGTAAAACGGCATTTACGTCGAACTATTTCATGAAGAAATAAAAGAAGTCACTGAGAAAAGACTGTGTCTCCCGACTTTTGCCACACACAACGAGACTGATGAAGACGGCAAAGCCGTCGAAAGCCGGATCTCTAAATAAATATATTAAGTTGAGAGAGATGACTTTTTTATTTCTCCATGTCATTACGTCAGCAATACAGCATCAGAATTCCCACGAACAGTTACTTGCCAAAACTCGGATACAGGAGTCAGCCAATGCCACCCAGCTCTCAGCCAAGTAGATATTTCAGGTCACATTGTTTAAGCACAAGCACAAAAAGACTACAAACGAACAATGCACGTAAGTTTGGATTCAGTTTATTAAAGAAATGGGAAAGTTCACCATTTGTTCTTATTTTGTGTCAGTTTAATATCCGATACAGTCGCCATCAAGGGCTTTAGTATTCTGATTTTCGGAAACAGGGAACGGCATGTATAGTTTACTGTCACCTCCCTGCCTGTCGCCTCGGCACTACAAATATACACGATCAAAATATTTAATAAAAAGAGTTAATTAAACATCTCAATACTTGCTTTGTAAACTTGTCTGTGGACATTGACGTACATATCGATCAGGTTTTGCGTCCAGTTTCTTTCCTCCGCTGAGCAAATGCTGAGGTAGTCACTTATTATATTTTAATGTATTTAATGCAGCTTCATCAACTGCGCAAGTTTTCCCTCTTATTGCTTCACTAGCTGAACGGTGCGAATACATCGCACTGAAGAAAGAGCTGAAGAAAAGTTACGACAGAAAATATATCCATGAATATACACGTGTTTTATATTTACCACGACCTTTACACATATATACCCTTTCCCTCAGATAAAGTGGCCAGTAAAATTCTATCTTCCACACCGCGCCGACAAACTTAGACACCCCTCGGCCTGGGGAGGTCAGGGGGAGAGACGCGTTGACCAATCGCTAGCAGGTAGAACCACAGTTGTCTGTGATTGGTGCAACATCCCAAGTGGTGAAAAGAACGTTGCCTCCGGGGGAGGGGGCTAGTTTGTTTACGTACGAAGCGGAAATAAGTCATATTTCCCTATCGATGGAGAGACTTTGCCTGCACGTTCGCCACGACGAAAACATTTCTCAGCGGGGGTTTCCGTCGAGAATTATTGTCAATTGACCCGAAAATATTTAGCATTTTAGCAACAATTGATCTAACGTTTAGCAATCGATTTGTAACTCCAGTCGAAGTGCAATTTTCAGATGCTCATTTCAGGCACAATTTGCGGACCCTTCCCGGTCGTTCTAACGCATATTTCGAACTTGTTTATAAAATTATAAATTGTTGCAAAATAGTTAATTCACAATTTTCGGCATTAGGGCATCGGGAGACCCTCCCTCTTTAGATTTGCAAAAGTTGGAAATTGTTTATAAATTTTCAATTGTTGCAAATTTTTTTATTGTCTCATCTGAGTGGCGTTTAAACGCGATACAAAATTCCGGAATTCGATCGGTGTTATCATACTTCGTTCTCGAGATATATGTAATTGTTTATAAGAAATTAACATCTTAGAATGACCCCATTTGTTTTCAATTAACACAAGCATACTGAAAAAAAAACAGTTCTCCAATGTTACGCTTTTGCTTGCTACGCTTAAAAACACTTAGCTTATAAACAAATTCTGTGGCCAATTTAATTACGCTAAATCCATCTTTTTATGGCGAGTATGAATGTAACTTTTATTTTGTTTTATATTCTCTTTTAAACGCTGCAATTTGCAAGTCGATATTGTAACCGCTTGTCGCCGGTCACATTTATAACCAACGGAAAATGGAAGCAATAATACCCGACATTAAGCCCTACACGTAGTTTCTACAGTGGCGAAGAGATGGCGTAAGTCAGAGAAGGATTTCTGAACGCACTCAGACCGTAGCCAATCAGGAAATTTTCGTGGAAATACGGACGTGGCGTGAACTTGCGTCAAAAGAGCTCGCTCTCTTTCTGGTTCGAGACGTCGAGGAGAATGGTTGCCTACGAGTACGCCACATAGTCGACGAGGGACACGCGAAGATTGCGGAACACAAAAGCTTTAATAAAAGGTAATTGACTGAGCACTTTTCATGGATTTATGTACTGTGAATATCGTGAGAACACATGGAATTAGTAAATGAATATTAAACAAGAATGCCATGAATGAAAGAACGACGGCGGTAATAGATCGAAATGAATCTGTAAAACCACGTTGCTGCATTCTTGTTGCTAGAAAAGAGGACTATTGTAACATAGGACATGTTTCTTCTTTGTTACAGCTTTCATATTTTTCATATATTTCATACTTTATATATATTCTTTATTCTTATTTTTGGGAATTTCACTTTGGAAATCCTATGATGGAATTTTGAGAGTTATGAGAAAGACGGATTATCCAACAACTAGTTTGACTTTTGCCATCGAAGTCATATGCAATTCGAAGTCATAACTTGGAGTTTCGGACTCGCATTCTGATGCGACCATCGCCTCTGCGAAAGCTGTGGTGAATTTTCGCCGAACGACTGGGAGACGGTGTTCGGAATACTTCAGTTTCGGTGCGACAGGCAACGCAGGGACCTTGCAGAAGAACGACGACCTTGAGGCGCGAGGGTCGCGCGACGGGCCAGCTACACAGCGCGGGACCAACTTGAGGAATTCGCCGGTTGTGAGTCACAGAAAGAACACTCATTAGATTTCAGTCTGGAAAAAACTTATGAGATAGGATTATCATTATACTAGCCGAAACGTTGTAATGTGAGCTTCCCTCAAAAACAGACGTTGATCGGGCAAGTTTCTTAGAACATTAGTCTTGCTAGCCAGTGGTTTTATTTCTTTTCGACAGTCGTAACAAGAATCAGATTAAAGTAATTCTTTATGTTTATGATAGAAGTTGTTTTGTACAGAATTATGTATTTAGAGTCATATTTTAATGATTCAAATCATTTAAGAGACGTTATGAAACAAAATTTTGTGTTGAAAGGCTATGTAGAAACCGAAGGTCAAATGTGACTATTGAGTGTAACGTAATTAGTGATTTAAAAGGTAGTAGTGAATTTCGAGTATTGTGTGTATGTATTTTTCTTTTACAGGATGAATATTTGTACTACGATTTGTGTGTCTCATGTGTGATATTCTTTGTGAAGTGTAAATATGTATCCATTGCTTGTTTTCTTGTAAACAGGGATCTGAGTTATTATTACTTTAGTGAAAAACTGCAGTTTAGGTAGGGAATTAGCTACCATGATTTTACGAAAAATGAGAACATAGGAGGATCTGTGAATTTCATTTGTACAGTGATTTTCATTCAATAGAATATATGTTATTTGTCATTTAAAACTGAAAAATTGTGTTGGCTTGTTAATTGATCAGTAGTTTAACAAAGACGAACCCACTACCAATAGGGAAGTTTATCCGTAAATTGAGATATTCCCAGGGATGCGTGACGGTGTAATCACACGTCGCGAAGTAGGCAAATGACAGATCTACTTTAGTAATCGGTGAGGCTCGATGGTACGGTTACAATATATTTATCAAATAAAGAGGAAACTGATTATATAAAAATTATTTTTGAATGTGCATTACGTCGAAATGAGTGTTTCTGCTTTTCTATCAAAGGGATGTTGAGCAACCGAATAGCTGTATTATTAATTTTTTTCAAAGGCTACTTTTAAAACCGTGAGTTAGAAACTATATATTTCTCTTATTTACCCATTACCATTAAAAAATATACGGAAACATACTGTTAGCTGTTTGCTGTAAACTGTATTGAATTGGATAAATAGAATATCAAAGTTTTCAAATAAAGAAATATTTATTTTGTGTATTGAAAGATCACATGAGTAGAATCACACATCACAATATTTACATAAGTATAGAAATTTCTAAATGAACGTGTATAAACTTTAAGTTAATATTTTCAATTCAATTTATCATTCAGTCAGTCAGGATCATCTTTCTAAAACTGTTAATTTGATGATTTCACTGTATAATATTCAAATCAGAGCTAAAAGCATCATGTGCTAAATCTACGCATTGTTAATACATATTTTTAAACAACATTAATATATTTAATATATATTTAAAGGTTTTTAGACTGGCGAAACTTTCAATGATATTTCATGAATTTCTAAATCCTTGAAAATAAAAAACTTGTAAAATTAAGTTATTTTAGCGTGTAAAAATATAACAAACTCACGTACTTGGTAAAACGAGTTGATACTACTAAAAGAAAGCAAAACAGATGTTATAACAATTCAAAGAGATTTAGCGTTTGTTTACAGTTTAGTAAATATCAATGCTCTAGCATTTCCCAGTGAAAATACATAGAACGAACTTGGTGGTCAAGTGATATGACCTTCCCAACACAGACTACATTTCCGTATCGGCAGAGTTAGAAGGTGTTTTGTTGGCCGCTACTCTCCGTTCTACGAATCTATCAAAACCTTGAATTTTGCACGACCATCTGTACAGGGAGAACGTAGCGGTTTATTAAACGGAAACGGGCCATTCGAGGTATCTAATGTGCAATCATTGAAAACGTTTAACCATTATAAATTATCCCTAAGAAAAATATCAAATAAACAATGTTAAAGGTCACCAGCTTAACATTGCCTTTACTATTTGAATGTTTTCAACATCCCCAAAACCTACAGAAAACCCATGTTTTTACAGGTTATTATAAAACCAATTCAATAAATATAAGCATTTATTCACGTTATTATTTTTAAAACATTCAAATATCTACGATGTTATTTGATTCATGTCTTCACCGAAGATCTGAGATTAAAAAACTGATAAGCAGAGAAAATTAAAGTAATTTTGAGTGATTGATGAAGTTGAATGATCAAATGAAAAACAATGTTTCTTGCTTCATATAATGCTATCGTGTTTAACAGACATGTAATTACATGTGATACCTATATTTAAACATCCAAACTAATGAAAATTTTCAAAATTAAAATCATCAATAAAACGTTGATTTATCAGCAAGGATTATATTATTAAATACTTTTTTGAGATCCATGTGCTCCTGTGTGAATAACGTAGTAAACGTGATTCGTATGATCCAGTTTCTCAGAATAATACAAAACCTGCCAGACACATACACTAAACATAATAGTTGTCAAATAGTTATTTACGACATGAGTATCGTAAGATATCTTATTACAATACGAAATTGGAGAATTATCAAACAAGACTCTTTAGCCGATATTGTTAACCAAATGAATATTGTAATATAATGTTACCATTTGAATATCATAGAAAGTAAGACGCAATTTGTCAAAATTCATGTGAACTATAATTTTTGTTTACATTTGACTCCTTATCCTGCGAAAGATATGTGACAGTACTTATGTTAACAGTTCTACTGCCATGGGTTTAATTAATTAGTTTGCAGTACGCAAATTATTATTTTTGGTTTTAAAGAAGCATGAATATACAGAGTATCGGGGAAGGAAACGTCGAAACTTTGAAAAAAAAAGCTGTTCAGACAATTTTAATCATACTTTGTCTAATAAACTACATAGATATTCTGAATGGCTGAGCTGCAATAAACACGCAAATGTTGGTTTGAAAATATGGTTTCTACGCAAAAATTTGCATTCTAGAATCATATAAACAGACCAGAAACATGCATTTCGACGTAATGCACATTCAAAAATAATTTTTATATAATCAGTTTCCTCTTTATTTGATAAATATATCGACTTGCAAATTGCAGCATTTAAAAGAGAATATAAAAACGAAATAAAAGTTATATTCATACTCGCCATAAAAAGATGGATTTAGCGTAATTAAATTGCCACAGAATTTGTTTATAAGCTAAGTGTTTTTTAAGCGTAGCAAGCAAAAGCGCAACATTGGAGAACGGTTTTTTTCAGTATGCTTGTGTTAAGTGAAAACAAATGGGGTCATTCTAAGATGTTAATTTCTTATAAACAATTACATATATCTCGAGAACGAAATATGATAACACCGATCGAATTCCGGAATTTTGTATCGCGTTTAAACGCCACTCAGATGAGACAATAAAAAAATTTGCAACAATTGAAAATTTATAAACAATTTCCAACTTTTGTAAATCTAAAGGGGGAGGGTCTCCCGATGCCCCAAAGCCAAAAATTGTGAATTAACTATTTTGCAACAATTTATAATTTTATAAACAAATTCGAAATATGCGTTAGAACGACCGGGAAGGGTCCGCAAATTGTGCCTGAAATAAGCATATGAAAATTGCACTTCGACTGGAGTTACAAATCGATTGCTAAACGTTAGATCAATTGTTGCTATAATGCAAAATATTTACGAGTCAATTGACAATAATTCTCGACGGAAACCCCCGCCGAGAAATATGTTTTCGTCGTGGCGAACGTGCAGGCAAAATCTCTCCATCGGTAGGGAAATATGACTTATTTCCGCCTCGTACGTAAACAAACTAGCCCCTTCCCCCTGAGGTAACGTCCTTTCCACCACTTGGGATGTTGCACCAATCACAGACAACTGTGGTTCTACCTGCTAGCGATTGGTCAACGCGACCCTCCCTCTGTCCTCCCCCAGGCCGAGGGGTGTCCAAGTTTGTCGGCGCGGTGTGGAAGATAGAATTTTGCCGGCCACTTTATCTGAGGGAAAGGGTACATGAATATTGTTTTGGCTTATAACAGCAAATCCTGCTATTAACTTTACCTTAACGTATTGACTGAATCTTTTAACGTCATCGCGAACATTTTTATATAAAGGGACATGTGTCAGACATTAAAGTAATGTCATTTATTGATTATAGCTTATGCTAAGAAAAAGTGGAGAAAGGTTTGTCCTGCATTAGGTAACAGACGGAAGGTTGTAAGACAAAAGTAAATAAGGGAGAGCATACAATTATTTATATACCGTATAATTAAAGAATGTGCAATTCCAATGTGTAAAAGAAAGAAAGAAATGAAATAAAAACTTACAATAGCATACTTGAACTACGCAAACTTACGATTGATAGACACAAAGAATAGATTTAGGTTTCACATCACACGATATTTTCTATGCAAGACAAACTGCTCTTCCGATTCTCACGAACTTGCCATGTTGCGCCTGACGCCATCTTCCCGTTTACATTCTAGCCTCGCATTTCAAACAACGCAAATTTCGTATCTTTTATTGATAGACGCGGTTGGGGACATGGATTGTGGAAGGGTAGAATATCATCGGTGTACCATGTCACACTATATCATGTAAAAAAGTGTCATGTTCGGCAAAATTAAATCTTGCTAGTAAATGCCGTCTAAACAGATCTCGCTGTCTATCATCCAAGAGAGTTCGAACATTTTTCACTGAGACCGATATCGGGCGGACAAAATTGAAGTCACATCCACGCGTTACAAGGGAGAGAAACATGTCATCGACGACCGGCGCCGGTACGAAAGATCGTTAGAACAGTGACAGGGGCATTCTTCAAATGAATCTTGGGTAGAAATTAGGGTAAGAATTGTGGTCAATGGCTGTTTCTTCTCAACCATCTACAAAAACTATATATATATATATATATATATATATATATATATATATATATATATATATATATATATATATATATATATATATAAGAAAACGGATCTTAAATGACAATTTTCAAGTACGTTGAGTGAATAAAAGCATTTTTGCCTATGATTCCCATTTTGTATAGGCGAATATATCATTGGACAAGTCATTCGAAATGCCCTTAATGAGAACACCGGTTTTATCGAGCCCGCGACTTGAAGAGTCCAGCAGAAAGCTGCGGTCCGGGCGTGTCGGGGCCGCCTCCAAACGGCCTGATAATCTGATAACTCGCTGAGCGGCGCCCGCCCGCAGCATAACAGCGCACAATTACACCCAAATAACCGGCGAAGAGCACCGCGGCTGGCTCCGGGCCGCGGCCAGGCCGGCGTGTCCCGGCTCGCGCAGCACGCCGCTGGCACTCGCGGGCCGCGAGCGGCGGGTGCGGAACGGGTGGGGGCGGGGTGGGGGCGGGGGTTGATGCGGGGGGCGGGGACGAGACCGCAGCGGCGCGACCGGCCCGGCGGCCGCGACACGCCGTTGGCAGCGGCCAGCAACCGTCCCCGTACCCCGCCATCCCCGCCATCACCGCCACCCCCGCCCCGTCCCACCCCGCCCCGCCCCGTTCGGCAATGCACCGCCCACTCGCTCGCGCGCCACACCAACAGGCAATAAGCGAGTACGGGCACTCGCCCGGCCCGGCGTGGTGGAGCGCCGTTTTTGCGGAGGTTCCTTGCAGCTCCTCCCCCTCCCCCGCTTCCTCGCCCCCGCCGCAAGCGAATGTAGTGGCCTCTGTGTTCATGTGTGCCCTCGGGGTACAGGGTCGCTCGAGATGGGGCGGTAATTTGTGTGGGAAGAGCGACGCTGCCTGGACGGTGGTCGTAGACAGGACGTGGCACACTTACGGAAATGATGCTGGTATCCGGGGAGCCTATGGACGAGTTTGCTTCGACGAATGGATATGGGACGCCTCGGGATAGAGCTCGCGAAATTCGGAGGATCTTTCACTTTTACACAGAACTGTACATTTTCTCGGTACTATATGAAATGTAAATATTAAGAATATTTATTATTTTAAGGAAAACCTCACCCGAGTAGAGTTTCAGTAGTTTTTCTTTTTTTTCTTTCACAATGTAATGTTTCATAGAAGTGTGAGTTTACGGTCATAAAATACCGGTTGTTTATTTTTATAATTCGACGTAGAATAACGATGTAATATTATTTTATACTACCTCAATATTCAGATTTTTCAATTGCGTTAAATACGAAACCGTCTTTAAAATCTCACCGTGTGTCCACCAAAACATAGTTTATTGAAAGCGATAAGTAATAAATAATTCAAAATGAAGTCTTGCAACAGACTCATAACAATGATTCGAAATATTTGCATAACTTCCTTGGACTTTGAAAGCAAGAGTGGATTTGCACAGAGGTAAAACAATTTACATAGAAATCTATTGAAACATTCACGAAAAACAAAATGAATATTTCATTCGAGTTAGTGAACACTCAACAATGAGTTTCAACCATTATTCAATAGTTCGATACTACATTTCCATATTTTGAAATATCACGGTGGATCGAAGAAAATGAAGAACCGCTTGGAAACTACTTCGCATGTCAATATTATAGCAAGTTATTTTTCGTTTGTTCACATTAAAACAGTGTTAATAATTATCATGGTAGTTTCCTCTCTTTTCACAATATTCATTAAATCGAAACGTAATATTAAAAGTTTGTCGTTAGAAAATGTTGCGCAACAACTCCAGATTCAATTAACTCCAAATAACAAAATGCGCCGGTTGAATTCAACTGAAGTAATATAATTACGCAATACCCCCAGGAGTCTTTTACAACATTCATTTCTAACAAAACATGGACGAGCTTTAACGTTTTTTTTTTTTTTGTACACTGATTGACACATTGCAGTAACCAGAACCCAACTTAATGCGGATGAATGTCAGTTTTTCTGCTGTGCTGGCATACCTGGATATGAATATAAATACCATTTTGTAAATTACATGACGTTTTTGTTTATTTAATTCAGTGGAGAATTATTTCATGTGTAAATATATGCCAGTTGATATTTTGTAAAAGCCTATGAACAATTTTCTTTTATTCTGAGTTTTAATGGATGTTTTTGTAGGTGTCAGGTGTATTTCTGAAAAACGAAGGAAGGACAAACGGAAATTAAACTTGGGGAACACTTCTGAAATTAAAACGTTTGTACTGAAGAAAAACTTTTTACTGCAGAGTGCACTTCCGATCAATTTTCAAACATTGTAGAGCAAAATTAAACATATTTAGCGAATTAATGAACTGTTCGAACGAAATATTCATTTTCATTATCGCACAAAATATTTATTTCTAAACATATATTCGTTGGTTGGTTGGTTGGCGATTCCGGGCGCGTCAAGAGCTTAGGTCATGAGTCCCGTAAGGTTAGTGAATGCTTTTTCATCGGAAGATGGCTGTGATCTTTCCCCGCTGCTTGGCGAGATCCGGCGCCGACCTACCGTCGACTAGCAGGGTTTCCCCCTAACCAGGACTCTCCCAACAGCGGGACACCGCCCCAGCCGGGACAACCTCTAAGCTCCCGACCGGTCTCCCGGAATATGTGGTAGTATAGTGCGTGTTAGTGTAAGTGAGTGTGTAAGGGGAGATGATGGGACAAGCAAAGGGAAGGACAGATCGCGCGCGGTCCGTGGCCCGTTTTATGGCCTTTTGGTAGGGTACTACTCCGGCGTTCGCCTAGTGCTGATCGGAGAAACCACGGAAAATTACCGATTAGAGCAGCCGGCCGCTAGAATTCTCCTCCGACAGCAACTGAATTCAATCTCGCTGAAAAGATAGTGCAGAAAATCCTCCCGCCGTCAGGACTCGAACCTAGGACCTCCCGGTCAGAGGCGCTTCAGTGACATCAGTTGATGCACTGAGCTACCGCTCCCGGTCATAGGATCATAATTAAAGGCATTCTGACTAATAGTTCTTATTCTCTTCACGCAGATTCCATCGGAAACGAAGACCGGGTGGGCCCTTTTAGCCCACGTCACAGTCCAACACTTCACAACAAATGATCCTTTCACATCCGCCCGCGGAATGTATGGACACACCTCCGCCTTTTTGAAGCCCGCCGCGCCGTGCTGCGCTGGGGTGCCTGTGGCATAGACCTGCCCTGACCGCACACGAACCAGCGTGCACCCACCACGCTCGGCCGCCCCAGCCGCCCCCGCCGCCCGCGGCGCCACGCCCACCGCGCCACACGCATCGCCCTCCAGAGCCCGGCCAGACAACCAGCCGAGTTTAGCTCGGTACCAGCATACCCGCTGTCTCTGCAGTGACACCGAGCTGGAGGTCGCAGGTTCCCGATGCTGGTCGAGTCCCGATGCTGACGGATTTTCGATACTAGCTAAAGAGCTAGCTCGAATTCAGCCGCTGTCAGGAGGAGACTTCTAGCGGCCGGCTGCACTGATCAGTTGTTTTCCGTGTTTTTTTCGATCAACACCAGGTGAATCCGGAACAGTACCTAACAAACGGGCCACAGACCGCGCGCGATCTTACCTTCCTCTTCCTCCTATCATCACCCCATACTTACGCACGCACTTACACGCACATGTACCAGCTACTACACAAGTCGGGAGACCAGTCGGTACCTTAGAGCTTATTTCCGCTGAATCGTTGACTCTCAGAGAGAGATACTTGGAGATGGAATTCCTCCGCCAACCGACGGACAGGGCGGCGCAAAATCTTATTATTCAGCGGGAGAGGAACACCACCATCTCCATCCATAAAAGCAATCACTATTCTAATGGGACTAACGATGATAGCAGTTGCTGTACCCAGAAACAATCAATTCATTAATGGGCCAGCCGATGCACAACGGGGCGCGGCTCTCGCTGCAACATGGAAGACGTATGTTAAACTCTTCAGTCTCTTGAGCGATAAGTTATGACAATTTCTGCAAAATCACAGTGGATGCGCAGTCTCTAAGTTGGCGAACATTTCCATGAAACCAATGTATAAATATATAAGTAGCTATGTTATATCTATGTAGCTATATAGGTACAATTCAAGACAAGTACACTTCAAACTTTCTATTTAAAATATATTACTACATGTATTATTTTAAGAGCCCGTGTATATCGAGAATTTAGTTGCAAGCGCGTTGAAAGTGCTAAGAGGGAACCGTTTCGTATTTGTGATTGTGATTTTCCCGTTTACCTTGGAAGTGCATTGTCGTGCTTGGTATTACACTATAAAAGGACTGGTATTAATATTCTTACATGTTTTTCGACCTGATATGCATCAATTCATATAATATGATCTTTGGTGACGATACCGGAACAAAGTAAATCATTCGAAAATTATCACTAATTTCTACCTACACTTCTTCAACTGACACTTCTTACGCAATATCGGCTGGCGCTCTTCTCATTTGGCTGGTTGAAGAATACATTTTGAAGGGCGATGAGATCTCTGGCGATGTTCAACTGTTAGTGAATGATTATTTTTTCAAAGACTGCCTTGAACCGAGGAAATTTGCATATTTTGACAGCAATACTAGTGACACTTGCATAGGTACACATCTATAGCTCAATTTTAACAATTCGTATCTCAAATATGGCAACTTTTCAGAAAAGAGAGAAAACGTTATAGTTCGATTACAAGATACTAAAATGGAAGCAATTTTCACCATTTTAATAAATTTCCAGTTAATTCTTGGGACACATGTTAAAATTCGGTAGATCTTATCTTTTGGGTAGCATTATCACAAAAAGGCCGAATTTAGAGGTACGTATTGGTAAAATTTAGCCATTGATATTTCAAGATATATTCTCCATTCCAGCACAAATGACACCAAAAAACGGGTTAAATCACATATATGTTTCGTTTCCTAATTTGTACATCTTGTAATTGCTTTTAAAATTTCAAAAAGTTAATTAAAACCAAAACAAAAGATAACAATATAACATCCTTTCAGATCTTTACCTACATCAGTGAAAATATATTTACCATATTTAAAAAAGCAAAACAAAAAAGTATGCAATTCAAATAAAGGCACGTTGTCGAACAAGAATACCCGTAATAGCTTCTAGTAATAATACCGTAACGGTGTATTCCTTGACTCAGGATGCGGAAGCCAGGAAGTAGTGCTCGTGGCGCTCACGCCTGACAGTTTAAAATGTGTTTGTTAATTAGTACGACTCGTCTTCTGACGGCATAGTTATTCGTCTTTCGTTTTTTCTCCTTGGCTGTGTCATGAGGTATCTCTTGTTCGTCTTTAAAGAAAGGAGAACGTCTGGGTAAATACCAGAATTTGAAAAGTTAGTATATCATAGGGTGAAGGTTTTGCAATAGCTTAAACGCCTTCGTTCTTGCCACAAAAAATGTCATGGAAAATATCAACATTTATTACATTTCGTTTCATATATTTTGATTATATATTTCGTCCTTTAGGCTGTAGGGCTGTAGAGAAAATATAGTTGATTGTTGTTCAATCAGATTATATTTCTTCACGCGGATGTACGAGTTTTTAATTTCTATTTATTTCTAACGTTTGACTTTTTCTTTAATTTTTTCCATTTTAATTGAAATTGTTTGGCACGTGATGTATACATATTCCTAGAAACAGCGGCAAAGTCAAACATGGTTTCTGTGTCCTCCACGGTCGTACCAGTTCATTCTGTCAGATCTGGAGTTCCCCGAGCTGCAATAATTAGTTTATGACTTTCGTATATAGTAACGTGCGTACGTCTGAGACAGTGAATAGAAGTGTGTTCTGACTAGACCTTCGTCGCCCATAGTATTTCTCCTTTAGTTTCTAAAGTCACTGGAACTGCGACCGTGAATACCTGAAACGTTACCAAGTTGTAACTCACATAGAATAGGAGACCTGCCCAAAGTCAAATCACAGTTTCCTCCATTCTACTTGTGTGCCTCCCTCTGCACCAAATACCATCTCGTGGACCTGAATTCAGCGTTTACTTTGCAAGTTCAAAGGGTGGTTCTGAAGAGTTTTAGCAAATGACCCCTGCAAGACGACGGATTATGGACGCCTGTTTTTCCTTTTGGATAGTGCAATGCATCTAAGAATGAAGAGACAAAGAAAAAACATTGAAAAAAGCAAACAGGGAATGTGACATCGAACGATAGGTAAACTTGCTTTCTGCCAATATATTCCGATTTACCTCATAATATGGAATGTTCCCCATATGTATAGTCTAGTGTAACTTTTCTAGATACAAGATCATGTGAAGATAAAAAACATATTTAAATGCTTTTAAAGGTGATATTTACAATGATATTTGTCATTTACAAGAATTTAATAATGAAAACAATTTAATAGTATGGTAATTACTAGTATTCACTGAATTACGGATATTACCTGTAGCATAAATAATCCATTTTTTCTTTTCTAATTCAGTATATTAAAATAGGCAAAATGTAGCAAGTTTCACGTCGTACGGAAATATTTAAAATGTAAACCAATCAATTTTCTAGTCTCTTTTCAGCAGTTTTTTTACTTGTTTCACCTGTCAAAAAATCGTTCATTACGCTGCACCTTCTTCACAAAAACTACAAGACCATCTAATTTGACACGTGAATGGCTCCGAATCAAACTTTTCTATCTCTAAACGACCGAGAAGCATTTTGATTGAGTTAGTATGCCCTTTTATGTTACTAAAACGAGTTATCCAACTGAGAGCCATAAAATCGTCTTCCTTCAGTAATAATCGTCATTTCCTCCCACAGAAACGACAACCGGCAAGTTTACGTGAAAGAGGATGACGAAAAGGCACGCGGCGTTCCTTTGCAGCAGGTAACAGCCGGTATCTCGTTAGACCGAGACCCCTCGTGTCTTGGGGGAATAGAAGGAGCTTCTCCAAGAATCTGTTTTTTTTATACCAGGCCCAGGTAGGGCGCCTCTCGCCTTAAGTGTCGCTTAGTATAGCGTACACGCTTGCCTCGATAACTACCGGCAGGTCTTTTGAAGGCGGTGGTGGGACGCCTCTTATTCTAACTAAAGGGTGTTCGCCGCTACATGCTGAAACGGAATTCTTTACCCTCCGTCAGATCCCCGGAATCTTGTAGTTCGCGAAGGCTTGACGAAAATGCACCGGGGCATCTTAGGGTCTCCCAAAAACTCGCAGAAGGTTACTCGGGAAACGGTGTCTCCTAATTAACGAAGATATTGCGACGGCAAGCGGGGTAAGGGGAACGAGGAAAACATCAGACAATTTATAAATGGAGGTCCGCCTCTGGCTGGATTTGTGAAATACCCGGGAACTCTTTCAAGAGCACGGAAGAATAGGGAACGTGGGGAAGAAAAAAGACATGATACACTCAAAAATGCACAAGAAATATTTTTTGTGGGCAAAAACATCCATAAATAAGAACAACAATAAAGAGAAAAGAAATAATAAGCTGAAAGAGCAATGAAATGGAAGAGAAGTAAAGTAAGGTATTAAAATGAATCTGAAAATAAATGTAGCTTCACTATGCGCACGTTTGGTTGAGATCTTATTTTGTTTTCTGTAGGAGTGGGGCCGTAGGGAATGGACTGTTATATTTGTCAGTAATACTATAAAATTAAAAAAAAGAAGGGAACGAATTGTGGAGTTTAAGAAAAAATGCACAGGTTATTACTTTCATATACATTAGACACATTTTACTGTATTTTGAGGATAAATAAATCTCATCAAATTAGCAAAATAACACAAGTTTCTGCAGCTGATACAAATGTTAGTATTGACAAAATTGGAAGGTACGAAAATTGGTGTCGCTTCTATAAATGAGAATGAACTCTGCGAAACAGCCGAATACTTTGTTTTCGCATCCAATCAGACCTGTTTCGTTCAAACCTTATGATCGCCCGATATGAAGTAATGGAAAATGCACGTACAATCAATGTTGTGTATGTGTTGGAATAGGTTAAAGGTAATGTAATGTAATGTAAAATGTGAAACAAGTGTCGATTTCCGTAATGGTCTTTTACCATAATTGATATCGCTTAAAAGATCGTAGTAAAATCAATGTTGGTCATATACTCTAATCTGAGGTTTCTCAGCTGAATTTGCAAAGGATACTAGTTTGTTGTAAATAATCTTCATTAGATGTGTTATACGAAAGGCAATGGAAACTATCCACAAACATTTTCTACGTCATTCATTACGAAGAGAGCTAAACTGTTTTCCGCAATTAGAGACCGTTTATACATGGAAAGATTATGTCAAATTCGAATAATTCAATGCACTACCCGACGTTGTGAAATGATCCCTACATTAAGAACAAAAAGTAACACAAAATGAGGTACCTCAAAGTCCTCACATCGGCTGTGTTGACTCAGGGTATCAACTGATGTCACTGCAGTACCACTGACTGGGAGATTATAGGATTCGAGTCCCGACGGCGGCAGGATTTTCGACACAAGCTACCATAGCTAGGTCGAATTTAGCCATTGTCTGGAGGAGAATTTTAGAGGCTGTTCGGTATTTCTCCGTGGTTTCTCCTAACAACACCAGGCGAATGCCGGATCACTACCTTTACAAAGGGGCCACTAACCGCGTGAGTTCTTTCCTTCCTCCTCCTTGTCCTATCCTCACCTCTCACTTCCATACACACTTATATGCACGACACTTCACGCACGTCGGCAGACCATAGAACTTTCCCCGGTTGGGCGGTGATTCACTGGTGGGAGATACCTGGAGGGGAAACCCCGCAAGACGACGTGTAGCTCAGCGCCGAAGCTCACCATCCTGTAGGAAAAGTTCACCACACCCATTGATAAAAACATACACTACTCTTACGGGACAAATGACCATAGCTCGTTGACGCGCCCGAAAACACGAAAAAGCAATCAACCAACCAGACTCTTCACATAATAAAGAAAGTGTAGTTACTTGCTTTAGGTAGAGAAATCTATGTTCGGTGTTGAATGCGATAAAATGCAGAAGCTAAATGCCATGCAAGTTATGGCCGTGCAACGAATGCTAATGCAGTACTCTAACAAACCGGCCACAGATCGCGCGCGATCTTTCCATCCTCTTCCTTGTCCTATCCTCACCCCTTACATACGCACACACACTTACATGCATTACAGTAGAGAGTGGGAGATATCCAGTTGGCGAAAACCTCGCTAGCCAACGGTAGGTCGGCGCCGATCTCACTATCCAATGGGTAAAGATCACTGACACCTCCAAAAGCAAAAAAGCATGCACTACACTTACCTTATGAGTTGACGGGCCGGGAATATCAATCAATCAATCAATCACTTCAAGCGGGATCTTCATTCGTGGAGAAAGACTAATTTTCTATATTAATATTTACCGACTACACTGTAAACTGATTTTCTAAATTGATTTTTTTCGAGTAAATATAGACTATTATATAAACGTATTTTCCCTCTGAAATAAAAGTCATTTTTTAAAGATTTTTGAGATCTCACTTTTCTTCTGGACAGACGGTATCACACATGAGCTGTTTAATCCTCGTAAAAAATATTCTTCGATACCAAAAATGATCTGAGAGTTGGAGGCGATAAGTTCGACAGGAGAGCTGGCAGTCAACAAAAGATGTTTGAAATTGATTTATTTAAGAAAAAAATTCTCTTCACTGAGCGACTCGTCCTGGTTTCCGACTTAACTGCTTCGAACAATTTTTTCAATTTATTGGTTTTGATGGTAGGTACATAGATTAGTTGTTAACAATTTTACATATGTATTGATTTCTTATTAACTAACTTAAAATTAGCATATAATTAACTTACAACTATTACAATGGGAGAGGATTTCCTAGTGGGTCCTCTAATGAGGTTCCAATTCGGCGAATTTGACGAGAAATGAATGATAGGGGTATTTATTTGTAATTCTGGTTTGATGGATGGGATTTTTGCCGAGTTTGAAAGACACAAGGGAGGGGATTTGATTTAAGCTGGAGTAAAACTTAGAGGAAAGATAAGTTATATGCTGTGATAACTGTTCGAGGTTAAATTCCTTATGAAGTTGGAGGTTGGTAACGAACCATGGGGCGTTGGCTATTGTGCTAAGGAACTGATTCTGCATTACTTGAATTTTGTTAATGTTGGTTTTGGAAGTGTTAATCCATATTGGGCAGGCGTGCAGTAGTAGAGGTGTTATGACTGTTTTGAATATTAATATGGCAGATTTGAATGGTACCGAGTTATTTCTGTGAATTAATGGTTTTAGCTGCAATCATTTTATTTTGGCTTGAATTAGTTTGTTATCTATGTGTTGCTTCCAGTTTTGTTTGGTGTCTAGTTGAAGTCAGATATATTTAACCGCCATTCTATTGTGTTATTGTTCAGTGTTATAGGAGTGGGTAGATTGTAAGGTCTTAGTGTGAATATTTTGGCGGAAGTTTTACTTGGATTTAACTGTATCCTGAGTTTAGAAGTCCAGCTATCCAACATGTGAAGGTAAAATTACATTCTGTTTCTAATTATATTAATGGATGTGTCTGAGGAGAATATGGCCGTATCGTCCGCAAATTGAGCTGTTTGAATATTATTTAGTTTAGGAAGATCAGCGACATACAAGTTGAATAAGGTCGGAGAAAGTGGGGAACCTTGAGGGAGTCCAGCGTTTATTAATCTCGGATTTGAAAGGTGGTTGTTAACATTTACTGAAAATGTTCTATGGTCAAGAAAGCTATTTATTATTGAGAGTATGTAGTGTGGAGTACCAATTTTGATTAGTTGGTAGTTCAGGGCTTGATGCCATGTTCGGTCAAATGCTTTCGTAATGTCTATGAAAATCGCTATGGTGTGGTGTTTTCTTTGAAAGGCTGTGTATATTTGTTCTGTAATACGCAGTAACTGATGTTGTGTGGATATTTTTTCTGCAAATCCAAATTGTTTTCGAAAAATATTCATCTGCAACGATGAGAGGCGATAAATCGTTCAAGTTTAAAAGTCATCAAATAGACAAATACATAAGATATGCCTAAATATGCTATCAAGCTGGATAAAACTAATTTCTGTCATTGTTACAGATTTGTACAGACGAATTGAAAATTAGACGTTATGTTTTGAGGACGGAAATCATTTTCAGTTTCGTGAAACGTAATATCGTAACATAGACGACAGAAAGCATTCTCTTCTTTTTAAGAGTATAACTGATTCCTAAAAAAAATAAAATAGACCATTTAGAAAAAAATGTGTAATGGTATGTGCACAAATGTATTTTTAGAAATTAATTAATTATCATTCTTACTTATATTTTGGATAGTTAATAATGAAACAATTGTTTTTTCCCAAAAAGCTTATAAGCGGTGACGCTGGTGTTAATCTCTGAGCACCCATTTCATCCACTAGAATAACATACATTCAAATACCAAAATATTGTGATTATATACGATTTTCAAATAGATTTTAATAAAAAATTCAGACGAAGAAGATATATATCGTAAGTTCGTAATGATGATAGATTTTCAAGGTACTAACCAAAAATATCCTGAACAAAAAAGGTTTGTGATAATTTGTATTTACATTTTAGAATGCATGGTGAGAAGCAGCCCTCAAGAATAAAATACATTTTCACGCTAGTAGAGTAGATTTAGAAATAATAAAAATAGCAAAACTATCATAAATTTAAAATGATATTCGACAATGTATGCAAAGAACTACACAAGAGCGAAATGGATTAGAAAACTAGTGCTGTACCTACAGCACCATATACATACCTTCTCGTATTATTTATAACGTTTATGTAATATTAAATTATTGCAACTTTTCTCTGTCAAATACTTCAATTGTCTTCTCTTGAAAATTTCTCTTTGTCAAACCTGAAAATGACATGTTATGACAATTCAACAGTTTATGCTCTATCCTTACAAAAAATGTATAGAACAAAACTGAATATTTTTAGTTTTTATAGATATTATGGGAAATCGTCACGAGTTGAGTAAAATTTGTACGAAAACTACCACTTTAGAAGAAACGTAGATGAAATTATTCAATGATTTAATATTGAAAAATAGATTAATTATAAAATGAATTTTAAGGTTTAATTATAAAATTATAGAAATTGCAATTTACAAAACTCTTGAAGTTTTTAACAAAAATCAAATATTAGCACATTTACATGGACTTTTCTCTATTTAAGAAAAAATGTAAAGAAAACATTTGAAGCTATTTTCTTACAAAATTCTGAAAATGTTCAATGGGCGTCGTATGAAGTACCCCCGAACATTCAATGATCCCATTCAATTTTTTGGAGTTTAAATTCGCAGGTATCAATAATATAATATCCATCCCGCCTAGGAAGTACATGACCTTTCTCGTTGGTGGCGGAACTTTAGTATCCCCATGACCCCGAGGGCTAA